>WHYT01017268.1:268170-354269 GCA_009806455.1 Tetrax tetrax | reverse complement strand
TTCTAGTTGAAAGCACTAATGCTGGTGAAATCAAGTAGAAGAGTATTTCTGGTAAAAAATTCCTATTTATTTCCTCTCACCTCCTTTTACCCTGACCAGGTACACAACTAATGAGGCACACTCAGAGATGTACACACTGCTGGTCTTCTGTTATCATACTCAATCAATAAGAGCAATTTAGAGCAGTGGTAACCTCTCCATGCATACTTCCATTGTCCCAAGGGATCAATATAATCAGTATCGCAGCTGGCTGGTGAGAAATAATGAGATTATGATAACAAAAAGGCAAGCTTTCCAAATTTTTTCTTAGTGTATGCCAAAACATGATACTTTTCTATCTGTCCATAAAGGAAAAAATATCAATATTTAAGAATAATGTATCTATTAGAAGTCTATAAAAGTATGTTTTTATCTATGATTTCTTGTAACTTCAACTTTTTTCATGAATGCAGTATTTACTTTCCCTTAAACGCAACGGTGAGGTTTGACTTCTTCATTCTTGAAAAGGGTACATAGATGTTTAAAATTGTACCAATTTTTCCACAGATTTCTCCTGAACAGGACTGCCATTTGCAAAAATGTTGTTTTTGTTTGATAGCCATGCTTGTCTATTCATGGCTAAAATTCACCTGAGGGATGCAGCTGATAAAAAACATGCATGCATATTAGAAAAGTCAAATTATTCAAACAGTGTTAGCAGTTACAGAACATGCTTACCAAAACTGAAAAGGCAGCCTCTAAGTTCCCGTCCTCGTCCCCGGTACTCCTCTGGGGCCCCCCTGGAGCCACGGCTGTAGGCTCTGCACCCCCACTTCCAGTCTGGCCCCAGGGAGGGCCGCTGCGCGTCAGTGTGCCGCAGCCTGAGGCAAAGCCTGCCTTTACGGTTGCAATAAAGTATTTTAACAGGTTACCTGGGCCCAGTGCTTACGAGCAGCTACACACCCCTTAGCACACACTCATGGCAGGCCTATTTTAAGAGCAGCTGTAAAAGACAGGATAACAGAACCCAAACAACGAGCTACAGAACACTACCAGCACGTGGGCTGCACTGTCACTGCTCAGGTAGCGATGGAGAGGATGTGGGAAGACTAAACATTTACGAGAGGAGCGAAGATCATTGTAATTTCTACAATACGTACGGGAACGCTCACATTTTACCTATGGTGTTAGTAACAATTCTGTTTTAGCTAGCTAGTTAAATAAATGGATTATATATGCATCTTACCTGGGAGGAAATGAGATGTCCAGTTCATACAATCTGTCTTTAAAGACTGACAGCTCTCTGTCAAATTCTAAAAGCTATAAAAGATAGAAATAAATGTATTCACTCTTTAATGTCGAACTGAAGCAATCTAAAAATACTGTATTATATAAAAGGAAATAAACAGAGACTTTGATTACACAGCTTGAGGTATATCCCTCATAATAATAGTTTTTAAAACACAGTGCAAACACTCAGTACTATTTTGATACATAAACAGTTCATTGAGAAAAGTGTTCAAAATGTTCCTTTTCACCTCAGTGAAACACGGCATGCTGGCTCTTTACAGCAGTGACCTACGGGTACACTTACTATTTCAGGATGGCTACATTTTTTCAAATTTTATTAGCAATCTTTTCAAAGATAAACCAGACTAGCATTAAAAAGTACAGCAAACTGACATGCTAATCAGCCCACAAAAATGCCAGCAAAAGTATTATATTACTTTATATTATCTTTGGCTTGGATAAGAAGGTACAATAAACACAAGGATGTGCACATCACTCTTCCTAAGCAAAGACAAGCAGTGTTTTGTACACCTATTTTGGGTGGTGCATGTCAGATAGCAGAAAGAGGGATACGTGACAACAGGTAAAATGTGTTCCCAGGCAGCAGCCAAGATAGCGTACGAGAAGCAGATATTTAACAGAGATGTTCGTAAGTCTAGATTTAATGTTCTGGATAAATATTAGTCCTTGCCAAATCTGTTTTCCCCCAGACCTCTACAGAGAAAATAAATATCCACAGTCCTTTGTTCATAAACACAAACCGCTCATAACGAGGCAATGATAATCGTCCACATTACGCCCGTAATTGTTCTGATGGACACAAACGACCTTATTTCAGAGCCACGGCTGGTGTTAAACCTGACGTCCGAGTGAATTAGTGAGCTGAAAGACAAAAAGCTCATAATCCGCCCTGTTACTGGCCGTCGCTCTAGGTGCCACTTTCTATTTTGACAAGCGTGTCACCCACCCCGAATCCCGCAGGATGGCGGTGTGTTTGCCCGCTGTTCATTAATCATGTCCCATCTCGCAGCTGTGCTGATACCATTGTATGAATGGCAGAGGTTCCCAAAGAAATGAGATTGTGTCCCTCTTTCCCCTCTGCCACCTCATAAATCATTCCTGAAACGTGCAATTAGCAGCTACTTGTACACATTAATTATCTGTGTGAAAAGCCGCTACCTGAACCACCTGCACTGCTGATTAGCTACCTCTCCCAGGCCCGCCCGGCTTTCCGCAGTTTCTAGCTGCTGCAGTACGTACCCTGACACAACGGTGCCAAACAACGGCAGCTTTCCCTGTCTCAGTGCACCTGACAGCAGCCTCTGTGATGGTACGCTGAAAAGATTCTGCGACACACGTAACTGCAGGTAATTTGTACATGCTTTACCACCTGATCAAAAGCCCGAGTATCCAAGATGTTTGGATGAGTATTTATAAATACCTGCGTGGAAACGTACGGTATGTATCTATTAATACGCTCTATCCTAAAAATGCTGGGACGGTTCAGCTGCTGTTCTCACTGAAGCAATCTCAGCACACGTCAGGAAATAATGGTTTACCATGTGTGTTTCCAGAGCGTGATCCTGTATTTAAGTATAGACAGATGTGTAGCCACAACGCGTACATTCACACTGGCTGTGCAAACAAACGTTACCATCCCTTTCCTGCTCCACGTGTCTCCACCTGAAAGCCCAATGTGAATCTAGCATAGGAAAAAAACTTTTCTTTGAAACATATCTGCATTAATACAGTACAAATACATTTTTCCTACTGTTGCCAAGTAAACTGAACAGAGCAGGACAGTGGAAGCAGCAGGAGAAAGAGGGCTATTTCTGAAGTGTGAAAACTGCAAGGACTGAATAAAAGAACAATGCTGCACAGAACACAATGGTATAAATTACTCATGGGCATTCCAAGGGCTGGCCATGTTAAATAGATGCTTTGTCCTCTCACACCAATTCACACTTTCAAAATTTTATACGTTCAGATTGTTCTTGCTATGATCATACTTGCAAACTAAACGAAGGCTGGCGTTTAGAGGACTAAGCATCCGGACGCGCCTTATTACCCAAAGAAGTTCCTGATGTGTTTATTTGCTGCAGTTGCTTGTTTAGTGGTGTCTGTGCTACGCAGATGAGCTGCTGACACCGGTGACAGAGAGGACAGACAACAGGAACACGGCTGCATTGTGTGCTGCGCTCTCTATCAGTTCCCCAGGTTTCCCCAGGTAGAGGGACGTCTTTAACCTGAAATGACAGAGCCAAAAACTCACGATGAGCCAGCTGGATGTCAAAGCTCAACTAGGTGCCTAGAAGAAATACTTAGGGAATGCTCATTGTAGACAATTCAGCCTCACTTGTAAAACAATTAAGTATTTTCACTGGATTATCTGCACTAACTTTTATTTCATGCCACATTTCCATAATTATTTAACGAACTATTTTTTCCTAGCTATTAAGTGATTATGTTACAGTATCTGCAACCTTCTGTGCAAATGTGTCCCCAGACTACATGAACAGACACCTGCTCACTCCTACGAAGAGCAAGGACAGGTTAGTTCTGTGTTCAGAGCCCACCTAACAGCTCTTCTTTATTCACCCCGTAGCACTGCAGGCAGTGGGGGAGCCGACGGGGAGAAATGGTAACAATTTGAACTGTGCATTTTGGCAAAAACTCCAGTTATTTTTTCAGCGGAAGTGCATGTTTTAATAGTATTTTTTGGTATTAAAAACGCTTGGGTTCTCATTTAAGCCCGTAATCTCAAAATGCAAAATTACTGCTGAAAAACCAGTAGGTCTCATCACAAACAGTTACAAATGTCCCCTTCCCTCAACACAAGTGAGTAAGAGAAGGAGTGGGACCTGACAGGCACATTTAATTGTATTGGCTTATGACAGGTACGTGGGTGTCTGGAGCCCCTTAGCACTACAGGACACGAATGTCAATATCAGACAATACTGAGGAGCAGTCAGACTCTCACAGGATAACGTCTTTATTTATAAAGCATAGAAGATTGTATTTAAAAAAACACCCTTAACGTACTCTTTCATGGCATTCTTCAGCACAAACTCCTCACTTATTTCCACACTGTACACTAAACGGTATTGTGAACAATGCCATTGTTGTTAACATGAGTACGTGTGTCACTCTAAGTGTCTTAAAAACTACAAAGAAATTAAGTTCAAAACCTAAAAATCAATATATTGTTCCATTTAATTTACTCATTATAAGACCATCCTTAAGAACCAAATCTTTAAGGTGTTACATGACGTGCTGGCGTAATTTGAGCAGTTACACAGAGATTTTAAAATGCTGTGGCTGGAAGTTAATTCCAGAACTGTATGTCACAGGCTGTTCAGAAGACACCTTTTTTCCCCTACTCAATTTCCCCAACGTATTTACACGTAAATTATCCCAAGGATGATGCAGGGCCTAGGTTTTATCTGCTGTAACCACTGAGTTGCTGATACTATGTCAAGATATTTGCTCTACAACGTCCAGTCACCAGCCCGACATGAAAGTTTGATTAACATCTTCCAAATGAAAATACCACCCATACATGTGAGTCACAGATCCATAGGTGGCTAATACCCCATGGGGCGCCGAGTTAACGCCCCTCGGGGAACAGAGCCCTGCAGTATGTGCAAGAAGGCATGCAGCATGCATCTGCTGGCCTGTGACTGTGAGAACACTCACAGGGTAGAATATCATTTAAAAAAAACAGGTTAAATTTATTGATAGGATTTTGCAGTCTGAAGTTACGTATTGCCGTTTAGCAAACTTCATGAGCCAAATGCTTCAATTAGTTTGTATACCCGGGCTCCTACTGACCTGAACAGGAATTGGCTTGATACCAGTGAAGTTCTCTGCACAGAATTAAAGACTGACTGGATTTGCAGTAAAGGATATCCCCTATTTAATTTGAGTAGAATGAAAAGCATTCAGGGCTGTCATCTGGATTGGCTGCAGTGCCCATCACCTCCTGAGGAAATTATCAAAATTGTTGTTTTTCCAGACAACTGTAAAAGCTGCTGCAGAGAGTTTTGGTTTTTCCCTCCCTTTTTCTTTTGGGGCTACGGCATGCAAGTGCCTTTACGCACAAGGGCGAAGGAGAAGGCAATGTGGGGTACCAGCAGGCGCTGTCCTGCCCAGGCAGCGTGCAGTCCTTCCGACGGGCACTCCACGGAGCTCCCTCGCCGCAGCGCTGCGGTTCACTGTCCCTGCAGCGCCGGGGCTCTGTGTGGTTGAGCGGGGTGCGCGTTGGCCAAAGATAACAATTTTGTTATTATGTAGCTTGACAGCAATCAAAGCATCGTAACAGAGCTTAGCCAGTTGCAGAAATCAAGGTGATGTTGCTTCTTTCAGTTTGAAGCGATGAGGCACTCTCAAAAGGTCAGTGTCCATCGGTATGCTGCAATGGGCCACCTCGGCTAAAGTCACACACGTATGAACCCTGCAGAACAGGGCAACTTAGTTCTGTCACTGGAGTAGAACAACAGCAATTACTCATCAAGACCTACAGACCAAAGTCAGAGCACTGGTAGATCAGAAGGTGATATTAGCAGCATTTATCAAATCCATCTGCAGGGCCCACCAGAGAATTCACAGATGTGAAAGGGAAATGAAGTTTCAGACCAAAAAGAGGAGATGAGCATACAGAAATGACCTTAGAGAATTAAAATATGTGGACACTGGTCACTGTAACCTCCTTTGCCGGTCTTGTATAGCACACGATTTTTTTTCAAATATAGCAATTTTATCCAGCTTTGCAGTCAAAGAAAAATATTTAGAAACTAATTCAGCAGCCTACTGACTTCAGATAAAGGTCTGTGGAAACGCTGATCCCTCCCACTTATCCATGAAAATGTCACATACAACTCTGCTCTGGCCTTATTTTAAAGCTACTGTTTTCTCTAGCTAAGACTTTGTAAAATGATCTATTACTATATACTTTGAATCTTAATTTTCTTTCTCTCATAAAGCCATTCTTTAAAATCATGTCTCACAGAAAGAAGCCAAAATTATTGCATATAAATGTACCACTTACCCTGCTTTTGTGTATTATCGTATTTCTGTGTATTCCTGACAATTTGTCCACACACCCTGAATGGCAGTGTTGTCAAACCATGAACTCCTCCATCATGTGGAGATATGGCACATCAGAAGAGTCAGGCGCAGGCAGTATGAAACCCTCAGCACTGAAGGCTCCCTGTGCCGGTACTAACTCAGAAAACCTTTGATTTCAGTGGAAGCTCCCGGGAAAATGCCCTTTTGTTCTTGTTTTGACAATATGCCCATCTCTCTCAGGAGACATTCTAATAGTTTAAAGGACATGAACATCTTCTGATAAGTGTTCCAACTTTTTCAGAAAACTGCTCCAGAAAATGCATTTAAAATATGTATTTCTGTTACAGAAATATTTAGATTGTTTAAAATGTCTAGAAAGAACCACACTTTCCCTTGATGACTATTGATCACTACAGTAATTACTGGAGACTGCTATTGGCTCCATCTCATTAGAGGTCCCTTTCCTGCCCCTTGCCCGATTTCTCACCGTCCCAGACTTCTCCCCCTCCTCACACCCCTCTAGCCCGCTTTGCACTGCACGGCCTGGGCAGGACCGAGGACCAGAAGGCACAGGTCCTCTCCCGGTGCAGAAAGCACCATGACGCCAGACGCGGCCAACCGGTACTGACTTTCCGAAGTGGTGACGTGCTTGCGGGTGAGCAGGGCAAGGTGAGCGCCCAGCACGCTCCAGAGGAACGTGCTCGAGATGCAGGGCTTTCAGCTAGCACCAGGGTCTAACACAAACACTTCTCAGAGTTCACATGCTGCAGTATTTCTCATTCTGGAAGACACTTAGTCTTCATGAGATCTGTTGGTCCTGTAATGTGCACACACCCGAGCACTGATTTGGATAAACCAGTGCTTTCTAACTTTTCCAATTATCTACCCCTTACATTTTTCCCGTGGAGGCTGTAGCCCTTTTAGACATTTCACATGTTTGGATTTTGCATACAATCTTGTTTTTCCCAAATGCCCTGAGAGGATCCTTGAAGTGCAAGCCTGTGGACTTCATGCTGAAACTACTGGTATGGATAAGCTGGGAGTTAAACAGCGCGCTGGCAGCTCCCAGGGCTCAGTCGCCCCTCTAATAACAACATGCACCAGAGAATCCAGGGAGATTTCTGTTACTCAGAAAAAAAAAAAAAAAAGCAGAATCCTGATGTACTACTCAGGTAATTAGTTCTCAACAAGGAGACTAAACTGAAGTATATGTAAAGAATAAGCTAGGTAGTTAAGAAGTTAAAAGCGCTGAATCAGACTGAGTACGGACTCTCACGCAGGCAGCAGCAGTTACCTGCGTTAACATTTTGCTGTCAACAACAGCGCCATTCACATCCCCAGGGCTCCTTCCCGAAACGCTGCTCTGCAGAAGTAAATCGTGGCCCGTGCCTCCCACTTCACAGTGCCTGACCAAGAGCCCGAAGCACCTGAAACGCAGCACGACTGCTCGCTGCTTCCACACAGACCACAGCTCCCATCACCCTACGCTCCAGCCTGGTTTCTCCAAGGAATGCTGCCTGCTCTTGAGTACATCAACACCACGTGGAAGCAACCAGGACCTCTTGGCGAGTTCCAGTGACTTTACCACCGGTCAGGGTCTGAATGCTTCCTATTTTCTAACCGTGAAACGTGGATTTTGTCGCTCACTCTCCTGGGATTCTTGTGCTGGCATTGATTTAAAAAATTTGACTTGGCAAAACTACATTCATGCAAATTGCCTTTTTCAAAACTTTACAGAAACAGACACTTGAACATTATTGTAATTAATTCAAAAACTGCATGGCAGCTTGTAACATAGCTCACTCAAACCGGCAAGAATGACTGAGTGGATGCTAACTTTAAAACCAAAAGATTCTAATTAGGAATATCCTGCTTGCAAATGTGACAGATTCAGTGGATTATTTCATTAAACTTTACTTGTCTGTCACTATGAAACATACATGAATTCGTACCATTAGGGAGTTAAAACCAGAAAGCGTTGTCCTGTCAAATTGTCAGTCGGCGAGCTGTAATTTGACAAAAGCATAAAAATACGTAGAATACAGTTCTAGCACTACTTGTAGAGTGATAAAAACCTGAACTTGCTTGAAGAAAGGCTGATCCATGTTTCTTCCTTGGGCAGAACTCCCGTTGTGGGTAGAAACTTCCCCTGAGCAAGGCCTATGCGGCAAGCTTGCCTGACCGGCTTGCCATTTTTTGGAGAACAGGCAGGACCCCGGAGGCACCCGAATGCCAGGCGTTCCTCTCTGGGGGGGCGTTTGGGGAGCTTCAGTCATCAACTTTGTCTCCCCGACATGCAGTCAGGCATCTTGGAAGGTTATCTAAAACTTCCAGACACCTAAAATTTGTTTGAGGTGTTTCTTTCCCAGAGGGGATCCAGATTCATACCCCTACCTCTCCGGAGGCGGCAGGCGCCTGTGGGCACGGGTGCCTTGGAAGGCAAGGCGAGGCCGAGTGCGCCTCCCGCCGAGCCTGGGCTTGGCACGAGGATCCCGCGAGCAGCAGGGCGGCGAGAGATGTGGGAGGCCACGTCTGGGATCAGAGGAGATCTGGATTCCAGCTGTTGCTTCCTATACTGTTTTTCTTTCAACAGCTATGCCATATAAAATACACAAAGGTCCTAAGGCCGGGAACCGGAGCCCACGTCTCTGCATCCTGCAGCCGAGTAGCCAACTCTCATCTCTAGCTGTACTTTTTGTATCAAAGTGTCTTTAAGTCTTATGTTTCAGGTTAAACTTACTATTTTCTAGTCTATACCTGTGTGAGCACACCTGTGTGCATGCAAGCATCCACCTGTGAGGTTATGAGGGATACCTGAAGAATGCAAAACGATGGGGCTACTGCAGAGAGTTGGATAATAAGAATTGAAGCACCTTTCCACCTTTATTTGGATTGCTGTAGACTTCAGGCAAGGTGCGGAAGCCGAGGTAGGGCGCTTTTGAACGTGCACAGATACTGACTGTAAGGGCAAGCTGATGGTGAGATCCATAAACTCTTGAGGACTGGAACACAGGTGCAAACATCGCCTGTGTGGATATCCCCTTGCACGTCACAAAGGTTAAAAAGGGTGCCCCTCGGCCAAAGCACGTTAGGAGATCACCCTGACTACAGGCTGGACGACAGATAGATGTTGGATCTTCTCCTTAGATTATACTTGAACAATGACCAATGCCTAAAAAAATAAATATAGCGCAGTACACCTGAATTAGCCTTAGGACTTACAACAGCTGGGTAGAACAGGACAGGGGGACAGAAAGTCATGAAATAATACTGTGGTACGAGCAAATTCTAGACCAGAATAATTTATTTATTTGGAACATGAGCTGACAGTAAATAGCTAACCCAGCACAACTGGATTGACTTCTGCTCGCAATCTGGCTTTACATTTATGTTTGCTATTGAGAATAATTTATTGATAATATTCCCTGTCTCTGTCATTACTCATTTTGCAGTTTATCCAATGGCATATCAACTGACCACTAACTTAAGCAAACGCAATTCCAAGCATGAGAATACTTTTTTCAAGTAAAGGAACAGAGCACGAAGCCATTTTCCTACTAGTACTTTATGAAAATCGGGCATCTCAGATGACCACCTTAAATAAAAGAGGGTTTCAGGATGCATAGGATTTCCTTATGATCAGCCCTAAGTAACAATTGTCCAAAGCAATCAATTTCCTTCCTCTATCCTAATTTGCCCTTATACATCATATTCAAGATTTTATCCGGACAGGGGCTGGTTGGCTCAGTGGATAAACCTCTGCCTTTTCACCTCTGGGATCACGGTTCAAGTCAAACCCTGATGAAATGCACTTGATCGTCCTAATCTAGTTCTTAGTGGACAGTATTCCCATTATCTTTAAAAGGGTCAGAGCCAAGGCCATTGGGAAGAGTGCATTGTGCTATATCTTGTCTGTTGATTAATACATTTTCAGTGATGCCAGATCCTTAACCTTCATGAGCACACGTATTCTCACAAAAGCTTAATAAAGGTCCCTCATGGACTAAACCTCTCTTCTCAATTTGCATATCATTTCAGGATTTCCTGGGAATATTAAAAAAATCGACAAATAAATTACCCGTAATTTAAAAGTGTGTTTGCCTGAACTGTTTGTAATAACATCTCTAAGTTAATTAGCATGATAACAGATCACTTTAAATCATTACTTGGCATAGGGAGAACAAGACCTTTATAACACAATCAATTTTTACAGGACATTATAATTTTCTTCTCATACCACATCAGCTGAAGCTAACCAGACACAGAGAGTAAAGGGAATCTACCCCTGAAGGTTGATTTCACTGCTCAAAACACAGAAATGGAATAATGCTCTCCGTAGAAGTTTACGGTTTGTTCTCTGCAGCAAGAGGACTGCTGAAGGACCACTGATAGCAACGTGAAGCTCTTTGCTTATTTTTCTCCATGATAATAACAATTAAAGTAAGGAATGGAACCACTTCCATTTCATTAATATCTAGGCTGGAGATCATTGGGCTTTTCTGCGTAATTACCTCAAACCTGTTTGGGAATTAATGCCGGTAACAACAACAGTGTCCTCTGAAGCACCTGATTATCCAGGAGCTGCAGTGCGGCTGGCACCATGGGCCTCACCTCTTCTGCCCCAACACAGTAGAGGCCGGGGAGCAGCCGAGATGACGGACTGCCCAAGTACGCGCCTCTGCGAGAGCCCAGTGCCCAGGTACGCGCCTCTGCGAGAGCCCAGTGCCCAGGTACACACCTCTGCGAGAGCCCAGTGCCCAGGTACACACCTCTGCGAGAGCCCAGTGCCCAGGTACGCGCCTCTGCGAGAGCCCAGTGCCCAGGTACGCGCCTCTGCGAGAGCCCAGTGCCCAGGTACACACCTCTGCGAGAGCCCAGTGCCCAGGTACGCGCCTCTGCGAGAGCCCAGTGCCCAGGTACGCGCCTCTGCGAGAGCCCAGTGCCCAGGTACACACCTCTGCGAGAGCCCAGTGCCCAGGTACACACCTCTGCGAGAGCCCAGTGCCCAGGTACACACCTCTGCGAGAGCCCAGTGCCCAGGTACGCGCCTGCGAGAGCGGCGCCGGCGCTGCCCAAGGGCGGCAGAGGACAGCAGGAAGCAGGGATGAGCAGGGTAAGGTAAGCACGGATAAAGCTGTAGGCACAGGAGTCACCCCCGTCCATCGGATGCACTGCGACTCTGATGTACAATTCAGAACATATGGATTAAATACTAAGACAGTTTCGTGTTATTGCTACAGCTATTTTCAATTAGGTTTTCTCCTTTTTCTGTCACTACACAGCTGGATAAATCTGGGTGTTCCTTTCTGAAATAAAATGATACAGAATGGCAATTGCACTTTGAGGTAATAGATATAGGTAATTGCTAAGCTAACTTTGGAATGAGCTACAGATAAGTCTGGATAAGCTACAGACTCGTCTGGAAAAATTAGACCTGACAGATTACTGTATGCATTTCAGATGAATTTCTGCTGAACAGATAATTTGTATCTATATCCGATTTTTCATAAAAATACTCATTTTTATAACTGTATCTTAAGATTCTTTTTGTTGATTACAATGTAAAAAAGAGGGAATAACTGTGTATGGACAATGATAAAGTAGCCTGTTGATAATAAATATTTGTCAGTTCTTGTCACATCTGTACACATTCCAATGTTACTGAAGAGACACCACACTGATAAAAAAAAATACCCTCAGAAAAATCAATGGATTTTGAGCTAAAGCAGTTGCTAAACACACTGAAAACATCTTTATCCAACAGCCACAGTGCTGTGAAAATTCCCAAGCCTTGCATTGGTACAGCTAAGGAAAATTTAATCTTCCCAAATACTCATCAGGGCACTCCATCCTGCAGACCTGACAGCCCCACTTATAATTAATTATACAATTTCGATGGGAATATCGACTAAACAAAGCTATAAATCATAGAAAAAGTCAATAGGCATGGACACATTCAATCATGTCCCGACCAATGATTACTACTCTTAAAATACAATAATTATTTTCAGGAGCCAGCTTGAATTAAATTTCTGTCAGGCTGGTACAAGACCGGTGGTTGATGAAGGATGCGATGGATTTTTTGGGTTGAATTCGGTACAGAGACATTTATCCTTTTAGATAGGTAGTTTGTTTTTAGTGATCATGGTGCTGCGTGTTTAACTAGACCATGAAGATTAGATTATCTCCAATGGCTCATTATATCGTTTATCTTTCCTTTCCATGTTTGATCTGGAAGATTTCCCGCTTCTTGATGCATGAATGAAATGACTGCTGATTTTGAAATGGAATGTGCTTAAGTGGGATTCTGCCTATGCCCTCACACACCACGTCCATGTATGTAAAGTCGACCAGCAGCCACCCAAAATACCGCTAGGATGTGGTAAACGGCAGCAGCACGAACAGCTTTGCTCAGCTTCAGAATGTACTGGGAAAAAATAAAAACGACCAACATCTGCGTCGTTTTAAAAAAGCTAAAAAAATTATTATATTAATAAATGTGGAGGGAAATCTGGTACAGGAATGAGATTAGTACTGAAAGAGGAATTGGGAATAGTGTTATTGCTTTGAACTAACTGTCCCCAAAACCGCCAAACATCAGTGAAAGAAGTGTTACATATTTCCCAAGGATGTATACACCTTGTAAATTAAAAAAAAAAACAAATCCCATACCAATTTATCTCACAGTAACTGTTTTAAGATCTGCTGCCTACAGAAATATTTCCTGTGGTAAGCATACACGTCACACACGAAAGACGTGCTGCGAGAAGGGACAGCAGTCCCAACGAACAGGATGGATGCCAAAAGATGTGGAAAGGAGGAAGAGACCTTCACTTTCCTCATGAATCTGACTCATCAAACTCTTCTGGCCTCAAGAAATGAGTGAGATCTCAAATTCTCAAATGGAATTAACCTCCTAGGTGTAAGTCAGCTTAGAAACAGAGCGAGTTTCTAAGGGCTGCAGCTGTCCTCCTTTGCCCTGGACCCTTGCAGACAGCCCTCCAAACAGCCTGGCTCTCTATGAATAGCAAGGGAATAAGCCGTAGGTCGGAGGGAAGGAGAGAGGGGCGAGTCACGGACCCTGCGTACACCCACCCCTACGCAGAGCAGCAATACGGTGTGTGAGCAGGCACACTGGGGAACTGGCACAGAGCCTGGCAAAACCCAGAGGTGGGACTCGGGCAAACATGAAGGGGTTCTCAAAAAAAGCTGACACTGAAGATGAATCCCTTGTCTTCTTTTATTTTGGATATGAGGAAGGAAGGTAAAAGTCAGTCACCCTGAGGAAAGGAGTAAAGAAAGAAGGGGAACCTTGGCTAGCTTGCCAGCCTGCACAAAGGTCTTTGACACACACAGTTTACGCAGAACACACAAAGTTTTCTGAAGGTTGTCTTTGCCTAGTGTAGCCTGCCCTATTTAGCTCAGAATATTCAACGTACAAATGCTGTCAGCGTACACACACAGGTAGGTCAGCATCTGACACAAGCTAGCGTAGCTCTTACGACATCAGTGAAGTTGGGTCCAGGTCCACGAGCAGAGTCTGGCCCGTGCCATTCACAACAAGGCTCCCACATGCAAAGTGCACATTCCTGATTTTCATCTGTGTGTAACTCGGGTGGGGCTGGTTGGGTGGGTTTGGTTTTTTTGATGCTTAATATTTTTCCTTTAGATACATAACTCCTAGGAACCTTAGACGAAATTGAGAAAGCTGCAAGCAGTGATACAGAGATCTTCCAAAATGAAGTGGCTACATTTTGAAATAAAATCACCTTAAAGAAGATAGAAAGCCGTTCTCCACAGAAAAATTGTAGTCCTCATTACAAACCACACATTAGTGTCCCCTGTCTGCTTTCTCCTCTTCGGAAGCCCTATATGATTGCTCAAACAGTGCCAGTCTGCTGCAGGGTTTAAGCTTTCTAGTCTATTTATTAATGAACTCCTATTTTTCTTTGTACACTCAGAAGACCCAGATATTTTCAGAACAGCTCTGCATTAAGGGCTTTTCCTAAGTTACTATGGTGCACAACGAAGAGTTAGTAAAGAAACAGGATGCTTGAAGAAATGCAGACCAGAGGACAGAGAGGAAAAATGAATTGTCACGTGTATTTAATTTACATTTTTTTCAATGAAAAATAAGGTAAATAGATGGCAATGTTAAGAAGCTGTACACAAAATAATCAGCTAAGTAAGGAGGAAATTTGGAGCAGCTATTGTATTAGATGAATTATCTCTTCTCATTCTGTAGACAGGAGGGCTGATAAGGATAAAGGGCTGGTAGAGAAACAAAATTTGTTTGTGAATTTCCAACTTATTCCTTCAAAAACATTCAGCAATGAACTTACCGCAGTGCCGTTGTTATCTCTAAATACATCTTGATTAAAATAGTCAAAGAGCTTCTTTTCTAATTGTAGCATAACCTAAAAAAAATAGGGGAGAAAGGTCAGCAAAGCTCTTGGACTCGCTTACCTAATACACGGCTGCTGGAAGTGACCCTTTTAGAGACATGCAGCCCTTCAGAACTACGACATTTCTACACGTCTAAAGCTCCCTGTCAGCTCGCCCATTTGGTTGACTGGCAATCACTTAAAAAGATCCAATTAACTGAGCATTAGGTGTGATAATCTATATCCCTCCCCTCCCTTTAAATTATCAGTTTGAAACAACTATATTCATGCTTTGTAGAAAAGAAAGTGAACATTCAACAACGTTTCTGTTTACACAGGGGGTACAGAGGGCATTAAGTTGTTTACCTTTCGGTCATTATCAGATTCACGAAATATTAGCTTGACTACTTCATTTGTGTCAGCTGCCCGGATAGTCTGCATTGTAGCCTTCGCACATAGTGTCTAATAAAAAACACAAAGGGAGAAAGGGAAACTAGTTTATATGAAACATAAGGCCACGTTTAATTGCACTTTACCAATCCATGTATCTTCAACGTCCACCTGAAAATAAGATTTGTTGTAGGTCAAAATACAGAGTATTGCTAATTTAAGTCACTTCCGCTCATGATGGATTTAAAACAATAAACTGAATTACCACTTGGCGAGAAGGAGGCAATATTAAGAAGATATTAAGCAGATAAGGCAAATATTCATTTCAGTCACTACCATGCACACAAGTCCGACACTGTACCACACATTACTTGTAAACATCTTCACAAGACGCATCCTATAGCTAATGACTCCACAGCCCTACCGGTTTCTGTACCACAATTCTAAAAGCTGATAACTACATTGGCACTGCAGTTCTGCGGGTTAACTCTTGTTTGCAAAAACTTCTGCCTTGTAAATTAATGTTCCAAGTATAATTTAGAAGTGTCCGAGTAACACTTACGCAATCTGACAATAAGTTTCACAGTTTACTCTGGACACAAATTCCCCATGCATCATCCTTTTAACTAAGAGACAACATCGCACCTCTGGATACTCTGAGGACTAGGTGTGCAGAGCACGTTGTAAATCAACACTTTCTGAAGCGCAGAGGTATGAATTTCCGAGGAGCTGTCAGCCTCGGTTCACTTGCCATTCGCCCCGCTGAGGCCCAGGTTCAATGGCAACCAAAGCTGACCCAGAGAACACCACAGACCAGGCTGTTCAATGGGCTTGCTCCGCTGCATCGTAACAGGTGAAAATCTGGAGCTTTTAGCAAAGCAGTTAGGCGTATATTTAACTTAAAAACATACTTCAGATTCACTGAACCTATACTTTTAGTGAAGCTTTAAGCATGTTAAGTGCTTTGAAATGCAGAAATAGACTACGTCTTAACGGTGGGGTAGGCAGGCTTCACAAAGTGCTCTGTAGTCACCCAGCTTGGGCAAAGCTACAGGACGGGGTGTAATGCCACCCCAGCCCATCTGCCTGGGTTGCTGGCAACCACAAGGGAGAAGACAGAAAGGGCAACTGAGAAACCTTGGCATGACTCAAAGGCAGAGAGAAAATGCCCAAGATGTGCACCCACATCCTTCCCTTCAGCCGAGGCACAAGATGCCAATAGGACCTATGCACAGCCCTGGAGAAGGATATTGGCAAAGACTATCCTTCTGAATAAAAGCTTATTTTGCTAGACGTTCTTAACAAAAGGATGCTAAAGAAAATAACTCAGTCAAGAAGAGGCAAAGAGGTGACTTCCCTGCTCTGCCTGTTCCACTCCTTTTTATAATGGCCAGACAACAGATTTTCATTTTGCATAACAGTCACTTATAAAATAAACACGTTCTGTGGTAATACGGCAATAGAATTTCACATCCTACTACATGCTTCTTTCTCTCACAAATAGAAATGCTTATATTGGGATTCTTTTTTAGAAGTGCAGTATCTGTCAGACACAACACCATGAAACTACAGCTTATTTCTCCGTTTCCCATTCTGAATTTCTTCCAAAGGAGATGCCAAACCTGTATTTAAACAAAAATGCATCTGCTTCCAAATATTTTAGATCTCAGCTGAGGTTACTTGTGCTAGAATGGAAACAATCTGTCAATGGACTTTTTGCCCCCATTTGATAGAAAGACATTAAAAAACGCTCTTTGGTAAAGGCTCCTGTGTGTTGCCACAGTACAAACAAAAAGCAACAAGCTAGGCAATTTCATTTCTAAAGGATAACTTCGGTGTGATTCAGTAAAAATAAAATGCAAATCTGATTTTTCTGTTCAAGTCTGTGAACTGAACAGATGCCGATTCCCCATCTTACTGAATAAATGATGTCCCTTCCTGGCAAACTATTCCTGATCGTTCCTCCTCCCCAGAAAAGCAGCGCCATGCCTACAGATTACAAACATCGAACTCCAGGCTTTACCCTAAAACCCGGCGCGCTCATGGCGCCAGCGCAGCCGTCGGTGCCTGTGACTGCCATTTTGTTTGCACCGGAGGAAGGAGCGCCGGTCCCACGGACGCAGGCTGCCCTGCGAGAACTTCATCCGTTCTGCAGAAGGTCGAGGCGTTTCTTTGACAGGCGCGGGGAAGCGAGGGAGGACGCGGCAGGGCCGAGTTCCGCAGCTCGGCGGGAGGCAGGGAGGCACGGCGCGGGGACTGCGCGCAGGCCCGGCCCTTCCCCGGCCCCGCCGCGGCCCGCGGGATCCCCGCGTCTGCTGGGCCGCGCCCTGCCCTCGGCCACCTGCCCGCGGCGGGCCCGCGGCGGCCATTGGCATGCAGGGCACAGGCCCGCTAATCGGGTCAGGCCCAGGAAAGAGCGCTGCGGGCTCATGTGTCACAAATCAGTCTGGTCGCCTTCAAACGGCGCACCAGATTAGAACAAGCACCCGAACAAACCAAAGCGGAAAACCCGCCGCTCCCTAAAGCTGGTTTCTAAAGCCCTAACAAATCGCTCCATCTTTCACTCATTTAAACTTTCCAAATGAGGGTCAGTACGGTCCCCGAGCATCCAAATGCTAATGCGCTTAAGTGCGCTTAAGCAGCTTTCCAGAGTGAATGGGCCAAAGAAGGGCTCCAAAAGACAAGGCAGAGTTACTGTCACTGTCAAAAAGTCATTGTAGCCACCCCCGGAGTGGTTGCAATTCAAGAAATTCATGATTTCTCTCTCTTAAAGGCATCTGCTTGAGAACATTTTTTTTTTCCTGAGCTGCTTTATCTCACAACTTCAGGCCCGCTCGAAAAGAAAAAACCCGCGATCGACTCTTGAGAACCAATACAGAGAAAGGACCCACATACCTTATTGCTTTCAAATTTCACACGCACAAAAAGTTACCTTATTCACAGACAAAAAGTGATTGGGCAAAGGTTCATTTCTTATACAAGCTGGAGCACTCCTTTTTTCCTCCTTTCAATTTCTACAAAGTCGTAGTCACCCAAGCAGAAAACTTTGGGGAACATGTGCCTTTTTAGACAAGTCTACTTATGAAGGGATTTTTTGTTGCTGGTAAAGAAAATCAAAATGCGATGAAAACACACTGTTTCTCTTTGGGTTCCCTCAAAGGTACTCTTTTACAAAGTGAGGAGAGGGGAAATCAGACCTCAAAACTCTGCCCAAGTTATCTCTTGAAAAAGATCTTTTTTCTTTGGAAACAAGATTTGGTTAAAAAGTTTGCAGGAGAGCTGTGTTCAGAGCTGAGAGCCAGCTCAGTATTCAGCCTTTGCTCGGCAAACACAGATGTGTCTTATTCCTTTTTCACACACACTATCCACACAGGCAAATGCTTCAAACTAATTTTTTAAAGAATCCTTTACAATAATTTATGTGCATTGAATTATAAAACATAGCAATAACTTTTCTGATAATTGCCTTGGAAAGCAACAAAAACATACTGTTATGCAAAGCTAGGAGTGAAAGTTTTTTATATTGGCAAGAGACAAATCTGTAATTTCTTCTAAACTCTGCAGTCCTCAGAAACGGAAAGCTTTTTGATTTACAGCATAAATACAACCTTCAAAATATGTCTGCTCCCATATATACAACACACTGAAGTGCTTTAGGCTGTATTTCTGCATACTCACAGTAAAAAGGGATAAAGACATAAAAGCAATTGTTATATACATAAACCATACACACAATATTCTGTAATACACATTATAGAATTGTTTTTATACTGCATTTATATGGAAATACAAATGTGAACTGTACTACTGTTTCCTGCTAGCAGTGCTCTGTTGGAAATGGCAGCTGATTTTTCATTGATTTTGCACTCCTGCTTTCTGAACATCCTTTAGACTCCTGAGTCCACCTCTTGATGTGTGAGCTGAGTTATTGCACGCTTGTAATTACTTCAACAAAATTGTTTTGAAAAATATGTGGTATCCAAGCACACACAAGGCTCAAACTTTCCTGTTGCTTCTATCTACCGATTATAAAGATGTGTATTACTTTTCCCAAGTATTTAAATACTCTTCTTAGAACTTACCATTACTTTGAATTCCTCTGAAAAAAAAAAGTAGAATATATTAATTGCTCCTTTGAAATTAATTATAAAAATAATTTAGCAATAGTTGCAATTGCAATTTCCAGTAAGCCACATGGAGTAAAACAGAAGTGTTTGTTGCTAAAAGTACCAGGAAAGAAGTGTGCAGTCTGAGGAATGCAAACATGAGCCAGTTGAAATAGCCTTGAGCACATGAGCAACCGCATCAATTAAATTTAAGATATTTCATTTTATTCCAGTTGCATACTCCGTGGATTCTGGCAGGACAGAAAAGACAGAGTATGATACTGAAATACTTCTTCTGAAATACTGCTCAAAACCCCAAATGAATCTGACACTTATTAAATTAGGATAATCAAATGCTTTTTTATTATTATCTGGACATAAACTGTATTTGAAACAATCAGCGAGGTAAAAGGTTTGCTACTTTGGGAATAACAGGAACATCTGTCTTGTCTGGGCTCCTCCTTACCTCTGAGGGGCTGATATGGTTTCCTGGCTATTGTGAATATACTAACAGTAAATTCACCAAATCATGTGACATAAGAGAAATAAAATTCACAAGTGAGAAAAACAAAGTTAAATACAACTTTCTGAGCCAATGAAAGTTGTTTCCTGGATATTCACCAGGATTCATTCGCCAAATCACGTGACATAAGAGAAATAAAATTCGCAAGTGAGAAAAAGTTAAATGTAACTTCCTGAGTCAATGAAAGTTGTGCTTTTAGCTACAGGATAGGTAACATTGTGGTTTTTAAACGCTATCTGCCAATAAAATGGAGACTGACCTCAGCTAATTTTTCACAAGGATGCAGAGGTATTCAGCTGTACACTGCTGCAAACAATTAGGGAAATTACAGAGCTAAATCCCCCAGTGTAAAGCAATCAAATCCCATCTGAGAGGACATGCACTTGTACATGAAAAAACATCCCTTAGACTAGATATTAACTTGTGTTAACGTTAACTGTGTGGAAGTAGCAATAACGTCTCAGAGATGTTACTATGCTTTTAATTTTAATGAGCTTCCAGGAGCAGGATTTTAACTCAGCAGTGAGAGAAGTGTCAGTTGAATAATGAACAAATATTAGCAAGTATTAATGACAAGCCACTTGAAGTATCAATATGGGAAGTTACTTTCTCTTTGAATACCCGCAGAGGAGTGAGCTCCTGTCCCGGGGAGCAGAGACGGCGGAGGGGCTGGCGGGACGGAGAGCAAAAGCCTCCCGCGCCAGTCCCGCCTTTCCTCTCAGCGCGCTGCTTATGTAGCATGCGTGCGGTCCATCTTCTGATGGCAATCAATGCAAATTACATGACACTGCTGCCTATGTTCATTTTGGGATTGATTGATAGGATTTAGCTACACAGGCAGTTTACAGCAGCACCACTTCTACCGTCTGTGAAAGCCGGGCTCAGGAGCCGCCCAAGATCCACAGCAGTACTCCGGTCTCCAGCACACGAGCCTTTTGCTGATTTGCGGCAAAGGGATACTTTGGTTTTAACATACCTCTTTGGGCAGTGTCTGTGACAAAAAAGCTCTGCACCAAGACCCTATCTTTACGCTCCCAAAGATCTCCTGCGTCCCTAAAACAAATGATCCCTGCTGGCAACAACTTTGGGCTCGATTTCACATTAGCTGAACTAAGTTCGTCGTGAAATGCATTTTCTTGTCAAGAAACTTAGATA
Organism: Tetrax tetrax; assembly: GCA_009806455.1. Lineage (NCBI taxonomy): Eukaryota > Metazoa > Chordata > Aves > Otidiformes > Otididae > Tetrax > Tetrax tetrax. The sequence continues at coordinate 333,375 of WHYT01017268.1, read as the reverse complement.
ATTCACAACAATGTTATCAAAGTCTATCACTAGGCAACACAAAACCATTTCCGTTAGTTTTTCAGGTACGCACTGAGTGAACTGAGACTGGTTTGACGGCACAGCCGCAGCTGGCGGTACGCGTCACCGCCTGCTCTGCCGGCGATACTCTCTTGCCTGCTCTCTCCTTGCTGAAAACAACACCCAGCTGGCACAGAGTTCCCTTCTGCAGCGAGGGGTGAGATTTCAGTTTGCATCTGCAGAGGAGGCAGCGGGCCGCGGTCCCAAGAGCCCTCAGCGGCCTGACCCCAGGCGCAGGAGCGGCCACAGGCCCGCAGAACAGCCTGCCCTTCCCGGCCCGGAGAGGCCTCCGAGGGCGCGGAGCGGGCCTGCCCTGCCCCGGCAGCTTTCCTCCTGCTAACAGCTGGTGGCAATGACGGCTCTCTTTTTAATTCTCTTCTTCAGAAAGGAATCTGAATTAAGTCCAAAGGGCCTTGGCCACTAAGATTCTCCGAGATTACCGATCCGGAAGAAAGTGTCCAACACCCAACCTTGCGTTCTTGGAAATAATGTGCTATTACAGGTCTGTCCCAGGAGACGGGATCACTAGATTGCAGCTATCGGCTGCCTCCTAACATCTTTTTCACCTGGCACATATATTTCTGACGGCAATTGAAAGAAATCCCTCTTGGCATTTGTTACACGTTTAGCAGCAATAAAATCGAACCTGTTTATTACATGCTCAGCATAACCTAACTCAGCTACTTAGACACTGTGCTTAATTTATAAACCTCTGATGTTTAAATCTGACTTTCCTAGTTTTGGCTAACTATCCTAAACGCTGTTTTCTTCTGAAACCAAGCAGTATGTTCAGTTAGCTGTTACTTTGTACACAACAATTCCAAAATTTTCATCAGTACCTATCAATTAGCAGATTATTAATTACTACTTGCTCACCTACACAGATCCAAAGAGAAAGAATAAGGGATAATAGTTTCTCACACTCCTGTTTTTTCCCCACAGCATCTTCCCACACCCGATTTTGTCAAACTGAGAAAAAGACTTTCATTAGACACTTTGTGGTGCTTTGTCCTAAACAGTTTTGCAAAGACAACAATCTCCCATTTTGTAACTATTTTTCTTTTTCAATACTGGTGTTAAATGGACCTTTACAATTTTTTTTTTTTTTTTGTATTGCTGTTAATTTCTCCCCCCACCCCACAACCTAGGTGTATCTCTTTCTAAGAATTAAAAAATCAGGACAGAACTCCTTTTCCATCACACATATTCACCTGCACAGGGATTAGCTTTTAGTCTTCTCTATCTGACTCCTGGTCAGAGAGGACCATCCAAAAGATGGATTGTCTAGTTTCATTTTCCTGGCTATGATCTCCAGGTCTGAGTTCAGCTAAGCATCTACAGATGGATTCACAAACAATTTATCCTGAGTTTTTTGACACCTGCATGCATCAGGAACACGAAACTTTGTTGGGCCTCTGCAGGCAATGGTGAAGTTTTCAGGTAAAGGGTTCCCCTGCTCCCTCTTTAAGCTCTCGGTTTAAATTCACTTGCTGACATTGATAATAATTTTCAATTACATTCAGGACTTTGATTACATCTGGATAAACCCTATACCACTAGAACATCTGGAACTCTGAAGCAGCCTGTTAGAAAAATCCCTTCCCTCCTCCTGCCCACCCTCCTAGTCATTTAGCATCACCACTTGATGTCAAGTATGGTCCTGGGGGAGTTTTCAGACACTGATTTGCTTTCCGTAATTACAAGAACTGGAACAGTCCGACTCTTCCTACGGACACCTCTGTACATGTTGTCTTGTCCCACACTGTGTGAATCTCTTGAGATTTATTCAGACATTCTTCTATTACTTCTCTTCCATTATTTTTTCTGCTGTGGCCAAGCAGCAATACCAGCTTGAAAACTTCCTTGTTGGAAACCTTCACAGCACTTACCCTTTTTTACTCCAGCTGACTAAGCAGAGGACTGTATGTATTGTTTCTGTTAAGCAAAGACTTTGATGGAGCACAGATGATCTGTGATGTAAATCTGTTTCTGCAGACAAATGTAAAATCCCCTGTTCCCTTGAATTCAGGAGCAATGAAGTAACAGGCAGCTTCTCTCCTTATAGCTAAGCTTGCTTTTATCTAACGTTCAGACTAAGAACCTTCTATTTCTTTTCACTTTAAAAGCAAAATAGCCTCTGAAACCCCACCTGCTCCTGTGTGCCTTGCAATTGTCTTTGTTTTGAGTAGTAACATTTGCCTCTGTTTGTGCTGCTGGTGTTATTGTTTCCGTATTTAATGATTTCCTACAGCTGTCAGAAATCAAACGTGGAAGCAGTGACATGAAGAAGCAAAAATATAAGCCAACATCTAACAAAATTCTTTGGTTCTTGACTTACTTCTAGAACTGGACATTGCAAGGTTCCAAATAACTGGAGCCTGTCAGCGTTATTCTTAACCGCTCCAGGGAGCACGCTTCCTGGCCTGCTGGGACCGACGGGAGCGCGCACCGCCAGATCTCCGCTGTTCAAAGCGCTCTGCACCGCAGAGTGCTTCCACGTCATCTCACTCGGAACAAACAGCAAGCCTCAGAAACACTCCCAGGCAGTATTTTGTTCCACCAGCTAGCACTGTCAAAACCAGTAAATTTGGGAGTTTGCCCTTTAAATTAATGGGGAGTTTTGCACAAAATTCATGGTGTGATACGGCTCAAGACCTCTGAAGAGTCTGAACCCTTGGCTTCCACAAAGTAGACTTAGAACAGCAGGTACCACCTATGTAATCTATGACGCACACCCAGTACATTGTTCAGTAGTATTTCTGCACCTGGCTTCTATAAAGCTTATCCTCAGATATGAAAATTGGAGCTGACATTCAAAACATGAAGTGTTGGGCAATTCTGAAATCAAACCACTTATCCACCTAAAATCTCTATGCCTTTAGGCAGGCACTAGCTACTTTAAGCACAAAGTGAGAAACAGAGGGAAGTACAAAACATTTTTTTTCCCTTCCTATGATGCATAACAGGAAAAAGAATGAGTTCCTTAAATGAAGAGGGAATTTGAGACCTGGAATATGCAAGCGACTTGCATGAGGCACAAGTGCGTTCCCAGCTGCTAGCCCCTCAGGCCTGTGCTCTTCCTAAGTCCAAGCACAACTGTGAGATGGATTCGTGCCCTCCATCGCATCAAATGACCACAGGTATGTAGGGTGCAGTGGGAGATAGTAATATTCTTCCACCATTTCCCATCTATGGGAAAAGAACCCCTTTTCTCTAAGTTAACTTTACTTTTAAAGGGAGTAAATGTGACAAGAAAATAATTTCCAGTTTACTGTATGTGGTTTTCTGACCTGAACAAGTTTGGAATGTGAAACTCATCACTGTGTTAGCAACTGGAACGTGCTGTACAGTGTTATGGTGAGACTAAAACTTGGCTGATGAGGTGATGCTTTGCTGATGCAACATTTGGACAATTTCCTTACTGTATTCTTCCCCTTTCTCTGTTTGTCCAGTCTCCCTGACTTGACTCTTTTTCATCCTGCCATCTCTCATTCATTTCTCATCGATGTACTCCCTGTCTGGTTCCACATCACTTGCTCCTTTATTCACTTTTGAAATGGAATATGAGTCCAGCAGCCTCTAAGTTCAAATAATCCTTTTTTGTTAGTTACGTTCAAATAGCTCAGAGAACCATGAGGCAAGATTGCTGAACTGTCCTCCTCTCCTGTCACTGCTGTCACGCAGCCACCACGCAGCTGGCTGCAGCAGCACCTCGACTCTGAAAATGCTGAGAAGCCGGGCTGCGGGGCTGCGGCAGGTCCCCCAGGAGACAAACTGCCAAACTGCAGGCTTATGCTTCTTCAACAAGATGCTAACCATCATGGAGCTCATCTGTTTCCAGGAGCACTCACACATTGAAATCAATGTTTTTCAGATAAAATGAATGAAGGCTACCTGTGCAAGGTGTGAACCCAAGGTTTACTATATTCTCCCTGATAAATGGTAAGATGGATTGACAGATCAGTACGTGTATGACACACACAGCACACACCCGATAAAAAGGCTGGCAATGCAGAAAAAACAGTTGTGAGGTAAAGTAGTCAATGTGGAAAGCAGGAAAAAGAGTGGCATGTTCTACTTACTGCCTCTCTTCACCACCCCTGGTAAGGTAGCTTTGCATCCTCTTTGGTGTGGCTTCCGATGGTGTAAGAATGAAGGATTTGTGTGTTACAGCAACATTCAGAATTTTCTCCAGGACGTCGCCTCCACTGAACAGGTCCAAAGCTCAGTTCCTGACCAACAAATTGCAATGGAGCCCTCGACCAACTAGAGTGACATGGCTGATCAGAGAGAGAGGGGGACTTGGAAGAACAGCAACCTCACACCACTGGCTGGGGATCCAGAGGGATTTAACCCAGCAACAAATGCCGATCCTCGGCTCATTTGACACCACTGGATGTTACAGAGCACCACTGAGAGAGGACAGAAAGCTCTGCCAGAAATGCAGCTTCCACGCTCCTCTGGCTTGTACGGAGCAATGATCCGTTTGGAGGAGACGGGGCCCAACTAGGCAAATATCCAGAAAGCATATTGTACAGAGTGTCTGAAACAGATGAAAATTTCTTCCTTGAAGCAAATCAGGACTCAAACATGCTGAGAAATAAGAGAGTTCCCAATTACGCAAAGAGAGGGAAAAATGCAAGTTCAAAATTGTTAACGCAACATCACTTTAGAGCTAACAGCTGTGGGCGAGTTAGTGAAGTGCTATTCTTTTCACGGTATCTTTAAGTGCTGTTAAATTCATTTGTCACTTGATCGAAAGCCAACAGGCTACAAATCTCCCAAGCCCCTCTCGCGCTGAATAGTGACAGGAGTATTCTGTTCTGCCATCAGAAAACATTTGTGCGCGTCTCTGTCCGGAGTCATACATGCTACTTTAACTCATCTGCCTCCCCATTCTCTCCGGCCCAGGAGGACAAATTGCTCACTGTGGCTCCCTTTCAGAGGCAGTACAGCGCGCAAAGAATCATGACTGAGCAGAAACACAAGAAACAGGCACATAAAAATTCATCACTTTGGCCTTCTGACCTCTTGCTACTGGGTTTGGCAAACCCTGTCTCAAAAAGCAGCACCAAGGGAGAGCTAAGCAGACTGGCTGAGTGAAATTACTGACAAAAAATATCTTGGACACAGGAAAACCCCACCAGATGCTTCATTGTCTTTGCAGAGAAGTGGTGCTGAAAAAGGGGGTGATCTACCACATGGCATATTGGGTGGAATAAGTAGTGCCATTGTTTCAGGGCAGTTCTGTCACTTTACTGACTGCAATACAAAGAGGTGTAAAGCAAGATTTAATCCTGACTTTTTAGTCAGCAGATTAAAACCAATCATGCCAGATGTCCACAAGACTGTTTAACATACAGAAAGCTTTTTCATACTCTACAAAAAAGTGAAAGCTGTAATAACTTCTTCTTTATTTCCTCTAGAGAGGTCTTTTTCACTCACTTTTAGTCAGAAAAAAGGGAGATGTTGTAATGGATTTTAAGATATGCTATTAATTTTTACTCTAGCCCTCGCTCTTTTCCCTTTTGAGACAAACCTAAACAAAGTAAATTCTTTTACCCATTCAAAATCAGACAGGTATGCCAAAGAAAACCGCTGGCATAAAAAAAGTTGTGATTTCAAAAAGAATGTATACCCATAAGAGCAGAAATGGACGTTATCAGTAGTATTCACAACAGAAGTGAAAATTCCTCTCCGTAATACTTGGTGCGATGCAAGATGCAAAAGTGTGGTTGTCAGCAAGCTGACAAATAAACATAGAATTGTTTTGCCCCCAAAACTGAAATTGTGCTCGAGTGACTTTTTAAATAGGTGCCTCCTCACACGCGTGGGCATAAACTCAGCCTGAGGACAGGCATGCTCTGCTGCCCACCTTCCACAAGAGCACACAGGCACACATCAGGTCTGGGGCCGAGGGTGTCCTGCATAACCCTTAGGGAAACCCTCCCCGTAGGCACAGAAACCCCACCGGGACCAGGAGAGCCGCGCGGATCCCAGCCCGCGCTCCTACGGGGAAGTCCACGCAGCGACCTCAGGCCGATGTCCTGGCAGGGGACATCGCCTCTGCAGCCGCTCGGCGGTGGGACCCAGAAACCTGACCGAGCTCACCGGAAGCTACGACAGGCTCTAGAATATGAGTTCTAATAAGTGTTATTCTTATTTAAAAATATTCACTCAGCGCTCTATTTAAACTCATCTACAGGACTACTAAACACTTTGCAGTGTTTTCTTAATCAGTTGCTTTCTTCTTTTTCCATTTATAAACAAAATAATCTCTAAAATTATTATCACAAAGGATAAAAAATAAGTAATTACTGTAGTTTTAAAACATGTTTAGTATTTTTTCTGCTATATTACAAAAGTACAGAAAAAATCTGCGTATTAGCGTCTCCCTGTGAATTTCCATAGCCAAAAATGTTGCTAAATTCAACAAATTCCAGAACGTATATTTAGTTTCTCATATTAAATACTAAATCATTTGTGCATTTAAGAAAAACAATTGACTTAATCTTTGGAAAAAAGTTATAGAAAAAAATACATATCCTTAACATTCTGGTATTAGACTGATTTGCGTCACATAGATAATTTACTAACTGGGGAGCTATACAGCAGCAAGATAATGTCTTGCTTGGTATCCCTTATCTATCAGTTGTCTGCAGGAAAAAATACAACCGACATATCTCCTTTGTGTCCTTCTCACTCACGTTAACAAAACCCTCATCATAAGCTCCTAAAATAAAAGTAACCATCTTATTGAATCACTGACCTAAGACATTACTATTAAAATAATTTTCTTCATGTTATATCTAGTCAAGACCTGAACGAAAGCAGTTAAGATCACAGGATATACGAACTAGCGAGACATTGCTCTAGTATCACTGATGCGACGCTAGGGACAGACAGACCTTTTTACTGGCCTTTTTAGTACTTCCAGAGAAATACACGTAACCTCTTACTGTTGTGCTAGTGCAGAAGCAAGAAGGTGCTCTGTGAAATGGTCTAAATCAGCTGTATGTGTCACTGCGGATGTTCTTCCCTCCGGCCACCAACGGAACTCTTTTGCATCCTTTGAAGCTAGGGTGCCACCTCTGGAACTCACGCGAGACGAAAGGCTGAGTGTGCTCTGGTTAACTGCTTTACAGCACTATCAACCACAGCCACAGCTACAAGCCTGGTACCATGCTTTCTTACTGGAAAATGTATTTCATTAAAGTTAAGCTGCACTATTTGCCCTTCTATCATTACCATCCTCATTGCATTCTAGCAGGTCTCGTCCCATACTGGCAATTTTGGCCAGGCAGACGCCTTCCCTCTTTTCCCCAGCGTATTATGATGACTGAAAGGTGCAACAGACTTGCTTTAAATCTTCTGCCACCTCATCCTCGTACTGACGAGACATGGCAGGCACCATAATGAAGATGATGGTATTTTCTTTGTAACGATGTCCAACTGGAGACTCTCAAGCCACCTGAGGGGAATAAGTCAGCTAAGCGTAAATCTGACTAAGAGATTTCTGCGAGTTAAACACTTAGTTCACCATTACTTATTCCACTTTGGAATTTGCAGAATTTTAAAATTGTAATTCTACTCCCTGCTTCTGAATTTCTTCAAGCAAGTCTGGTGGGTGGCCCTCAAGATACATTTTACCAATTTTTCATGCCCATCCCTCGAAATGTGACCCTGCTCCTGTGCTTTTATCTCTTTGACAACTTCACACAGGAAAACATGCAGCCCCTCTGATAGCATGAAATCGGAAACAATAGCCTCTGGAAACAAAAGGGAGTAGGCAGGCAGGATACAGTCCAGGTCCTGACTGATTTTAGGCACAAACAGATGTTCATAGGACCCGATACCCTGAGCAAGCTGAAAGGAAAAGCTTGTAAAAGAAATGGACCTTAAAAACAATGTATTGAAGAGCTTTAAATAAAGGCAAAGGGAGGCAATATGGCTTTCAATGATAAATCTCAGCAAAGAAAACCAAAGTGGCACCATGAATTTCAATGATGCATTTTTCTTTTTCAATGAACTCATTTTGAAATCTACAAATTGCTCAGATCTCAACTTAGTTTGCAAGTCTCCCATATCCATTAAAAGGTTACAATACACGTATTTCTTGTTTCTTGTAACTAATCACCACAGCTGGGAACACCAGTGAAGTCCTGAAATATAGGCTAATGCCATTATTTAAAAAGCTGCTTATAGCTCAACAAAGAGGAATATGCTGAAAGAATCTTGATTGGAAAAAATCTTAGACTAGCGGTTGGAACAAATTACGTTCAATCTCCTTCTCTTTTCATGCGCGCTATTTCAGACTCAAAAAGCCCCACGTAAAGAATCTATGGAGCGCTGTCCTGAATTGGAACCCAGTTCTGTGTTACAAAAGCCAATACACACCATTTACAAATGAAACAAAGTGCAGAATCACTTCTCTGACTGAAGTTTCTGCTTTTGTGATTAAAACTCTCTTCCTCTTTCTTGAAGAGCCTGCCATCCAAAGGGCCCTGCGCCATGCTCCAATGCACAAAATACATGTATTCATTACAGAAGGAAAAAAAACCCTGGAAAATTTGGCACAAAGGCGGGCGCATAGCTTAAGTCCTGTTTAGGATAGCCCTCACTTGAACCCTGCACATTTGCATAGATTTTACCTATTGACTGTCTCTATCAGGAATACAGTGGATAACTAAAATAAATGTTTCATCAGCTGTTTGTGGTCAAGTGCAGATTTAACTGTTAATTATTAGTATCAATGAAATGCATATGGTAAAGAAATAAATAACTGGTATCTTCCTTCACCAGCATGAAACTCTATAGAAATAATTTAAATGAAAAGAAGATCTGAGACAGAAGGTACCTGAGTCTGCTTAAGAAGCTTTGGGAAGCTACTAGCCAAAACTTAAGCCAAAAGTGACCTTGCATGTCTCTAGTCTAATCACACATACGCAGACCACGATGTCGCACCAATTTCCTCCCGAAGAGAAGCAAATGGCACCTCTGTTACTGAAACAAATCTTCAGAAAGACATTAGCTCTTGGTAAGACATGGGATGTTCACCAATTCCTCTGGCTGTCGCTCCAAGAAAATAACCTCTTATGAATCACTCTTGTGGTTAATTTCTCATGCATGATTTTTCATCTGAAAGTGTCTGCTAGCAGCTTCTAAATATCATTAGACACAAAAGGAACGGGAACATTGCTGTAAACGCAGCAGAATCTGGAGACTGTAGTCTTCTAACTACAAACTCCTGGGAAACCCTCTCAGAACTATCAGCCAGGGCCGTTCAAGTTAAATTTAACGGAGGTCTAAGTAAGACTGGTTCAGCAAACCTGGTACTACCATCTGTGAAAGTAATTCCTCTTTGGCATCCAGATCCGGCCCCGGGTCCGACGGAGTGCCTGACTCTCCGCTCATGCCGAATCATGCTTTTTCAATGCATGGGGTGAAGGTGTTTGATGGATTTCACTATACCAGCTCTGCAGCCACATGTAAAATCTACCTCGCTATTTTTTTTTTTAAAAGATGCATTACCTAAACCTAAAGATGCATTCATGACATATGGGATGGCATTGCCATGGGAGCTGTGGTTGAGCTGTTTGCCTTCAATGCCTCCTACTGTTCTGACTACTAAGAACTCCTCAGTGCTCCTCCACATGCAAGCAGAGCATACACTGCTGCACAAACCTCTCCCTCTGTTAGCATTCTGCAACATCCCAGGTACTCCAGTTTGGGCCAAAGCCACATTAGAGACTGTTGGCTACAGATGGACAATTAAAATTGGCCAGTCCTACTAGTTAAAATCCTCCTCCGTTACTAATGGACTATTGTGTCACACTTAATAATCTTCGTGTGATGAGCATTTTCTGTTCCTTTCAGCACGTAGAGCAGAAACAGATACAGAAGACCTCTGCTATTTCTGAAACAGCATTTTCAGTTTTATTAATTGTATGAAATAAAAGATGTAAATTTTTTTGTCCTAGTTCCTAAACAGAAACCTGGTCAGATAGAGTAAAATATTGATCCTTCTCCCAATGTCTACTAGTAATGAACATAGCAAATGACCCTTCCCATTAAAAAGAAATGACAGAGGAATGAAGGAACAACAAAACGGCTGGAGTGATGATCCCAGAGAAATCCAACATCCTAATAATCAAACACATCCTGTTCTGCAGAACGCCCATCTCCTGGGTACAACTCGATCAGGCACCTCTGCCTAAACCCCACACAGCCTTGCTTCAGCACCGTGAGTGTGCCGGTGTGCACCGAGTGCTGCAGCCGCAGCCACGGCTAACGCGGACAACGAGCAGGAGACAAGAGTGCCACCCAACTTCCACTTACTGATTTTAACGGTCAGGACACATCACCCAGGCACCAGTGGCTCAAAGCTTTCCTTCTTCTTTTAAATTATACAGAAATATGTAAAGTTAAAGAGATTTTCAGTACGTTCAAGGAAAACATTAACTCTGAATTTTCTACTATCAGATGCGAACAGAGCTCTCAAACATTTCACGTGGGTCCAATACGGACATCCTTATGAAATTCAGCACTTGTCACAACTGCAAAAACGAAAGACAGAAATGAAAAAAGAAAACTCGCTGGTTTATTCAAGTATATTTACAAGTGAAGTAATACTTGAAAGAGTTATACTTGATAAGCCTTCAACACCTACTGAAACGAAATTCTCCTATCTAGGTAGTAGATACTCACTACTCATTACCTAGACTCTCTGACTGTCTTCAGGTATTTCAGTGAGAAACTCCAAACAGACCAGGGTACTGAATGACATTAATTTTTTTTTTTTTTCCTGGATGAATCTTAATTACGTAGTATTACTTGTATGTTGCAGCACTGAACTACCCATAACAATTTGGTTTCAGGACCATATCCTCTCAGCAATCAGTATGATTTGCACGATCTCTACCATGTTTTACTCCACAAAAGACACCTTTTAACTTCTTGGAACTATACTCAATGCACAGGAAATTCAGCTGCCTCTATTAAAGGATTTTAAAATTACCATTACAAAACCACAATAAATTAGCACACAGAGCTGCTCAGTTTAAATACTGTAACATTACAGGCTTCAGCGTAAGTTTTATTTAGTCCTAGGGAAATTATCAGAGGCGAGAACAACGTTAATGGTAACAGCCTACATATACCCTTCTCTATCTTCCCAGCGCACACTCATGGCTGAAAAAAATCTGTGCAAGTTATCGGCAAAACCAGCCAACTGTATAGAAATAATTGGCAAAAATAGCCTTTCATTTCAATGGTCACAGGTTTTCAAACAGAAATTCTGACAGCAAGGGGTCAACACAAGCCACTTGCTGAAGCACATACAATATGCAATATCAGGCAATCGTCTGAGACTTCGTACAGCCTAACTACAACAGAATTACAGCCTTCATTTTGCCTGTCCCTGCTTTTATTGTTTGTCATTGTTTCGTAGAGTTATTTTGCTGTCAATATTTGAAGAACAGAATCCTGTCTTGATATTGATTTCCTGAAGACTCTGAATCACGGTCTTCATAATGCATATATTTTAAGGCAAGTGCATGCAAAAGGTGGAGGTGAAGCTGCTTATTGAATTAAATCAATACAAGACACCAGATTGGCAATCATCATCTAGTATTCATTTTATATGACGTAAAATATCCGATAGACAGAAGAAAAACAAATTTCCACTCTAGTTTGGCAATCTCTAATTTAAATCTCTTGTATAGTCTGGACCTTTGGCTTAAGTTCAGTTGTTGTCACTCAAGCACTCAGCACATACTTGACTTTACTCCAAAGCCAGCAATGACTGGGTTGCGTAGTGCCACCTTCTGTGACACGTCTGTGGTTCACACTGAAGGACAGAGAAAGCAAGCAGCAGCAGCTACAGCCTGGAGATGCTTCTCCAAGGGGAGCTTAGGAGCTGCGCTGCAGGAAATACCATGACTCAAAAACCACAAACAGCAGTGAGAGGAAATATGGGATCCATACGAAAGTCCAGCGCCATCCAGGTTCAGCTTGTGCTGCTGCAAGCTTAAGGACAGTACTAGAGTTACACTGTGGCCAGCTGAAAACATATGAAGAATTAAAGTTGGTTTTAGCATTGGAGTTATACAAATAAAAGTAACCTAGAAGTGGCACTATAGAAACACAAAGTGATTTCCATGAAGGTTTCATCCAGTGCATGCATTTCTTCACTGTCTCTATGGAAGCAAGGCGATCTGAGTGCCACACAAAAGGCAGCGGGGATGGGAGTTTAACGAAGCTAGCAGCAATGGCACTGACATCCATACTGGGCTTTTTGAGGCTGGAGAGCAAACTAACGACCGTTCACTGTCTGAGGGCCATTCGCTGGTATCGCTCCAGAGTTCACGGGCTGGCTATAGAGGGCTTGACAGCAGACGATGGAAATGTTCCTGTAGCCACTTAGCAGCCTCCCTGCACTCAACCACCTGGGCAGGACCGAGCCCCGCAGCCGCACTCAGCGCCCACGGCCCAGGACTGCGTGCAGGTGCTGAGAAGCAGTGCTGCAGTAAGAGCTTGGAAGACGTTTTTCCTCCAGGAAGCTGATTTTCCCCCTTTTCTGGCAGGAAAGCAGGAGAGGTCAAGCACATTTGCACGACCAAGGTGTGCCAGCCTGCTCCGTTGTGTCCCCGAGCATGGCCTCTGCGCCCACGGGGAGCCCGTGGGGACAGGGGGGCACCAGCTCCACAACGGTTTGCGCTGGGAGGGTGAACCCCCACACTCGCAGGCATTATCTGCAGCTGGAATAACCCGAGCCCATTCTACAGGCTCTCTTCCACACTGGAGGAACAGTTTCCACGGAGCACAAAGGGGCCGACCCTTCGTTTACTTTGTATGCCCTTCTATGGGACTCTGGAGCACCGTACCCGGAGGCTGAACTCAGAACCTGCTCCTACCGGGATGCCATTTCATGTACAATCTTGTTTTAACCTCTACTAGAAAGTGCTGCTTCACTGCCAGCATTTACTTCTCCCACTGCAACAGCAAGTTACAGAAGTGTTCGCAAAGTCACGCACAAAGAAGCAGTCCCCTGAGTAGCGAACGGTACCTAAAAAAAAATCCAAGGAAACAACAAAAGCCAGTAGAAGCCAGGTGAAAGATCCCAGAAAGTTTGCAGAAATGTCCACGTGGGTAATGCTCTTTGTTCTTCCAGAGGAAGACACATGAAGGAATATGATAACTTTCAAGGATTTATTGGCATACTCTTCACTCATTAAAGGAAGAAAAAAAAATCTATTCTGTGATTGTTGAGAATAACATCAGACTGTATAGGTCAAAAATTGACTGACATCACTCTGGACAAGCATTATTGAGACACACAAAGAAGCTGTTGTGCCTTTAAGCTTATGGTACATTGCAATGCAGTAAATGAAAAGCCACTATTATGAGGGGATGTTTATGTCAGTATCTGAAACAAATCTTCTTTTTACTAGGATAATACTGTCTTAAATTGTTAACTGTTGATCAGATAAACAACATGTGATAAAGATCCTATAATCTCTTTTCACAAAATTTGTTTTAACCCCTTAATGGCTTTACATAGTAAATTATTACACATTATTGATCCTGGTGAAAGCTTATAATAGCTGTAAATAACATCCTAACAGAGTTCTTGTGTAAGCAGTAATGCTAAAACTGAGGATTAGATTTTAAATAATGTAGAGATTAAATGCTAGAATTTTCACAAGAGATAATGTATCAGTCACTACTAGGAACTCGTATCCCACCCCCTTCCCACTCTTCACGAAGAAAGCCTTTTGGACTTTATATAAGAAGAAACTAATTTGATTTCCCTGGTTGGACTGCAGAGGGAACCTCTGTGGCGATACACTACCAAGACAAAGGTGACACCGTGTCAAAGACGCAGCAGGCACAAGAGGTTCTAGTGGTGCTTTGGTCCTTAGGCAGGATTAGTGAGAAGCAGGAGAATGGTCCCGACGTCAGCGCTCCATCCCCTCGACCTTTTCAGCAGATAGCTGAAACAAACGGCCTTTGGGTAAGCGGAACACTTAAAGTAACACCACCCATCTCCTCTCCTGTGCCTCAGAGACATAAAGCTTAAAACACAGCAATTTACTCCACACTGATGACCTGAATCTAGCAACAAGGTGACACAGAGTATGTTCATGAAGTGGGTGCAGATGGGTGAGAAATCCCTCCTTCACACTCCATCTTTCAGTGGGACCCACCAGGCACAATCCCTGCGGTGCTCTCCGGATCTGAATTTGCCCCTCATCAGAAGACGTGATGGCCATTAGTTGGGACAAAACTGTATTTCGGCTGACTAATGTAATCCTGTGACCATCCATCTGAGGTCTGAGCAGACTGAACGGGGACAGCCCAGCCAGACCTTCAGCAGTGCGGCCCTGGTGCTTGTCACGGGCGGGCGCTCGGGCCGCCGCAGGCGCTCCCTGCTCCGCAGAGGAGGGCGGCCCAGCTCCTCCATCTTTCGACAACTTCTCTCCAGCGCTGTCGCCATCATGGCCCACACCACAGGAGGAGGGGACAGCCTGCCATCACACAGAACACCTGCGGCACAGGAACATGACGCCCTCGAGCCTCAGCCCACCACTGCGAGCGCAGGGTGACATTTCTCTGCAGGTGGCACGGCCGCTGCCCACCCCTCCTAGGCCCCGGGAGGAAGGAGCCACCGGGGCGGCCGCCACGGCCGACAGCTCTCACCTGAGCAGGCGCCCACCTCCCGCGGCACTCCCCAGCACTCCCGGCCCCGGCCGCCATTTCGCACAGTGCTCTTCCCCTCCTCACTTCTCACGGCTCCTCCTCTGGGTGCACCAACTGGAAAGTCTGTTTAAGTAATCTATTATTCACTGTTCAGATGAATTCCTAAATCCTGCCCTCGTCTAAGAAAATCTCCAATAGCGAATTATCTAGATTAGGATAAAATCACCCATAAAGATCAGAACGAGTGTCCCTGAAAGGGGTGTGGGGTGCGGTACGACTGCTTCAGAGACACCGCAGCTCTTCACGAATGGCTGGAGCACTTTCACCCGACCTCGAAACATCCATCTTAGGAAGAACAGGATTTCAAAGTATTAGCCCCTCTTGTCAATTTTTAGTTCACTCACAAGAGAAAAAGAAAATTTTGAAAGGTCTCAATGTAAAAAATCCTGCATTATCGCCCAAGTGGCCAGGAAGCTTTACATACTTCTAAAAAAACTATGTTTATTTTTTTTTTTCTGAGAAGGAGCAACTCAAAAATTGTTACAACTATTATAGCTGATTTGAGATTCCTGGATTGTCATTTTGTATATTTTGCTGTGAAATGTCGAATTCTCATCTCAAGTTGACACTGGAAAAAAAGATACATTATGGGAAACCCTATTCTGAGAAAGGTAAAATTGTTGTCTGAACTATCAACATGAACAAAGGTAGATTTGCAGATACATCACATGGATTGGAAAATCAACGTTTCCTTTAACAATGCACAAAATGCTAAGATATGGTGCAGACCTGCATCCAACCCAAATCTTTTAGAACTTCTGTTCTCCACTACCACTGTGCGAGTCTTCCTCAGGAAGACTGAAGAACAGAAGCTCCTTGCCTATTTACTACTTCTTTACTACAAAAATAACACGGAAAGTACCATGAGGGAGATAAAAGCGTAACAAGCGACACATACTTAGTCCAAGCTGCTGAGTAGGTAAGGGTGTGTTTCATGAACCTTTCTAAAACAAACACTGACATCTACACTAACTTGAAGCGAAACGGGGACTTTCACACCAAATCCATTTGCTTGTAAGGCGATTTTAACACAGGAAGGTCCAAAGAGGCCAGAAGAAAGAGAAACAAACTAAAAACTAAGTACACCAATTACAGGCATGCCTACATCATAAGGTTACAATCCAACACCTCTATCTTGACGACTTCATGGCAGAGATCCCATCAAGAACCAAACTCAGGAGAACCTATATTCTGCTTCTAAGGGGCAATTCAATAACTCGCTGATGAGTAAGTACTCAACTGTGGAAATACCTAATAATATTTTTTATTTCTGTAACTTTTATGCATGTCTGAGTGGGATGGATTCTAATAGAAATAATATGAAAATTGATTTATTGAGTGATAATTACTATTCAAAACAGGGATGTGTTAAAAAAATATAAAGAAATGGCATGGGCACAGGCAGGGAAACGAGGGCCACAAAGTACACTGCAGTGACTGGGAGTTTGCTGTGTTAATAGAATTTGGTTCAATTACTACACACAGTTGAAAAATTCTGTCTGGAAAGACACTTTGTTCTGGTATGTGGGTTTTTTTAAAAACTCAAATCGGAGGATTTCTTTGACTAAAGACTGTGCATTTCATTTATTCTTTGTCAAGCCACTGGGCTTACTTCCATTAAACATTACCAAAATCTTGTTTTATTTAAGGCAACTTCACCTGGATCTTGAAAAGCAAGAATGAATAAAGTTTGTAACAGGTCAGAGGTTGAAAATCTTGAGATGCTCTTATCCCTGAGTGTTACTGCAGATACCAGTAGTATCTTTTTGTCATACCCTATACTGTCAAGGTACGATGGGGTCCTGGGGCCATTAGTCACTCATAAAAGAGTAGTGCCTAAACTACTTATCACTGGAGTCAATAAGTACCTTTTTTACCCTAAAACTCTGAAGGAAAGCTCTTCCTCTCCACTAGAACAGTGGGACATTGAGTGTGAGGCTTCTAGCGGAGCTGAACAAAGCAGAGCAGCTTTCCAGGCACTGCAAGGCCATAAAGCGGCATTGTGGTGCGACGATGGATGCGGAGCGATGCTGTGTCTTGCAGCTCACACACAAACCAGCCTGTCCCGTGGGAAGAGGCTGCATTAACCGTGCCTCTGTGAAAGGAGCCGTCTTTTACTCAGAAAAGCTCTTGTACCATTGTTACACAGAAAAACGCAGGCCATATGAATCTGAAGATTTTTATCTGTCGCTACACAACAGTTTAGAAAAGGTGGCCTTAACTGTAAAGGAGACAGAAGTGACCATGATACAGGGAACCTCTGTGGCGGAGGTTCCGGGCTCATAAGCGGCCGAGCAGAAATAAGCTTTACACCTTTGAGGGACTGCGGTTCGTCCCTTCCCCGTACGCACTGCTCCACTACCGCTCGCCAGTGCTGGGAGGTGCCATTGCAAACCTTAGAGTGACCAGGGCTTCTCTCCCACCAACACTACAGGTGTGTCCCATCCAAATAAAAATAAGGGGTTTCTTTTTTCACAAAATATCAATCTTGCTTCCGTAATGAACTTCTCTCTCACTTTTAAGAAAGACTATTTTCATGTAAAAATCTGTTAAACGCATTTTAAAAATGTTTCAAGATAGCTACACAGATACCGGGAGATTTTGTGCATTCAGTTCATCAACTCTTACTGTATTTCTGACTCCAGCTCCAGAATAAAACTTGCCATTGCCACAGGAGTTCCTGTGTGTACTATACAGGCAGATATGATCCCGTTCCTTGATTTTCAGATTGATACCATTCCTTCTTCTCAGTTTTTTTCAGTTTATTCTTTTTTAATAAGCAAGTAAAATATCATTCTATACTACATGATGTGCTTTTGAAAAACTCCTTCTAGGCTTCCACATACGACAATGAAAATACATATACATATGCTTTTGATATACTGCTGCAAATATGCAGAGTGTAAGTCTTTTTCCCCCCTCTTATTTTATAGCATCAGTTGGTGCCTTTCAAATACTAGCACATAATTCATCTGCAGACGATAACAGTTTGTATCATGGTAACAACCAGGAATAAACCAAAGCGTAATAAGAATGCTTTTTTTTTCCTCAGGTACATCTATTTCTTCTAAAATGCCATAATTCTTAGATGGAGAAAAAGATATTTTATACCATCTACCCAGGTGATATTTTGCCTCAGTTGAGTTGCTGAGTTTCTGTAATAGATATAAGCAGAAAAAAAATTAATAGGTGGCTTTAGTTAAATATTTATTACAGACTTTCACTATGCATCACAATACTCCATTGAATTATTCAAATTCCACCTGAATTTATAAAAATAATTTTCAAGTCGGGTACTATCAATGGTTAGTCATAGCCGTGTTTTTCTAGCTATGGTCCCTGCAATACCATGAGCCCTCTTGCACTGACCTGAAGCAACGGATTGCTCACGCTTAAAGATGCAACGAAGTGCTTCCGTATTGCGACTCAAACGCTCCACGTGCTCCAGGTGCAAGACCCTAGGCACTATCAAAAGGTCTGGCAAACAAATCTCAGGATCTGTTTCTTAATGAGAACGTCATCAAGCAGAAATTAACCTGCAGCCCTGTGAGACAGAGGAGCATGGTCAGACCTGGGCAGGTGCAGTGGATGCGGGCGCTGGTATCGGTCAGGACAGTTTTTCTAGGTGCACCCGAGTAAGGTCTCAGCCTCCTGAACCAGCCGCCCTGAGGAGAGCTGCCCCCTTCAGATAATTCTGCCTGCTTTGTCAGGAGCGCTACTCCTTGTGCTAAGGGGCATCCACAAGCCCCTGCCGACAGACGCACGCCCTCCAGGAGCTTCCTTCTTCCCCCTCCACCTCTGCCCTGCCGTTCTGTGCACGGGAGCGACCTCTGACCCGGAGCCCCTCCGAAATGGAGTTTGTCCTCAAAGCCGGCCTGCGCGCCGGTAGGTGCAGCCTGGCAGCAGCCGGCCGCCGGCCAGGAGGGGTTCAGGCCCCCCAGCGCCGTCCAGCACCACCAGTGGCAGCCAGGTGATGGATGGCAGGTGTGGCAGCAGCCACTGCGGGCCGGGCCGCGTGGAGACGGGCGCTGCTGGTACTGCTGTCACCCGCCGTCAGCTGGTGCCAGCTGAGCCGCCCAGCTGCCGGTTGCTGCCACGCAAGGCATAAAACATACACTCTGAACAATCACAGCGGCAGAGCCGAGCTTATAGACCGCATTATTAATTAGTTTAATGACGCTCAGCCCTATTAGAAAGCACAAGATAATTGTATTTAATTTGTGTACGCTTTAATTACAGCCCAAGCAGTGCCAAATTTGATCAACGTATCATCTTTTCTGTGCGGCTCTGTAACTGCGTTTGTATTAATTTGCATCTGAAACAGGAGGAGCTGCTAAGCCCTACTGGGAATAGAGTTTCTTTTACTGTTTTTGAACAGTGTCATCTTTCACATGGTGATGCTGTGCGAGACCTCTGCCTGCTGATAACAGTGTCATCCTTTCCTGTAGCCACAAATTAAAAGCAGGTTTACGACCACATGCTACTAGACCCTCCGGGGCCCCAGAGGAGGCAGCCAGAGAACAATTCATTCACTCATCTCTCCCCTTATCCGTGATGGAAGTAGAAACAATTGCATCATTTAATTTACTACTGCAACGAGGATATGGCTCATTGGCCCCTCGTTGTTTTGAAGATGGATTTAATTAACCTCCTATGAATCTTGCCAGTAAGTGTGGCAGCATCAGCATGGAACAGAAGATGTCAAAAAATCAGCTGCAGGGAGGGGTAATCGGTATTTCTCAAGCCAGCTCTGCTGAGAGGACTTACGACTACTGAGTTTTGGCCCCAGCAGAAAGCCAAGGAACATACTGAGTTAATACACTGCTGACTTACCGCTGGGAATCTGAGCTCAGGTCTGACTTAGACTACTGAGAAAAAGAGAGGTAATTGAATAATTCCTAATAGCCACATATATCTTTAATGCAGAAGCCACTTGCAATCACTGGAAAATAAATAATTGCAATTAACTACACTGTTAAGTAAATATACAGTCCCTCGGGGAAGCAATCTGCATGCTTTTATAAGTCTGGCTACAATATGAAACTCATCACAATGTCTGTAAGAGTAATTTATAATGAACATTTAGCAGGTGCCTCAGATGGGCTGCTGCAATTTACATTCATTACTAAAACGGTCCCTATTAGAAGTTTTATGCATTTTAATTCAATAAATCATTATTACATTTTCATTTTACACAGGATTTTGTTTCCAGCATTTCTACAATCAGTTTAGCTTGTAAAGAAAGTTAAAATCTTTATGAGACAAAGTTATTTGCAACAAACCATTTGAGAAGATAAAACCTATCCGGGATCTTATGCACATTTCTAACTGGAATAAAAACAGGAGCCGAAGCTTGTCAGCTATTAAGAATAACTTATTCCATGACATGCAGGTTTACTCAGAAATAAAGCAATGCCATTTCTCTTTTATAAGGACGGCTTGAAGGAGGAAGGGAACCTTATTACAGTTTAAACTACCAGCCACTGTGGAGCAAAAGAACACATTAATGGAAGAAGACGAGAGAGAAAGAACAATTCCTTTCATACGCGTAAAGAAAGGCTCTTTTGCATGATTTGTAGCACCGTATTAGAAGCTTTCCTTCCCAACTGTTTAAAGATTTAATAGGACATAATGAGGGTTTGATAGGCCTAGTTCAGTCAACATTTAGTCAAGCTTTAATTAATCTGCTGCTTTTGTAAGAAGGGGTCTGCTCGTGGCAGCATCTGCCTATCTGAGCTGTTTTGTCCTGCCATAAAAGCCACAGGAAGAGGGTCTGTTCTTTTCTCACTTACCAAAATTAACGATTTCTCAATGCAGCAATCAGCCAAAAGACAGACTTCATATCAGAAATATCTAAAGGCGGCTTTTTTTTTTTCCTGTTTGAGAGTCAGATTTTGAGTGGCTTTGGGTGTAACTGCAATGTTAAGTGCCATTACACACACAATGCTTTTACTTTCGCTGATCTACGAAGATGTGTTAATCAGCCTCAGTTCTTGCAGAAGAGGAAAGAGATCAGACTCACAAATGTCTATGTAAGCCCAGAACAGGCAGAAATAGGTTTCTCTGCTGTTGACAGTTTCCACTGTGTCAGTATTTTCAGCCCTTCCAACTATATTCAACGGCTCGTGACTACAGGGGAATAAGGTTTGAGATCAGCCTCAAAACATGCACGAATCACCCAAGAATGCGTATTTATTGCTATGTGTAGATTCAGAATCTACTCTGGCATCACACAATAAACTATGAAATGTGTACAAGGCAGGAGTTTCACCTCTTGCAGATTTTGTGTCTCTAAAGGAGAATAAAATAATCTAATTATATGCTCAGACACCAAAGACTGGTACATAGGTGTTTAAGTTACACTTTATAATCCAAACTGTTAGTAATTTCACATCACTAATTCTTGAGCACTTTCTTTCTCATACTCCTATAATTTAGAAAAAGATCATTTTTCCATATACTTTTTCTTTCTTGTTTTAAGATTTAATTTCAATATTTGTTAAATAAGATCAGGAGAACAGCTGTAGACATTTCTGTTCTCCACACCCCAGCCAGCAAATGGAGAGGTGGGGTGGGGATCTGAAACTGGGTGCAGAACCTTTAGAAGGATGGAGAGAAAGGGAACGAGAAGACTGGGAGCACACAGCCACAGGTAAGATAAAAGAGAAACAAAAGGTATTTTTCCACGGCCCCAGAGGCAGAAACCAGATCCCAATTCAGGACTGGGACAAGACAGCACCCAGGTACTCAGGGATGGTTGAGAAGGACAAGGAACCCTTACTGCGTTAATCCACATACAGCTGTTGGCAGGCTCCTGCCCCTACTGTGAGCTCCCCGCCACGCCTGATCCACCCGCTGGAAAGATTCCTTCCTCCTTCTGCTGCCGCCACTCCACATCCTTTCTCAAGCCTGTCGTGCACTCAGGTGCTTGGGATGTCATCTGTTCATCTTCTTTCTTAAAACATACTTCTGCTTTCTGTTAGCAATTGTCCATTTCTCGTTTGGGCTGAGACTTCTGCAATTTCAGCAGCAAACTGCTATGCAGTTATTCATTTTTTTTCATTCTGCTCCATGTGCAGAAGGAGGAATCGGAATTACAGTGGTAAAAAGAAAGACTGCCATTTTTTTTCATATTTTGAGTCTAAGAATTTTTTTTTTTTTTGTAAAGTGGCTTCTTCACACCTTAAAATGATTTTACTGTCACCTAGCACCAGACTGCTGTGATGCCAATTGCACGGCCAGTACAGCCTGATCTAGGTGACAAACCGAACCGGACACGGCCAGTACAGCCTGATCTAGGTGACAAACCGAACCGGACACGGCCAGTACAGCCTGATCTAGGTGACAAACCGAACCGGACACGGTCAGTACAGCCTGATCTAGGTGACAAACCGAACCGGACACGGCCAGTACAGCCTGATCTAGGTGACAAACCAAACCGGACACGGCCAGTACAGCCTGATCTAGGTGACAAACCAAACCGGACACGGCCAGTACAGCCTGATCTAGGTGACAAACCGAACCTACATGGGCCGGTATAACCTGATGTAGGTGACCCTGCTTGAGCATGGGGCTGGACTAGATCTCAAGAGGCTCCTCCCAAACTACACAGCCGCTGCGCTGTGATTAGGTCTGTGTGAAGGCTGGTCTGTTTGAAGATACAAGTAAGGTATGAACCAGCAGTAGCAGACAGGCTCACACTCGAGTTAGACAAGTAAAGCCAACTTAGTGATTTCCACCATAATTCAAGTCCCATGAACGGGAAAGAGCACACGTCCTGAGCACAGGTTTCCAATTCCTATACTTTTCTACTTCTGAAAATGCCTTCTACTTCCTTTGTTACAGATTTCAAACATCAGCTATTTCGTAAGTACCGCTGTCGACACAGCCCTGTGCAATCTTTGCGATCATTAATGTTATGTGTTCCTTCAGCAACGTTTCTCGGCAAGTGCACTACTACGCTGAAATAGTTCCAAAGAACACAATTTGCATAATCCCCACTTTAAACGTTTTCCAATTTAATAATTTTCCAATTGTTTTCTGCCATAAATGGAATGGTATTTGTTGTTGCAAACCCCCAAATCGACAGATTATTTCAGATAATTACATTACGTTTATGAGGAAACAAACATGAATTTTGTAGCTACGGAAATTATAAAATGCTTAAAACAATAAGTATCGTATCATATAGATTTACTAAAGAAAAGTGTCCCTGAATTTTTTATTTAATTTATAAAATTGTTGAGTAAAATATATAGTAATAGCTAGAAGAAGCATTGCATACAAAGTTTGTTTTCCGAAATACTCCTGAAGTGCACTGTGTTAAAGAGAACAACATTACAGATACAGAACGTAATTTAAAAATACTCCAGCGCTTCAGACGCCATGTTGTGCTGCCGAGAGCGACAGTCACACAGCAGACGCTCACATATCCTGCGCGGAGGGAACTCGGCAGGACCTACAAGAGCTTACCACTTGGCTATGAAACAGTCAGCTCCGCTGAGACCCGAAAGGTACGCGTACAGACATCTGCGCGTCGCCGCCACCTGCACACGGTGACAATGCCTAGTTCAGCTTTGGGCAGGGTGGCAGAAGTACGTATGCCCACAACTACATACACTTACTTCTCTCTGCCACGTGAGGATTTTTAACACAATTAAACATTACTAATTTCTCCTGAATGCTCGCTTGTCAAAGCAAAAAAGTCAAGATTTTTAACAAAAGATATTACCGCTGTGTTTGTAACATCAGGAATACGCAATTCTTACATGCACTTTTCCTGATGTATTTGAAGCATCTTCCACAAATAACACTTAGTTGAAAAAAGTACACACACACACACACACACACACACACAGATTTGTGTCTGACAGGAACCCCAGACGATCAGTGATGACACCAATACTGTACCAAGACAACAAGAGCCTCATCCCGCCAGATGACTTGGTTTTGTTCAGGGAAGTACATCTATAAAGATGAGAAGGTAATCAAGTCTCCACAGCCCAGAGAGGCGGTGGATGCCCCATCCCTGGAAACATTCCAGGCCAGGCTGGACGGGGCTCTGAGCAACCTGATCTGGTTGGAGATGTCCCTGCTCCTGGCAGGGGGGTTGGACTGGATGGCCTTCGAAGATCCCTTCCAACCCAAACCATTCTGTGATTCGGTGACTCTATCCACCCACAGCCTGACCAGCTCACTGAGAATCAGATTTCCAAATCAGTGCTAATCGCCTAATTAGCTATTAATCTTTTTTATGACAATTACTAATGAGTTATTTGTTGGCTGGAGTTGCAAAGATTCTAGTTACTGTACAAAAGACAGGACTCTGTAATGAAACAAAATCAACTCAAAATATTTCTTCAGATTTGAGTAAGAGCTAAATCGACTACTTAGACATAAATAGCTGCTCATCAGCTTTTTTTGAACAAAAGATGTTTGTTCAAAAGCGGACGAGATGTCTTGCAGGAGGAGGTCCATGTTTGCAGCCAAACACACCATGGCAGTAACACGGAGCGCTCCCTGAACTTCTGCATATTGTAGAAAGACCTGACGCCACCACTGTCTTTTTCAAAATGAAAGATCATATACTGCCAAGGCTGCACGATCAAATGGAAACTGTGTGATTCACTGTGGCACCAGCAATATGGCAGGAGCTAGAAAATCATGCTAGAACGAAGTCGTTCATATTTTACTAGATAATATAAAGTGGAATAGTCAGAGGCGGCAGAGAGGCACAACGCAAGTGAACGACGGGAGCTAGATATGCAACTTCTTTATGAGGAGTTACTGCCTTTTAAAAAACATTTCATCAGCAATTCCAGTTACGGCTTATCAAAGAGCTGCTTGGCAGAGGTCTAGAACGGAAACATCCTGGTTGGATGTAACCCATTAAGTAGATTGGGCAGGTGTACAAGCATGAACTCCTAGTTTTAAGACAAGGACTTTGCTTCTTATTCTGCAGACAGAGCCTGAAAGCTTTTCATAGGCCAAAATGACTGGAATCCTGAACAGTATTTCTGTTGCTACCTTTGTAAATGTTCCTGTATGATAGGCTTTATCCCTCTCCAGCTTACCAAGTTACTATCAACCCTAACAAAATGTCCTTTACTGAGGGAAAAACAAAAACTGCTTTGGCCGGATACAAGAGAAGGTTATGGTTTACCTCGGGCAAATGACTTTTGTGATTAATAAGACTTTCTCCTAAAGACCTGCACTTTGCATACTGAACTTTACATTCCCGAGTTGCAGTTCTTGGAATTGAGGGGCACACAATTATCCTCCTCCTTTTCTTGGAAGTACAAAGAATTTTAAAAGACTTTTGAATCAGCAGCCTCAGCCAGAAGCAGGTTTTTATTCCAAAGCAGTCAAAATAAGCCCCGTTTATTAAGCCTGATCGTACTTTCCTAAAATGGACAAATAGGATTGGGAAGATTTATAGGTACGAGTTTCCATGAATAACTATTTTTTAAAAACATGAAAATACAGTCATTCTCCAAGATTAATAAAGACTTTTACTATGGCCTGCTGACAGCACAAATACTCTTCCTTGGACTAGGCCCACCTAACATCTGACTGCTGGTTTCAGTAACGCAAGACTGGCAAACCGACTGACCGAAACAGAAGGAACAGAGAAGTGTTTCTACCAATGACCACAGCCAAGGCCGTGAGTTGCGATGCTGCAGGCTGGTGCAGGGTAAGAGTGAGAGGAGGCAGCTCCTGACCCACGCATCGCCTCAGCCGCGTTCCAGCAAGGTGCCTGGGCAAACCAGAATGGGAACTCTCTCTTGTTTTAAACACCTGCTCTAACAAACAAAGGGGAAAGGGCGTCTCTGCATGTTAAAGACACAAAATGACAGCCCGCGCAGGATGCCAGCACGTAGGCAGCTCTACAAATTTACTGACGCGGGTCACGACCCTCCCGCTTGCACTTCCAGAGATCCATGTGAATGAGGAGGCCAGGAGAGATTTATGGGAACGATTCTACTTCCACATCTACACCAGCAAGTGTTTGTAGAGTTTACAGGAAATGTTAGATGCTAATAGGTTGTTTCAATTTAAAAAAATTAAATACACATATAATGGCAAAAGCGGGGATTAGAACGGCCTCGGACCATCACAGCGTGAAACCGCGCGGCCCGCGGCAGTCCCACCAGGTGATAAGCTGCCTGCTCTCAGGGACGGCCAGGAGAGAATTAACTTACTTCGCCCAGGCATTCACTCACAGTAACTTCATTTCTTTACTTTCTCATGTCAAACAAAAAGAACCTGTCCTCCTCAGCTCTTCGTAGTAAACCCCCTCGTTCACCCCTCCACAAACTTCAGTTTCCTTCTCACCCTTAACACGCTTCAGAGATTTTAGGATCCCAGTTTTATTAAGTTGATAGCCAACTAGTCCTGTTCAATTTCAGAACCTCCAAGCATTCACCTTGTTACCTTTCCTGAAGAACCAAACCACTCACTCATAACAGTTTTTAAATTTCTGGAATATTCGTCAACTTCCACCTACAATATAAGCCGCTGTTGCTGCAAATCCCTTTAAAGTCACCTCATCAAACCCCCTTTCAATTCAATTTTAGAAGCCCCGCACCGGCAGCCTGCTGCACCCCCAGGGCAAGCACAGCCGCGGGAGCGGCCGCCAACGGGACAGCGAGGGAAACCCTGCACCGACAGCACCCGAACCGAGCCAAAGCAGGCACCGGCTGAGAGCACCGCATCCACCCGCTGACGGGCCGCGCGGGTACAGAACTAACGGGGTGTTTATTCTTCAGCCTGGCGAGGAAGCGAGCCAGGGCGGTGCTTTGCCAGGCATTTAGCTAGAACACCATCTGCTGAGGTTTATTACTACAGCAATTCCGAACCTTCACAGTTAACACTTAGTAGCACTTACGGTTCCGTATGTTTACTTTCAGGTAGACAAGCGGCCGGGGGCTTTAGCCTGTCCCAAGGAGGGGGTGGCATCAAGCAAGCCTTACAAAACCTCGCGGCCAAAGCCAAGACGGGGCGTCACCGGCAAAGAGACCCCGATGCCCTGGCTGGCTGGCACACCCCAACAGCATACGAATGGCTGAGACCTCAGGAAAAGGATTTGTGCCTCCAGGTCCTTTCATGCTCCCCATGTTCTGAGTCACATCAGCCCAAGAAAATTAGACTAAAATGGAACCTTATCATTGGCTTTTTTCAGGCTGATGACAACTTTAAAATGCTTTAAATGGATGAGCTGTAAGTATTTCTCTGAATATCATCATGCCAAGGTACAAATTACACTCAAACTATCACTCAAATCTACTATA
This sequence comes from Tetrax tetrax, assembly GCA_009806455.1. NCBI lineage: Eukaryota > Metazoa > Chordata > Aves > Otidiformes > Otididae > Tetrax > Tetrax tetrax. The sequence goes on along the minus strand of WHYT01017268.1, from coordinate 306,265 downwards.
AAGCTACTGCATTTGCTACACTTGCTCTGCTACAGGCGTCCTGTTTCTCTCCTGCCATTTTACCCCCCGGACAAGGCACTTGTTAGCGCACACATGGGTCTCGGAATCGCCAGGTCCCCAGATTGACCCCCCCCAGATTATTCCAAGAACAGTCAAGCAGATTTTCCTAGTAAGGAAATCAATATGACTTTAAATTAAGGTTCCCATAAAATGTTTAATAAATTATATATTAATGATTTATTGTATATTAATTATAAATTAATAAGCACAACAGTTTTAGCATCTGGTTTAGCACAGTGCACTTGAGTGTCTGGATTCCACATCTGAAACAGCTCTCAGATTTTCCATTTCAATGGCTTAACTGAGAAATCCTTTAGAAATAGACTTTATTCTTTGTGCTCGGTATAAGCACAGTCTACGTTTCCCCAACACATGTATTGCTCACAGCATCTTAGTGTCCAAGTGTTCAGCACGCTGTGGTCTCAAGGGGGAATTCAAAAGGTCACCAAGAAAAGCAGAGATAAATTTAATAATATATACAGATGACAGGTCAATGAATTAACCCTTAACATTCCTAGTATTAACTACACTGCTGCACAGCTGACAGAATGGTCAGGATCGGTTTGCGCAGGCGCACGTTCAAAACCCCAGCAGGAACCGGGCTATTTTCTGGAGCGTGATGCTCCTGCACGAGCGCAGGCCAAGGCTCTGGCTGGCACTCCGCGCCGGACAGGCAGCCACCCTTGGCCACTCTTGTTCTGCTCTGCCACTGCCAGCTGTGCACGGCCCTGGGCAAGGCACTCTGCCTCCTGCCAGCTTTGGAAAAATGGCACAGACGACAAACACCATTTATAACCTAGTTTGTGAAGGAGCTGGGATTGGATCTTACGTCTCTCACATACAGCCAAACCACCAGATCCTATCCAGAACAATTCCTGCTAGAGGTGGCCTGTAACTCGGCCCTTCCAAATTCTGCTGTAGAAACCGATCTGCCTCCCAGGAGCCTAGACCTCGTCAAAACAGAGTGCCACGTGCTACTGATTCACCCGTGACTGTGCTGGTGTTAGGGTGCTGTCAAAAACATCCTGCCTGTATTATTACTTCTGTGTAGCAAAGACGACAAACATTTCTTACATCTTTTGGATCTCCTGACGTACCGGTTTATAAACTGCACCAAATACAGAAGGCTACGAAACAAACTTAATATGACTTTAACTGTGCATATGTAAATTACAAGTGGAAGTTTCTAGATCAACTTTAATTATGTTTAATTAACATTGCAAAGCAGCTGGCTGAAGTTCAGGTTATTGGGGTATGCCACTTCTCAAAAAAGGCAACAGAAAATATGTATTATTCTACTGCTTTCTGCACTCACATACGCATGCACGTTATCCACGTTATGAACTTGGTCTTCACATTCCACCTTGTGTGCTGGTGTGCAACAACAGCCACGTTAGTAAAGCCTTCCCGGGCTGGAAAGCGCTGTGTCAGCACTAAGACTCACCGGCACTCTCGCTGCCTGCTGCGCAGCTCGCTCGGTCTGCAGCATCCACGGTGGGTGACATCACTTTCTTAGAAGTGGATCGCTTTGAAACTCACAGGTATAAACACAGGAATTGTAATAGGCTGGTAATAAAGAAAGCACTCTCCAGAGTTTCAACCCTCCAGACTCCCAAGCAGTTAGTAAGTTAGGAAAAACCTGCAGCGCCCTGCATCAATACGGGCGTAGGACATCGTTCTGCTGCAGCGCGACTGAGAGGTGTTCTGACCAGAGCACTCTCAGTAACGCTACCGCACCGCTAGTGAATAAAAATCCAACAGGCAGAGCGTTCCAAACCCAAGTAACCTACAAACACTGATGAGCGCTGTCGGAGCTGCAGTGTAGCGAAGCAGCATTTAGTCCTTGACGCAGGCAGTACGAAGCCGCATATTCTGAATCCGTGACTCGAATTCCCTTTCAATTATGCTGTGAGTTTGTTGGTTAAATGACTGCAACGTGTAAAGGATTCCGGGAAGGAAGTCACCGGCTCCATACGCAGTGCTGTAATGTCAAACTCCCGTTTGCTCACCAGCTGAAGCACTAATCACCACGTAAGGAGGAAGAACTGCACGGCACCCGTATGAGGGGTAGCCAGCCTTTGACACACAAACCACTTGCTTCCCGCTGCTTGATTTAGAAAATTAAAGCTTTTGGTTTAGAAGAGACATGCCTATCCTCAAGGACACCACAAAGACACTACAGTATCTGAGAATTAAAGTGGGAAAACCATGAGATCAAACTGGTTTTCAAAATGGATATTATTTCTGACCTCACGTTACCTGGAGCTGAGCTTTAGCAGTAAAGTCAAGGTAATCTGAACTCACGATGAAAAAGGTTTACTGCATTCTTTTTGGATTTATACAGATCTTTCCAGTCACCCTTCCACACCAAGATGCTACCGTCGCAAGGGTTTGCACAAATGTCTGCCTGTATTTTTAAAGCGTGGAGCTCTACCCCAGACATTCAGGAAACGTCTCTCTTTTTTCCCCCAGAGTAGAAACATAAACCAGCACCTACTGTGCTGCAGCAAATGACTGAGAGATTCACTGTGAGCTACAGATGTACGGCAAAAGTCACAAACATGCAACAGAAATGTGGCATCCTGCGCTGAAGCTCAAAGGGATTTCAAACATGGAATCTGCATGCCTGCCAAAGGAAGAGACTCCGGCGTGCACTGTGAAGACTCCAGGTCTCGTCTTAGACGGGTACCCACATTTTCTTCTCTCTATACACAGGACCAGGAGCAGGCGACAAGGACTCTGCAGTCCGCTGGCCTCTACAGCCGATACTTGCTTTACACGCTGCTGCTGAGAAGAAACGCAGCGCTCAGCTGTGTTTTCCGTATCTGCTTCAGCAGATTCACAGCAGTGATTTTTAGTTACCTGTCAGATGTTCCTGTTAGAAGTATTCTAAGCCAAGCCTGGCGTCAGCATTAACGTTAGTTTGTTCAGTCACTTTTAACTTTTCCACAGGAAAAAATACTTGAGAAATAAAACCTGGTACAGTCTACGACAGAAGAAAAATAGAAGTCCTACCTCTACTACTGCTTTGGCATCCAGTCTAAAGTTGAAATCTCCAAAGACAAAATATGAAACTTTCTCAAACCGCTGATCTATAATTCTGTAAAAAAAACAAAACAAAACAAACCTGTCATTCAGCTTTCTGTATACACGAAGATGCACAAATACACAAATTTTATCTTCTAAGCACAATCTCAGAAACAATTATTGGAATGATGAAAACTACCGATTTATACTAGAACAGTATACCAACCAAGGTTTTAGGCTGATTTTCTTTTCTTAGGCAATGCTATCTTCAACCCCAGCAAAACCATGCATTTGGTCTCCCCTGTGTGGCTGAAAGAGCAATTTGGAGAAAAGCAAGTTTGTAGCAGTTGGTACAAATAACGCAGAACCGGCATTTGGGCAGCGCAGAAATCTGGAGGGCATCACTCCACATCCTTTAAAGTTTAAGTATATGGCTGTGCACTGGGCAGCTGAGAATTCGGAACCCTAAATTAGTGGTGAGTTCAGAATACACCTACCTGTGAGTTTACTTATTTGGAAGATTGTGACCATAACGTTTCCCAGCGCTTGTCAGTGCTCCAATACACGAGAAGTGACGTGTTAGGGCTAAACACTAACCACCGCAGCTGCAAGAGACTGATCTATGAGGTTGCTCCTGACCCAGTTACAGTTTTCAGGAAGACAATTCTCTCTTTTGTGCAAAGCAGATTTTTCCTGAGGTTGCAGGTACCACCCAAAGGTGATCTTTGTAGATGTGGAGTAAAGATTGACTTTTTTCTCAAGTCTTTGCTCGAACTAAACAGGGAGATCAGGCATTACTGTTCAGCTTTCAAATCTTGCATTACTAAAAATTGCCATTATATTATTACCTTACCTATTATTAATAACAACTGCCTAGTACTCCTAACAATGTGCAATTTTACATGCTTCCAGAGATCTCAACGTTCGGAAATCCACTGATTCACGCTCCATTGTAAAACAGGAATCAATACAATTAATCTCCTATTAGTAGCTGAGGAAGGTATGAAATATCTGAAACGCAACCGGTACAGCTACAAAGAATTTACAGAGACAAAACACACAAAAAAATGCAATGGGGCACCAGAGGTACAATAGATAAGAAATAAGGAACAAGTGCAAGGCAGCATGCTGTGTACGTTCTGGGAACACAGAAATACGTAAGCGTCAGGCGCCAGAAGCCCCAGCTGCGCCAGAGGCAGGGACTCGGACAGCCAGGTAAGGGATTGTAGAGCAATGCACAACAAGTAGGCTTCCTGGAACAACACTGCCCAGCAAGGAGGCACTCACTTCAAATGGCTTTAAAAGTTTTAATGCATTACACCCAGGTAGACTTTTCAAAGCTATAAGGAAAGATACAACATTGGATTTACCGTGAGATACTGCTTCTCCTCTTAAAAACATCTCACATCTTTAGTCAACAGTAATCTGTTATATAAGGAATATTATTCTATTGAAAAATTAATGTGCAATGGACCTAAGGCAGCGATCATTTGAAGCAAAATCTCTCACAAAGACCAATCCTTTTCTGGTATGAAAATCTCCAAATCCTCCATTCAGCTGACAAATTATTGCAGGCACTGTTAATAAATACTGTCTGCTGTCAGCTCCCGGGAAGCACTGAGAAAAACCTGCCACTCCTGACCTGTACGTAACATTAGTTTGATTAGTGCCCTCATGGCACGCTAAAGGAAAATGAGAACTTAAAAGTTAAACCATCTACATCACCACAATTTGCTAACGCTACCGTTCCAAAATCTGATAGGCAACTTCTGAATAAGAAAAGCTGATTTTGCTTGGCCAACTTTCCTGATTCATCTCCCAGTTCTGGCTTTGCTCACTGCCATTTCCTGCTGACAGAGAATGACAGATACTGCAGGAATGACATCAAGGTCTAGAGAAGGCCTCGTAAAACAAATTGAGATTATGAGAACGATGCCCATGATTGTATTGTGCAAAGATGGATTTTCCAAATAAACAGACTACTCCCAAAATAGCCAGTCAAAATGGCTCCTAACCAATGAACAAACCGCTGATTAGTCTGCTTCTGATCAATTAATTAAAATTCAGTCGTTTCATAGTCCTGCACATTAACTGATTTAAACATGATTTGCATACAAATCAATGCCAGCTTTAAAAGTGGTAATTTTACCCAGTTGCTCCCCTTGTAGTTTGTCTTGTTGGACATTTTAGAAAGAGCGTCTCATGACAGACAAATGTAACACAGCCCAAAGATTACTTCTGCAGAACGATGCTTTCAGCAGCTTCTGACCTGTCTCTGTCCCACAGGTGGTGAAGTGTGGGAGTGCAGGAAAGCTGCCAACAGGGGCACAGCGAGGGACACACCTTCACACGCTTGTTAGCTGATCTGGGACACCTACCAGTAAAACACGCTTTAAACGACTCAAGCGAATACGTGTATGTAACCTCCTGTCCTCGCCACTTGGACTCATTGTTAGTCCCAGAGCTCCCAGACCTCAGAATTATTGCAGCAGTTGAGTGCGCCGAGAGCTGCACTTTGAAATACTTACCGGTGCCTTGCAGCGCACAAACCCCAATCCTCCTGATTGTGCTTTTAGAATCAGGCTCCAAGCTACCAAAGGAGATGGCAACAAAGAAGAGTACAGCAATATTTGCTCCCTCAGGGACACGCAGGAAAAACATCCAGCGCTGGACTCAGGTAGAAATCCAGCACCGCAGAGCTCTGAGAGTCTTGCTGGGAGCAAGGACACACAGCGAAGGTGTTAGGGCTGGAGCACGATCTAAACACAAGCATTCCATGTCCCTTCTTTCTGCATTCTAATCCACAAATACATGCTGTTCGTCACAGGTACGAGCAAATGAGAACTCGGAAGACAATTTTTATTTTTTTTTAGCAAGAATGAGTGCTTGCAAATGAACTAGAATGGCTTCAAGATCTGGTGTTCTACTTTGCTAATTGTTTCTGTAACAACATCCTTCCTTTAACCATGAATCAAATAATGCTCTAAAAATGCTGCCATGAATCACAGAACCACAGCATGGTTTGGGCTGGAAGGGACCTTAAAGCCCACCCAGTTCCACCCCTGCCCTGGGCAGGGACACCTCCCACCAGCCCAGGGCGCTCACAGCCCCGGCCAGCCCGGCCTTGGGCACTGCCAGGGACGGGGCACCCACAGCTCCTCCGGGCAGCCGGCCCCAGCGCCTCACCGCCCGCACAGGGAAGGATTTCTTCCTCACGTCTGACCTAAACTGACCGATCAGTCAGTTGTCCCTTGTCCACTGATGCTGTAACCCCATCATAGAAGGCCACCAAATTGGTCAGACACCAATTAGTGAAGCTGTGTTGGCTGTCACCAATCACCTCCTTATTTTCCATGTGCCTTAGCATGGTTTCCAGCAGGATCTGCTCCCTGACCTGGCCAGGCACAGAGGTGAGGCTGTCTGGTCTGTAGTTCCCTGCGTCTTCTTGTTTCCTCTTTTTAAAAATGGGGGTTATGTTACCCCTTTTCCAGTGATCAGGAACCTCAGCAGACCACCACGACTTCACAAATACGATGGCCAGTGGCTTGGCACCTTCATCCACCATTTCCCTCAGGACCCACAGATACATCTCACCAGGTCGCATGGACTTGTGCACCTTCAGATTCCTTAGATGTTCCTGAATCTGCTCTTCCCCTACCGCGGGCAGTTCTTCATTCTCCCAGTCTCTGCTTTCGCCTTCTGTGACTTGGGTGATGTGGCGAGAGCACTTCTGGTAAAGGCTGAGGCAAAAAAAGCTGTTGAGTACTTCAGCCTTCTACCACGAATCCGTCAATGGAGCGGTAAATCTTAATCATGTAAAAAGAAAGCAGCCAGCCTACATCACCAGCATTAATCTTGTGTTTTCAGTGGGAGGACCTAGTGCCATTTCCTTTAACTTGTACTTGCTGACTGCCAGATTTCCCACACGGCTTCAACATCCCTTAAGGCTCCATTCTTTCCTGTACAACTTTTCTACATAGCTTGTGACAAAATAGGCAATTCAGGTAAAAAAATTACCAGTGTAGAGAAGCTGCAAATATTTCACTTCCACATCTCGATATGCAAGAGCCAACAAAAGATCATCAGTGCCTTGACTACCTGTGCTGCTCGTCATGACCTGTGCAGGGCCATCAAGAGGCGACGGGCAGTCAGGGTCCACCCAACGCCTGAATGCAAATGAAATGGAAAACTTGTCACACAGATTACAGCCCTTCCTTTCCAGAAAGGGCAATCTTCCCTTTGAAAGGCTGGAAGAACATGTTCACTCTTCTAATCCTTTGCTCTTGCTCTAGAAGGTATCGCTTAGGAGAAAGGAGTTTATTTGCACTTAAAAAATACCGAAGGGATATCTTTTACTTCTGCGCATTCTGGAAATCAAAATAACAAATTAAATATGGCAAAAAAGAACCACTGGAAAAAACGTGTGCTTACGACTGGGTTCACTGGTGACCTTGTTAAACTCTAAAGCACACAAATAGAAACGCCACAGGTGACTTCTCTTCTACTGGTTCCGCAAACAGAACCTTTAATTGTATAAGGAGGCCTTGACAATAGGACTAGGTTCTTCACACGACTGGTGACCTGTATATACGTTTCAAAGCACTGAAATTCAGCCAGAAAATAACGGGGCCTTCAGAAACATGACCAACCTTCCCTCGCTTTCACACTTATCCCCTCCCAGACGGCTGCAAGAAAGGCGAAGACAAGGAAGCGGCTAAATATCAGCGATTTGGTCATGGAAGGGAGCAGCTGAACGTGATTCAGTGTGACAAGAGGCGCCGTGATTTGGCTAAACCGTTTCTCAGGGCACTTTGTAAGGAGGATCAGCAGCATTATTCCTTTAATAGCCATGTCTAATGCAATCGTCAGCTGGGTTTTGTCCCAGACCAAGGTATCAGCATCAGGTCAGAAGGTAACATTCTGTTTACACGATTATTTCCTAAAGCACTTATCTTCTCTTCGGTGTGAAAGTTGACTTTTCTGTTTGTAAGGAGGCCTAAAGAATCGAGGGAATGGGAAAAATTAGCTACACTGAGCTGGAGCTGAATGGCATTAAGTGGGAGGTCTGCGAAAGGCTGCGGCGCTCAGCGGGACACCTTATTAGCCGCGGCAGCGCAGTCCATTCAGGCAAGCCATACCAGTGTCCCCAGCATTCCCACACAAAGACACAGCTCTTCACACAGTCTATAAACATGCCTCCCTGGCCAATTCATCCTAACTTGACACCGCTGAAAAGAGGGGCTTGAGGGGTTTTTTGTTTTGTTTTGTAATTTTTTTTAAACACAACAATAACATAACAAAACAAAAAGAAAAACTTGCAGCCCTGCAAAGCAGGCTGAACGGGGGAGAAGGAGGGACACTGCCACGTTTCTTGGGAAGAAACAATCCAGAGGTCAAGCCATATTTTATTCAGTGAGCTAATTTTTATAACAACTAAATGTGTTTAAGCTAAATACTAGCAAATATGAGCATTTCTGTATTTCTTGTACAACTTCGGGGCTAAGATATTGTCTTCCACAATCTCTTTATTTTTGCACGTTACCCGTGCAGAGGAACTAGAGGTACAGGCGCTGCTTTTACAGAGAACGTGCGACCGCCGCTATAAAATGCCCTTTCCCAAGTAAAGGAATACGAACATCACAACCGACGGCGCAGAGAAGAAAGGACAGCTCAGTCTCGGTGTGGCAATAGTTTCTCAGGCTAAGCCGCTAATCTTGTCTGTTGCTGACCTAAGCAGAGCTTGGAACCATGTTCTGATTCGATCTGAATCGAGAAACGTCACGCTGGCCTACGTCTCTGCACGGGACAGTAAAACCTTTTCGCATTTCAGCTGACCGGTGTTGAGGGAACGCCACGGAGACCGAGCCAGCAGGGCCGTCTGCACGCAGGCTGTGTGTGGCGCGGGGGCCTGGACCCGCTGCTCACCTCCATGGTGAGTCACCGCGTGGCGCCGGGAGGGTCACCGAAACGCCACTGGCATGGAGGCAGCGCTGCCAGGGGCTCCACAGCCCCGCACGCATCCCGCAGCCAGACGCCGCAGGCAGCAGGCTTCTACCTCATGGCCACACTTTGAAAAGGGCGTGCTCAACTAACGTCTTCCTGACGAGAGAGGATCTCACCCCAAAGAGGAATGTTTAGAAAACAAAAGGCAGAACGTGACTTGACCATCTCGTCAGTGGGAGCCAAGAGCTGGTATGGAGGCAGCAGGCGACCCATGGATAAGAAGGTTATGGACACTTTCTTTTCCATAGATCTGTAATGCCAGAGGTAATAACAACTCCTGCAGTGACTTCTGGTGGAAAGCCAAGGAACGACGACAGTGAAGCCTGTCTTCTACCACAGCCACGTTAGGGAACTGAAGATCAAAAGAACGGAAACGTTAGGTTTTGGCTTATACAAAAGCAGACACAGGACTGCTGTCTGTCCTTTCAGATGTCTGCCGTTCCTGCCCTTGTTACTTTTTCCTTACAAGTTTTAGTCAAAGAGATCAGCTTGCACACCCACACCTCAAGAACTGGTGGGATCCACCAGTTCAGGGGATCCAGCTCCATTGGAGGCTTTAGAGAAAGCTTTGGAACAGAAGCCTGTCATCTCTTCTGCAGCACCGTCAGTGCTCACCTCGCACCATTTCGCGTTCTCAGGTATACATTTAGAGACACATTCCAGAAAAGTCCCCATCAAGCCTGAATACAAGTTACCTGCTGACTGTCTAAGTGTGCCTCAAAAGACGTGATGTAAGTGCCTGCATTGGCATGCCTAAGGTGCCGTAGCACTGTCATTAAAAAGATAAAGTTTATCATATTTTTGTGCCTTGTTCTTTCTGATATAATAGCTAAAACCTATTAATAACACCAAAACATCTCAAAAGGTCAAGCAGCATACAGCAAGATGAAGGGAATTGTCAAGCAGCTTAGGCAATCATCTTAGCACTCAAGACATTTGCCAGGGCTGTTTAACTAATATGTGATGTTCACTTTTAATTTCAATATAGTGCCATTTGGGCAAAAATGTTGTATTTTTTAATTAATTACAATGTCAGCAGCTATTAAGATTAAAAGAAAGACCACATCAATAATAAATACTTAATCCAAAGAAAGGATTACAAGAAGAGCAATAAAAATCAATTTTTAGAGCTGGAAAATTGTGACTTTTTCCTCACTTGACTGGTATTTTCATTATATTGACAAAACCATGATCTTACCCGACACTGACATTCGCCTAATGAAATAGCAGCCATGTATAATGATGTAAGTACTTGTCAATTTTGCTACAGGAGAATACAATGCTACGGCACTGGTGTTATGTTACAGAGACATTTTCTTGCTCTTCGTCTGATGTGAAAGAAAACAACAGGACGAAACCAGAGAAATTGTATGTCTTTTTGAATCTTCCTTTACTTTATCATGGAAGATTAAAATTCTTCCACATAACTTCTGGAAATCCTCACTGCTGGTAACACTGGGCCATCAGCAGAAAACTGCTGTATCTTCCTCTGCCTGAAGAGTGAGGTGCTGCCCTGTTCTGCAGGGCTTGGAGGTGGGGGAGTGAAGCAAAGATCCTGCGTTCCCTCAATGTTAAAAGTGCAAACAGCAAGGCAGAAAAGAACCAGAACATGCGGCAATGGGATACTGACCCATCAACTCCTTAGGGCTGGGAAAAGTACTGCTTGTGATAAATCTAGAAAGGCTCAGAGCAGAGGCACCGCGTGTCCTCAGCAGCTCACTGATGGAACCGCGGCAGAACGGTTAAGAAACGGGGCCAGATTTGTATCTGGCCAGACTTGCAACAGAGGCCTTTCCACCCGGCCTCCTGCAGATGGGCCAAGGGGGCAGCGGCGGGTGACGGGTCACCGGCCACCGGCGGGACACCGGCACGTCACCGCGCGGTGTGCTGCAGCGACGGAACTCGCACGTTTCCATTGCTTTGCCCGGGCAAACAGCTGGGCTCCGGGCACCCGGTGAAAAACAAAACCAGCTGCCTCTAGGAAAGGGAAACGCAAATCACTAGAAACACTGAAAGACTTCACTCGCGAGGATTAAAAACGCTTGGCGTTGAGAAAAGCTAACTAGCAACAACTGTCACATACTTAATTGTTAGCCTGGGCACTTGTGCCTTTGAAAATCGCACTACAGGGGACTCAGAGCTCAGAGAGGGGACAAACCAGGGGCGACACCACAGAAACATTTGAAGTGCTAAAGAGAAGGGAAAACCCCTCTCTGTCAAAAGAGCACACTGACTAAAGAAATTAGAGCTGTCAGCACCAGCTCTGAACAAAGAAAATCCAGGTGGACAGAGAGACAGCAGGACCACTTTTCTTGCTGAGTGAGAAACTGAATCACCTTAGCTCGTCTTAATCCTCACACCGACGGAAGAGAGACAAAGACGCTTTCAGGAAGGTGAAGCAGTTACAGCTATCTACCTGTCAGCCTGCCCAGTCCGGCTACAACCACCGCGGCACTCGCACAGGCAGGCCAGCGGCTAAAAAAGCTGTAACCTGCATCTGGCTCCTTACTGCCGGGGAGAACACGTCTCTCTCCAGAACACAGCGTACGAGACTCAGAGACACAGCGATCCTACCTTCCTACGGGAGTGAAAACGTTGGAGGACGTGCCCACCACTTAGTGCCCGTAGACTCAAAGGGAAGCAGAACCACCTCTCCGTTTTATAACTATCAGCTCGTGGCATGATCTTACAGCAAGCATCGGAAATAAAATCACAATAGCAATTTATTTTCATTTCTCTGCAAATGAATAAAAATTGGATCAACAGCCCATATAGATTCTTCTTAATTGAATCACAGCTATCCTGGAAGATGATACAGCCATACGGTAGGACATCGCAGAAGACACAAACCGCAATGAATGCTGATGGGAGTGTCACCTTTAGCGAGACACTAATGACTGCTCTTTATCCAGCTCCAGAGTCTCTAAGGAACAACTTACAGGAAAACCAGAAATGTAACTCAATGAGAATACGACGCACTCTGCACATTCTCATACAAAGCCATTTTCAGAGCAAAACCAAGCAGGCAACAAGCTATTTGCAGCCATTTCTTTTTTAAGAGGCATTCTCTCTGTTGTTCCACTGCCTGTGGTATTTTTTCACAGTACATCCAACCCAGCCTGTCGTTCCACCCGCTGTATTCTCCCAGACAGGCAGGCTACCCGCCCGTGGCAGCTCCAGGGGAGCCCCTTACGGGAAAGCGGGTAAAACGGAGAAGAGCTCCTACGGCAGAGGAGCTGACAGCAGCGGGCCCAGCTCACACGGAGACGTGCCATCCCTCACTGCCTTCCCACCACAGGCACCCGGCCTGCTTGGTGAAACAAGGTCCCACGCCCTCCAGCACACCTCACAGCTTCTGCTCCTGCATCTCCTCTGCAAGAGCCCCCATTCCACCCACGCCAGGCTGACAAAGTGAAGACAATTTAGTATATCCATACTCTTTTTTTTTAAGTGACATCTTTCGTGTGACACCTGTAAGTTCTAAAAGTTCAGGGGTTTGGATCGCTGATGCTCCAGTCCCAACCTGCTATTGTTTATACAGATTTATTTTTATCATGAGAAAAAACCCCAGATCTTTAATGTACAATTTGAATAATAAATGCTGCAAATTTATTAACAATCTGTTCAGTTATTAATTAATGCCAAAAAGAAAAAAATAAGAGCCTTAAATGCTGAAAATACATACAGAATAAGGGCAAAATTACTGACTAGGACTATCAGAGATCATCATTCACCTATGGAAATGCTTTTGTTGTGTCCTTAAAATTATAATCAGGTATGTTTTCCATTCTAATGCATACAAGTACAAAATTATTTTTCTGCTAAAAAATATAACCTAAATAAAATTCAAAATGTGTTTGTGTAAACAGGAAGGACAAGTTAAATTTTTGACAACTGTATCAAGCATGCAAAAGCTTGACACAGCAAAAAAACAAGAAGCAAGGAAAAAAGTGTCTTGGACTGTATTTGACAGGTTGAAAGTGACAAGGCAATTTTGCTGGATTTACTCTTTAAAGAGCATATTATACAAACACGCTAATTTTGAGAGCACTTAACCTCGGTTTAAAGGGGGGGTGACTGAATACTAACGAGATGAGCCTCAGGGTGTTTAATGCAAAGCTGTCTTTCTGAATGCGATCTCGGGTTTTGAACCTTTGTCAGAAGACATTGGATGGAAGGTTTATTTGCCCTGGGAGGGCATTCTATCTGAATACACAGAAATTTCACTAAACGTTTGAAGGCACATGATTACAGAGAGTTTTCACTTGATGTTAAAATCATTGTTGCAAAAAAGAAACAAACAAACAAAAAGAATGCCAAACCCCCCGAAAGCCAGCTACTCCTAGGGTCTTCTCAAATGCCCCGAATCTTTAGAGCGAAGTTTTCCTTTGCCTAGAAACTAAGTGGCTTTTCTTTTGCTCATTCAGCTGCTAGTTCTGGGAAAAGCCCAAAGAGAAACATTTGGATTGGAGGGGTCTTTGAGAAGATGTGACAGTTGACTGATGAGCATCCATAAAATGACAAAGAATAGTTGTGTGGAGCCGGTGCATCACATCGCCTCTCCCTGGGAAACTAATTGCTCTGAATTGTTAATAGTAACATTATTTTTCTGGCAATCATTTCTTTTGAATACCCAAAATGAGCATGAAACAGCTCCTTTGACCGGACATAAAAGTTAAATGTCCCAATGTTGATCAAATTAACTTCAGCTATGTGACAATGGACTATATTTGTGAGAAAATAATGAAGGGCACAAAGGGGAGCTTTATGCCAAGATTTCACAGTTGTAATGTAAAAATGTTTCTGTTGAACTAGGCCAGGGAACATTTCAATAGGAAAACAGAAGAGCACTGTCACTTTCTTTAAAAAAAAACACATTCATTTTATGGATCTGAATGCTCTAGATAATTTCAGGAAGTTTAAATGGCCGGCACACCACGAACCACAGTATCAGGCTAACATCTCACGTCCTGCTCCTCCGCAAACTCCCTTCTAACACTTTTAAAGGACCCTGTCCTACGGCCCCTACTCACTCCCTGCCCAGGCCGTTACATTCAGCAGACGCTTTTCCCCAGCAAGTGTCTAAAGGACATGACTAATACGCCAATATGATTAATTAATATGACATAGGCACAAGCATTAATTACAGCAGATGTAAGAATGACTGAACTAAAATGTAAACTACACCTCCTTTCTTACTCTCACGTGTACCTTTAGCTCTCCAACTTTAGAAAATACAAAAATGCAAGTATTATACAAATAGGGCTAATTGTACACGGGAATTATTTAAAATCAACCTAGAAGAATTTTTTTGCCCCACTAAACACAAAGCAGGTGCTTTTATTCTCATTTATAAAGCAGGACCAGTTTGACGGTAGCTGTGCCTAACACGGTAACTGACTTCTGGGCATTCAGACTGGCTTGACATCGGCACGGACAAGGACTCGCTCACAAGCCAGTTTTCCACATGTGCACTGCATACGTATTTGTAAATACACAGGCAAATATTTGCCTAACACCAGTGTAATTCCAACTCTCTCAGTCTTTAAAGAGTCTATCTAACACCACATTTTTCTTCACAACTGCTAAACGGCACATGCTAAAGACAATCTGGCTCACCACTTACCACCTAACTGTCTCTATAAGCTTTCTTCTCGCTATATCATTCATTTTTAACACTATTAAAGCTAAATCACAGCAGAACACCATTGTAAGATCAAACCTTTCTACTCTCAAAACGTTATTACGATTATTAATAGATTCCCTCAGGAGAAAACTTTCAGCGGCAGCTTTGAATCATTCACCTGACACTTTCTCCTTTGTTTTCTCCGCTCCCATCCCTCTCCATCTCAGTAATTCAGAAAAGCCGCGCGGCTTCGTGCCTATGTGTTAAAACTCTATAGCTGGAATAATTTGGGGGAAACAAACTTCCCTGATGATTTTAACAGCTAAACGAATTAATTTGAGCTTTATTTGCAAACTCTCTTCTTCTTTGTACTCCCAGCTCCTGTGATAACTTCTCCCTTACCCGGAGAGGCTGTACTTAATCCGTGTTTACGAAGATGCGGCCGGGACAGAACTGCGCTTTCGCTCGCTCCCACAGTGACCCAAGCCAACTGTGAGAAGGTGTTTCTGCTTCATTCCGTGGAGGTTTAGCTCATTAAACTGTTTTCCTTCTCAGCATTGTCCTCTGGTTTGAACTGCATTGCTGTTAAATGCTCTTCAGCAGTTTAAAGGCTTTAAAGGAAAAGACTTATCAGTCTCTGTTTCTAACAGCACTAAATCTGCATTATTAGCTCATGCAGATAAGGGGATTTGAAAGCCCGGTTTGAAGCCCCTCTCTTCTGTATTTATCTGGCACTGCATAGTTCCAGTGGCTCAGCTGGAAATGTAGATCTATGAAGCTTTAAAGAGAGATTAAAGCCAAGAAAAGAAGTACTTTCCCCCACAGCCGCTCTCACTTTCCCTTTTCCTACCGTCTGAAGAAGTGATGCAGACAATGGCCCAAGATGGTTCCCAAAAGCCCCTGAATGGGGACACTGTTGGTGGCAGCATTCATTCACCGCGAGCTCCAGTGTATTGTCCTCCCCAATCAGCAGATCAGAATAGAGTTTGCTGGTGGCTGCCAAAAGGTTAGCAGTGCCGATGAAAGGGGCTTCCCATTATTCACTGCTCCTACAGAACTCCCCTTTTGTGCCAGCCAGCCCATCATTTCTCTATGGAGGTCCGGATCTGCGGCTGGCTGCTCTCTCAAAATGAGCGATTCAGCTGAATGCCAGCTCACAGGAGTGGCGCGCAACCCAAACTGAAGGTTTTCTTTTCTACGGACAGGGGAGCCGGGGCAGTTTTGGCAGTGTCACATTTTAATGATATACCACCATGACATCTCTGACCCGCGGCTGACACTAATACTACACTCTTATTACCTTACCCCTGCCAGCGCGTCGTGGGAGGTCCAAAGCCAAAATTAGCTAATGAGGCACACTGTGTGCTGTAAACAACTGCGCAATAAATAACGCAAAAGGTTTATACAGGTCTGCTAGAGTTCCCTCACACAAAGCATAAGAAAAGGAGAGGAGACCGATGGAGCCAAGAAAAAAATGGAATAAAATAGGCCTTTCCCACACTGTCCTATGTAACAGAACTCAAAAATCCGTGTCTTGGACTGCACCGAGAGTAGATCCTGACCTTACTGCATCTCTCAATGCGTAAATAAAATAAATCCCTAGATAAGGGACCTTTTATAAACCACTGCATGCTACCTCTCTGCAAACCTTCCAAGTGCCTCCAGTGTCTTCTGATGGGTTGAACAGTTTTACAAGTGATACAAGAGAAGACACACTGCATTTTTCCTCTTCATTCTTGTATCGCCCCCAAAAGTGAAAATAAATGCCTATCTTGATGAAATTCCTACTTAGCCCTCTGCTGGGGCGCACGGGAAAAGCACTTCTCTGTACAGAGTGGAAAAAGAAGTCTCTTGCTAAAACATCTGCCTGTCTGTAAATAAGATAAAACTTACAGAAAGGAATAAAACTTTGGATAGGACGTGACTGAAAAGCTATTTATACTCCATTCCACATTTCAGAACCTTTTCAGTCAAAATCTACACGGGGAAAAACAACAACACTGCATACACAAAGATACTTTCCAACGCACAACTTAACCTGGGTCAGGAGTGTCTTTAACTTCTAGGCTGCTGCTGGAGAGAGCGATGAGAGGGAACTTTTCTTGCTGGTGTGGAATTCCTCGGGGCATTTGCCACACAGAGGGAAGGCTGCAAGCAATGCCAGAAGGAAAAGACATCGATCCTGTCCTCCCTCTCAGCCCCCTTGACCAGGTTTACGCTGCGTGGAGCAACAGTTCCCCACGAGGCGCGGCGCTCGCTGCCGTCCCCTCAGCTACGGGCGACGCTCCAGCCCTCTCCAGTCTAAGCAGCTTGCTTTAAGCACCATCTCATGCCACAGATGGCAGTGTACGCCATGGCTGCTTGGAAGAGATACTTTAAAGCTTTATTTCTCAGGCAAACATGAAGTCAAGCAGCATCTTGAAAGAGAAATACATGTTTACTTTGCCAATACATATAGAGAGGCATATATGTCCAGGCAGAAATAATTTTTTCCTTACTCAAGAAAAAGCTGTCTTTTTTTCTGACCTTATTAGTCAGACTAATGGCTTACTAGTTATTATGACTGCTAATTAGAGCAGCTGCAAATTGTTGAGTATTTTTGGGACTACCTTCTCCACTGTACCACCCATCGGACAAATCCACTCCGTAACACCGTTACAAACCACGATGTTACTAACAACAGCGATGACCGCACAGAAGTGCTGTGCTTGACCAAGGCGAGCTGCCTGCTGCACGCAGCTCGTACTGCGACTGAAACACCGCGGGGTTTAATGCCGAGGGGGTCGGAGCTCCTGACTTACGGGGAGAGGCTGAAACAGCCAGACTTGTTCAGCTTACAGAAGAATGGCTGCAGGAGGAATATGTTGCTGGCTTTATCCATTTGGTAGTTACAGAAAAGACAGAGCCAGACACACCAGAAGATGAGGGGCGATGGACACTGAAGGAAATTCTAACTGGATATTACGGAGAAGAAGTTTCACAATGAGGGCAGCAAACACAGGAACGGGTGGCCCAGAGAAGCTGCAAATCACCGTGTGTGGAGCTTTTCAAAGCTCAGCTGGAGAAGCCTTGAACAACCTGATGGGGTGCTGAAGTCAGCCCTGCTCGCAGCAGGGGGGGGGGAACAAGAGACTCCCAGAGGCCCCTTCCAATGGGAATTATTCTGCTATTCTGTAACTGAAAACGTACTTGAGTGGCAACTTTATTTGAGTTCACACAGACTGAAAAGAAGCTAATCTAACACACACATTTAAAAAATAAACCCGCTTTCTAGTCTACAAGTTCTGGTGCCTTCAGAGAGATTCTCTAATCTCAGTAATTTAGCTTAAAAGTCAGTGTCAAACTGATCTGTAATTGGCACCCTCTAGAAAACCGGGATGAGAAGTGACCGTTTTCAGCTCACAGAATAAAAATCTCTACAATTCTGAACGTGCCTTTAAAAATACCTTTTATACACTGCTTATGAAGACAGAAGATTGAAAGAGGCTAGGAAAGGCTAATACATACCTATCAAGTACATAGCCAAGAGCCTTATGCCGTATTCCTGAGTAAACCGATGGGCTTGTTTCCCAAGCAATTAAATTGGAAGCATCATGGAAAAGATGAATGTTTACCAAGTCAAAGGCACTATGACAAAAAAGGAAAAAAATAAAATGATTCAGAATAAAAGAAAAAAACATTTGTTGCATCAGCAAAGCATTCAACATAGTAACACTTACTGTATTCTCTCTTATATTACCTTAATAGTTACTCACACAGACTGTGCACGTTAAGCTATCATCGTCAGAAAATGCACGTTAAGCTATCATCAAATTTATGACAACTCATGCACAGGTATGACCACATCTAGGCTTTTGCTTAAAATATGCGTAATATGAAAATGAAAAGCTATTTGTTAGTTACAATTCACAGAAATCAACCAGTACCCTCTCACTAAAATATTTTTTTTTAAAAAATTGAATGTGTAAACAAACAATGTCAAGTTTACAAAGCTGTAGCTAAACACCTAGTAGAAGTGTGGCTTTGCAAGAAACATGTGAAAAGCTACTGACAGGAGAATGTTAGAGACGTTAAAGGCTGAGTCATATCACTGCAACCCTCAGCTGTCCCGGCCGAGAACGCCGAGGCAGCAGCGGTCACTCCGCACGCCACCTCCAGTCGGGAAGAGGGGACAGGCTGCGCAACTCGGCTGTGTCTGCAGGATCACAGAACCCTCGGACCATTAAGGTTGGAAAAGACCTTTAAGACCATTAACCCAACACTGCCAAGTCCACCACTAAACCGTGCCCCTAAGCACCTCATCTGCACATCTGTTAAACACCTCCACCACCTCTGTGGACAGCCTGCTCCAGCGCTTGACAACCCTTTCAGTGAAGAGATGTTTCCTAATATCCAATCCAAACCTCCTCTGGCACAACCTGAGGCCGATTCCTCTCTTCCTACCACTTGTTACATGGAAAAGAAACCGACCCCCACCTGACTGCAGCCTCCTTTCAGGCAGTTGTAGAGACCCAGGAGGTTTCCCCTCAGCCTCCTCTTCTCCAGGCTGAACAGCCCCAGCTCCCTCAGCCGCTCCTCACAGGACCTGGATGAGGAGCTAGTTCTTAAAAATCAGTAAAATTTGTAAAATTTCACAGCTTTGCTCCCTAACCTGAATGTCAGGGGTATCAACTCATCCTCTGCTGACCTGCAGTGAGGCGGGGAGGCAGGCAGCAGTCCCTTCACCCGGCTGCAGGCTCGCTCATCCAAAGCCCATCGTCCTGGCATCCTCTACCAGCTGCTGGTGGTGCACCCGAGAAGGAAATAACCCCGAGGGGGAAACGCTGGGAGCTCTGCCCTCCAGAAGAGCACGCAGCAGTCGAGGACTGCTGACACACCGCCCTCACAGGGAAGAATTTCTTCCTCATGTCTGATCTAAACCTGCCCTCTGCCAGTTTAAAACGGTCGCCCCTTGCCCTGTCACTACAGGCCCCTGTAGAAGCCTCTCTCTTTTTTATAAGACCCCTTTCTACATTGAAAGGCCGCTGTAAGGTCTCCCCGGAGCCTCCTCTTCTCCAGGCTGAACAGCCCCAGCTCTCCCAGCCTGGCCTCACAGCAGAGCCGCTCCAGCCCTCCGACTCTCCTCCGGACCCGCGCCAGCAGGTCCATGACTCCCTGCGATCACAGTGTCTCACTCCATCTTGCTGTGCGTTTGTTGTGACAGCTATCCGTAACTACACCCCGTTCAGTGTTAGCGCGTCAGCTCCTTGGCACCGGGACTGGCATTCACTGGGAGCCTGCACAACACTGAATTTGGCCGGTAACGGTATTTTTATCAGCCACACTGCTAGCCTTATGACATACCTGAATATAACGACATTCTTGTACCTTAAATCCCTTCTCACAATCCCACTCTTCACTGTGGTGGAAAACGTTCACATGGAAGGAATTTTCTGTTATAAACACGCCATAATATTGTCACCTACATTAAACACACACGAGGTGTCACTTTGGGCTGGGAGTCACCGGGAAGGCAAGCTGTCTGTCTGCGCTCCGGTTTCCCGCTGCGGACAGACAGGAGACGTCTGGGCAGCAAACAGAAGGCTATCCAGCTGCAATGTCCAAGATGGCATTCTGCTTTATATTTGCTCTGCTGGTGGCTTTTCGTGTCCTAGAGGCCTGTACCCTCTTTTGGCAGCTCTTCGTCTTCAATAGTAGTTGCAGACACATCCCAATGACTTTGTGAAGGGCTCCAATCCATGCACTCTCCACCTTAGGATAAGCTAAATGCAGAGATGCTACTAAAGGAACACGTGTTCTCATTCTGCACTTCACTGATGAACACCATCTGGGCTCAGCCCAGAGCCACCCATGGATTTCAAGCTGCCTCTTCCTGGAAAATCCACCGAATGTCCTCTCAGCGCCTTCCCCCTTGGCCTTACCGCTAATTAAAGGTCCCCTTTGCGAGGTGAACCACAGCTCAGCCCCATCATCTGACTGCATCCCCTTGCCTGGTATTTCAGATTTACAGAAGAGTTTTCCTTTTATAGGAGCTAAGCATTTTAATTTGGACAAATGGCTAAATCACACCGACTCTGCGTCACTCGTCCTGTGCATCTCTTGTACGAGAGCTCAGCGTGGAGATCCGAACAACAGAGAAGGTAAACAAACAGACCTCCCGTTCAAACGGGAGTTTGCAGCCTGCCAGCGAGAACACGGGAGCAGACTTTGGCAGAGAGGTGTCAAGCAGAACCCCCAAGCTGTGTGCAGGGAGATTCCCCAGATCGGGACGGAGGCAGGAGGAGATTTGGACACAGCAAGCAATGGCAGTTGAAACAGCGAATGCACGACAGATACACAGGTCACCAACTCTTCCAAAGATACCGGTGGGTATTTTTGGCTACAGGGAACAGCGTATCTTGCTGAATCAACTCACAGGGATGACAAGGGGGTCCTACTAACCTTCATATTAGGATATATAATTATACATAACTATGAAACATAATCTGGAGATGACGGCTTGAGATGTCCCTTTCTGTCCGCAGGACGAACAGAAAGAACTCCTGTAGCACAGGCAGAGACCTCACGTCACGAACTCACCTCCTGTGGGAAGGTATCTATAACCCATCCCCACATCCTAAGACCTGCCTGTTCTTAAAATCTCCTAATGAAGGACCTTGCACCCACAATTTCCCCGTCCTTAAACTGAAACTTTCATCATATTACCTGTTTTCCTGCAAATTAAACTGATTTCCTTCTGCCCTTTCTGTAGGGGAGACAGAGAGTAACAGTCTCCCAGACGTGGCAAGCCAAATTTCTTCAACTCCCACCCAAATAGTCCTACCATTCTTGACTTTCATGTTCTTTTTCCAGCTTACCTAAAGCACAGCGCTCAAAAGACAGCAGAGTACTCTGTCAAAGGCCTTGGCAGCACTCAATTAAATAATTGCCATACCTTCCCCCCTTCACATCCTTCGTATGATGTATCTATTACTACATCTCTGGAAGATAATAATGAGCTATATTCAATCTCTTCTCCCTTGATCCCTTTCTACAGTGTGGGTAATGAGTCAGTTATTCCCAATATTGCATTTGTGCTTTTGAAATCTCATCTCAAAGGGCAATTGCTTTGCACTTCCCTGACTTAAATATTGCAATCCTACTTTGTCTAAAATAGCAAAACAATTTTGATTGCTGATTCCGACCACCGGTATCCTTGCAAACATTCCCAGGCCGGTGCCATACCCACCCTTTATAAACGTATTCTCTGCTCCACCCTCCCTACCAAGTATAAACTCTACACGCAAACTGCATTTATGTCTGTAATGCATTCAGGGCTCTGTCTCACACCTGTTAACACAATGACACTGAGAACTACTGCAGGAGAAATAAACACCCCCCAATTATATTCAAGATACTAAAAAAAAAGTGGGAAAAATGTGCATGGAGTTTTGTAGTTCTCTCATTTTTTTTTCCTAACATGAAATCTCTGGGTGGCCCAAGATACCTTAATTCTTCGCTCACTAAAAGGTATCTTCACACTGAAGAACAATGGATATGAAAAACCTGGATTCACAGAGAAACTCAACGGGGCAGATCACTGAATCACAGCAGCAGAGAAAGAGGACAGTTCTCTGAAATCTGGTAAGGTCAGGTTTTGGGTTTTCGGAAGGCCTCTGTTTTTGGCATGAAGTACATTCTATAATGATGCTTCCTAGCAGGAAAAATTAATAGCTTCCCTTCAAGGATTCACACAGAAGTATTAACAAGAAGTCTCCTGCCTACATTTGTACTGAACTTTCAGCATGAAGAGATGTATAGATCAAAAATCATGATTATGAAGATGGCCAGAACTTTGTCACATGCATATGCACAAAGGCTGAGTTTAAACACTTACCATACCATGAACAGACAATTACGCACTTAGGTCTAATCAGCTGTATTTTCTAACCCCCTGTATTTTCCATAATTTTTCACTTTCATTCTCCAGGAATTGTACATGGCAACTGGCCCCTTCAACTTCTCATCAGAAACACCTGAGATCTTGTTAGGTGGTGTGGATCATAACTGCAGACAACCCCAGACAGAGAACTACCACCACAGCTCACCTCCTTACAGCCCAAAGCTGTGAGCCTCCCGCTCCTCCTTCCCAACACACCCTTCGGAGACGCACGCACAGCACGGTCTCTGTCAGAACACCTAGCTGACACTGCTCCTTCCAACAACTACCCTTTTTTAACATCAACCTGCAAGAAAACATCTCCTTCATATTCATCTCTGAAGAATGCTTTTTTTCTTGAAAGGCCTAAAAATAAATTCACATCATTTTTTCTGCAAAGAGGAAGGCCAAGAGGATGAGAGACAGAACCTGGAAGTCATGATACAAGAGGAAAGGCCAGATTAGCTATTGGTGCTGAGTACCCGCTTCTGCAGATCTCTACTGCTGCAATTGCAAGCCAGGTCATATGGATCTGGAAAAATTAACAGGAACCTGTGTTATCCCATAGCTGCCTGCCTGATTTCTTGGTCAAAAGTTTGTAAAAGGAGAAAACTTGCTGCTTTTTCATTCTTCACAAACTGTTTGTTTAATCTAATAAACCTACTTATGCAAACAAGCAAGAACACTGTTCAGCCTGTGTGAACATCCATCAGACTTTAAAATCAAACTTACAATTTTAGGACATGAAACAACCACAGGAGGAAGTGAAAAATGTTGAGCATTCACATACATTTAGGCGACTATAACATAAATAAGCAGTAAAGAGCAAATGGTAAAAAGATGCCCAGGTAGGTCGAGCGAAATCTGAACCATCTGTGGGCTTACTGAGCTTTCTTTGTGTTAAGACAATTTTCAAAATTTTCAGCTGCTCTTCCCACCATACACTACTGTTACTGTTTTTAAAGGCAGCATTTCCCCACACAGACGGTACAGAGCTCCAGTTATGAAATACACCTCTTGCCAACACGAGCTGGCACTGCTTCTGCCAAAACCAGTGATCTGACGTGCAACACCACAACGGTGTTCAACTTCTCTTCTCATATCATTGTCTGCTCCCCTCAGCTCCCACCTCTCTAAGCTGCTGGATGATCCCCAGCGCAAAAAACATTTGGTTTATCTGCAGATTTCACAGCACACTCTCTCTGCTTTGAGCACAGCCAGGTTACAGCGCACTTTAAGCCTTGCTCGGTGGGACATCCCCTCAGCGGCCTGTGAGCGCAGCAGTAAGAGGCATGCCGCCTGCTCTCTCTGCCCCTCCATCCAACCCCACCAGCGAGTGCTGGGCTGCTCCCTGCTTTATTCTGCTCTAGGATGAAAATAAGCAACCTCACAGAGAGCAGGACCATGCCTTGGGTTTAAAGTGGGAATCTCAACCTGAATACAACAAACAAAAAGTTCTGTTCCAGTAAAAGTGCTATAGGAGGAACTGGTTTTAAAAAGCTACGTTCCTTAAAAGTAGGATCCCTCGCTAACTTCAGCAAAAAGTGGACTGGGCTGAAAGGTCTGCCTTAGAGAGTCCATAGAGAACAGCCTTTTTCCCCAGAAATCCCAGGGTGAGGACTGCATGCACCCAGGCATGGGCACCTGGCCCAGGGAGATGCTGGAGAGCCTTGGCTGCATCAGGCGTGATGGGCAGGAGCAGTGGGGGGCCGCCCACAGCGCCACGCCGTGACTCCTGTGGCCTTGGTCACAGACACCAGGCTTTTTTCACCATGGTTGACTGAGAGAGTGCTTATGGCCTGAATTATCCCATGCTAACTGCACATACACGTGAACATTAACCTCACAGTTTGTTATGCATCATTACAACTTACCGAGCACCACGTGTCCAGGAACAGCACAAAGGAACTGCCTTGGAACCCATCTGCTCTATGAACAGACCAGGCTCTACGTACGAATAACTCATTTGAAATCGCTGTTACACAAAAACATACAGAGCATAACATAATCAGAAATGGAGAAGCAACGT
Organism: Tetrax tetrax; assembly: GCA_009806455.1. Classification (NCBI taxonomy): domain Eukaryota; kingdom Metazoa; phylum Chordata; class Aves; order Otidiformes; family Otididae; genus Tetrax; species Tetrax tetrax. The sequence goes on along the minus strand of WHYT01017268.1, from coordinate 281,602 downwards.
ACCAGTCAGTAATACACCATCTTGTTCGAATGAAACCTTTTCTGGACCACTTGCACTGAAAAATAAGGAAACAAGAATCAGTCATCTTAAGTAAAAGATTACTGCGCAAGTGAAACGTACTTGGAGAACAAATAAAACAAAGTTCTTCCATACACTGTAACTAACAACCAGCCGAGGGACCCTGAAAACATATATTGTGCCTCTTAGAAATCCTGGAATAATGTCTGGTTTCGGTCCTGCAGCAGTTATAAACTTACATGTGCAATTAACGTAAGTCCTGGCAGTGGTTTCCAGATGAAAGATAACCGATTAGGAAAGCTTCACAACTGCGTTTATGCTTAGCCTAAACCAGCAAATTCTTAGTGCTGATGCACAAGTCTTGCTTCTGCGTAATTTTACCTGCACTCTAAAATGTCATCAGAGATTTACATCAAATTAAAATGAATGAGATCTGCTAGAAAGCTATTTCACCCGCTGAGCCAGCCCACCCAATATTTCTATAAAAGTTAAGGAGAATTTAAATAATGGCAAAACATTACATTTATCAAAACTGCAGTGTCCACGAGAAAGCCACAAATCAGCTCGAGCCAACGTATGGCACTTATGGTACAGCAACAGGACGTTCCAGCACCACTCCCAAGCCACTGCCGTAAATTACAGCCTCCCACAGAAAGACACGCGGCTGCGTCCGACTTATTCACAGTTAACAGCGAACGCGGGGCAGGCCGATGTTCCACGGCCATGGATATTGCGCAAGGCAGGCCTAGAGAATGATGCCAGTGATTTTGTAGCAGAAGACTGCAGCTCCTTGCTATGAGTAAAGCGCCAGCCACAGCACAGCATCCCCTTCCCTCAGGAGCGTCACCCTCCCAGGCCTTTCCCACGGCGCTGCCTCCAGAAGAGACCGGCCAGATGTATTTACACGTCTCCGTGAACCAACAGGCCTCGTGCAATTCTGAAGTCCGAAATAGAACCGGAGCATGGTTTGGGCTGGAAGGGACCTGAAAGCCCACCCAGTTCCACCCCTGCCCTGGGCAGGGACACCTCCCACCAGCCCAGGGCGCTCACAGCCCCGGCCAGCCCGGCCTTGGGCACTGCCAGGGACGGGCACCCACAGCTCTCTGGGCAGCCGGCCCCAGCGCAGCTACTGGAAGTGAACTGTAAGTAGAGACCTAAGTCGAGTCTTACAGGTGCTTAAATGTATTAAGAATTTGGGCTTTCGAAAGCAAGTAAATTTGCCTAGGTCTAATAAGGTCGTGTTCAGGGAGGACATCCTAAGAGCTGTCTACTCTGCACCCAGCTGATGGAGACATTCAGAGGGGAACTGATTTCTCCGAATCCTTACTGCTGTTGTCTTAGGAGATCCCAGCTTGTGATTCTCCTTAAATTGCGGCTCTGCTGGGAAAAACTCATGCTGACTGTGAGTAAATATCTACTTCAGTGCAAATATTTTTCAACACTGAAAAACAACCTCTCCTGTAGACCCAGCAGCCACTCTGGTCAACGAGGGAGCGCTGGCTGGGGGGCTAACACACCAAATCCTGCAAAGTGTGGCTTTCATGGCTGAACTACAGATCCCATAACCCAACAAGGTCTCTGCCACTCAGTTTCTGTGATGGTCACGACAGCACAGCTACAAGTTGAGATTTGGAAAAACGTCAATGTTTGTTCAAAAGCAAAACAATGAAAAAAGTCAAATGCTAAAAGCACTCAAAATTGGCCTAAATCTAATCTCAATAAAAAAGGGGAGCTCTGTCATTTCATTCTTAAAAATAACTACATTGAACTTTTAATTACTGAAGAACAATACATGGGACTTACAATCAAATAGTCCAAGCCTGTGAAGTGGGCCAAGGTAACATCTTCAACCAAGCCATCATTTCCCATTTGCTGTTTTCCTCTTTGGCAATGTAACAGGCACTTCAAAAGAGGCAGCATTACAACACGGCCAACTAGAGCGTGTCGCTCAGAGCCACATCCAGTTGGGTCTTGAGCACCCCCAAGGGCAGCAACTCCACAACCCACCTGGGCCTCTCTCCCGGTGTTCACCCCCATGGTGAAATCTTTTCCCAGATTCTCCCTTGCTGCAACTGATGGCTGCTACCCCTTGTCCTGCTGCTGCACACCACCCAGAGGCATCTGGCCCCATCATTCAAGAGCCACCAGTTGGGGCTGCAGCCAGTAGCGTGGTCGCCCATCACCACCCTCTCCTGGCAGCACGGACGAGCTCTCTGGCTTCTCCTCCCACACCGCGTGCTCCAGCCCTAGAGGTGCCTCTGCTACACCTGCTCCAGTTTGCCCATGTCTGTCTGGTACAGGGGTTCCCAAACTAGGCACCGGAGACGTGACATGGCCTTGGGAGTGCCAAATAGAGGGGAAGAGCCCTTTTCTGGGACCTAACACATCCTGGGAGGCTGTTGGCCTTCTCTGCCACCAAAATACAGTGCTGGTTCATGTTCAACTTGTCCTCCCAGCAAGATCCAGGTCCTTTTCTGCTTTCTGGACAGTCACCCCCAGCCTGACGCAGCTTATCCCCTCGCTTTATGAGCTTATCCCCTCCCAGGGATAAGACTTGGCATTAACTTTTGCGGAACCCCTTGAGGTTCCCATCAGACCATTTCTTCAGCCTGCTGAAGTCCTCTGAACAGCAGCCCTGCCCTCCAGCATGCTGACTGCTCCCCCAGCTTGACATCATCTGCAAAGCTGAGCGTGCGCTCCGTCCTGTTGTCCAAGCTGTTCACAAAGGGGTTGAGCAGTATAGACCACAGCATCGACCCCGGAGGAACACCAGGAGCAACCAGCTCAACCAGCTGCCCGCTGGACTTTGCTCAGCACCCTGTGCGCCTGGTGGCTGATCAGCTTTCCATCCATCTTGTATGTATGTCTACCCAGTACATGTGTCACCAATTGGGCTTCAAAGATACTGTGACCGACTGCACTGAGGCCTTGGTAGAGTCAATGTCTACAATGTCCACAGCACTCTCCTTGTCCATGCAACTGGTCATCCAGGAACTGCTCCATCACCTTCTCACGACTGAGGAGACGCTACCTGGGACCTTCTTGCCCTTCTTGAAAATGACTGTGATATTTGGGGTTTCCCAGCCCTAAGCAACCTTTCCCTTTTAAGATCGCAGCGAGAAGCCTCGCAGTGACATCAGCCAGATCCCTTTCTCCCCTGGGTGTGCCTTTCCCGCTGCCACAGGCTCCTGCACATGCAATTCGCTTAAGGTTTTGTGAACCAAAGCGTACGGGACCAAGAGTCCTGTTGGCAATCACCACCCACCTCACCAGCAGGCCATCTCGCAGCACTTTGATTCTCTGACTGCCTCACCAACACAGGTAACGCCAGCACGCAGCACGCCCAACCCTCAGCCCTGCTGCCTGACTGCTTCCTGCAAGCCTACACGGATACAAGCCAACTAAAAGGTATTTGCAACAAAATTCACATTTCATGACAGGGTAAAATACAGCATTTCTTACAGCCGCTTGGTGTTTCCTCACACGTACACTGCAAACACTGCTTTGAAGAACAGCAGTATGTACTACAGGCTATTTTGCCAAAAATTTACTTCATAAGCGTATCTGAAATTCTGACACCCCTATATTGGAAGTCCTTAAAAAAATGTAAAAATCCCAATTTGAAAACTTGTAGTTACATTCTGCCAGCCTTGTCTTTGTGAACAGTCTCTCAAGAGATGATGCTGACCTTTTAAAACCCCCTAGAAACACCACCCACATAAATAACCTCTGCTACATCGGGTAAAAGGACCTCCAGACAACATTAACATGAAGAGAGAGGTTATAGAGGGCTAATGTCAAAAAGCACTGTGAGCAATAAGTAATGCACACAAACCATGATGGATAATGACTAGCACAGAGCCTTAATTCATCTTTTCTCCATCATTTTACTGAGAGGGACCATATCAAATTAAACAGTGACCCAGCAAGGGTTTATTCAACCGTACAAAGCAGAGGCACGAAGGAAAGACATACTAAAGTGGCAACGACCGCAGCGTAATTGCAGCTTCTTAAAGGCACACCTCAGTTCAGAGGGAGAGGGGAATCCTGCACACGAAGCAGCTGAACGCCGTGCGCAGGAACGACTGGGGCACCGGCGATGCTCAGCACTAACACGCCCGCGCCACCGCAGTGAGAACCCCTCCTCAAAGCCTGGCGCAGGGCTGTGGTTTTGTTTAGTGAGGGGGGCCTAAGGTGGCACACACGCGGGAACCTGCGCTCCACGTACTCACAATACGCTCAGTGTTCAACTGCCCAGGGAAAGGGACGTGTGTTACGACAGCTCTCCATAAAACTCACCTAGAATGCAGTTCCCATCCCAAAATGACTTCATTTAATTCCTTAGATAAGTTTACAGAATGAAAGAATTTATGCTCTTGTGGTTTTAGGAGTTTGTATACAAACTGTTTAAAGTACTCTTCTAATTTCCCTCTATTTCAGAAAAATATGTAATATATGGAAAAGTCAAGCCCAGTTTAGCCTGTGAACACTATCAAACATTGTAACCTCACGACCAGTCATATTTTTACTGCTAAAGATTTTTAGAAGTCATTACATAAATTTAAAAGTCTGTAAATGAAAATATCTGTGGCACTCAGAAAAAAGTATAGTGAGAGGTTAAGAATATGAAGTCAATCTATCTAATGACACAGTCTATCATGTAGTGTAATAATTTAATTGCTAATTTGCTTTTTCACATGATGCTTTCATTATCTCTTCTTTACCAGAAAATACAGTATAAAGAACTTAGTAAGAATATTTATTGGAAACCCACATTTAAGTATCTGTGCATGATGTAAGTAAATATTAGAAATATGTGATAAAACCTGCGCTTGCTCCACTTGCTTTAACATACAAAGCCATGGGACACGCAAACTGTTACCGGTGTCAGCTTCTGCCTGTGCACACCACCAGTGAAACAGCCAAACTTCACTAGAAGTTGTCCTGGAGAGCAAAAACACAACAGCGCTGCGACTTGTGAAAGAGAGATGGAGGTAAGGATTTGTTGGTAGGAAAGCTGTGGGTTAGAAGGTCACGCTGGCGGGGATGCCATGGGGGCAGAGGCCCCAGGGTCCCTCTCTTGGCTTCGCCAGCCCCCAAGGACCAAGCGGATAAAGGGAAACTGCGGAGCAGGGATGTGGAGTCAGAGGGGCCCGGCTCTGCCAGCAGCTGAAGCGCAGCGCTCCAGTCTAGGCTGTTGCCAAAAATACCTGAAAGTAACGGTACGCGTTTGAAAGCACGACACGTTCTCACACTTCCCATCTACTGCCAGATATGCACTATTTCTTCTGTTTTACAAGGGACTTCTTTTTTTTCCTCCCATACTTCACTAAACTCTCCAAAAAACATTTACGTCTGTAAGAATTCCTCTCTTTGGAATAGAAGAATTTAGGGTTGACGGGAGTAGAAACCTCTGTTTTAGACACCCAATCCAAAATACGACAGTAATTCTGTAGTTAATTTCACTTTTTCCGAGGATGCAAAGAGTCACTACCAAACTTATTTTATAAAATCATCATCAAAAGTATGGAATGACAACACTAAACCGTGTACCATTAAGGCAACGGAGCACGGAGATAACGCGGCAGTTGCCCAGGGAACTGCCAAGAACAGTAAGGTTACACGGCTTGTCCCAGAATGGCAAAATCGGGATCCTGATCTTGCAGCCCATTTGCTGCTCCGGTCAGGATACGCCTAACTCAGCATTTGATCACTTCCAGCTAAGATTTTCTTTAGGATTTATCTATACAGGAAAGGTATATTATTGTTGTAGTATAGGACTCCAAACAGTTACAAAGCCAGCAGCGGTGGATGGAGACACGATGGATGGGGTCTTTTACTTGGCCCAGGTAAAAGCCGGCACAGGAGAGCGAGGAGGTACCTCACCTCATGCTGGAGAACGTTACCTAGCCCAGGCTGAACAAGGCAAGGACACCCATGTCTCTGTATCATAAAATGACACTGGTTTTACTGTGCAATTTGTATAATCTCCAATCCCAACCTTTAAATCACCTTTAGATACTTGTAACTTTAAAACACTTACTTAATTCCTTTAACTTCAATGAATAATTCACTTATTAACAATCTGTCTATCTAACATCAAGAATGCAAAAGTCAGTGGGCTTTGGACCTAATACAGCCCAGTAGCTGAGCCACTGTTCAACATCTTAAATATAAAAATGTCATCCTTCACCTCAGGCATACACTGCAGCTGCGCACCTCACCTGTTTCCAATCACTGATGTGCTTTAATATTTCCAAATACAGTATTTGGAAAGAAGGAAACTTTGGAAATAGAATTTAAAGAACTATATCTTGGGAAAGAGGAAAGAGAAAGTTGTTTCTTACTGCAGATTTCAAAGCAACAATCTTTATTTTGACTTTAACAGATAGTCACTAGCTGCTCCACCATCTGTAAACCAGCATAAAACCAGGTAGAGATGATATAGATCATCTCTGCACACTCAGAGAGGTACCTACATTTTAAAATAGGAAAAAAAATTCCTACTTCGTGTCCCGGAAAGGGGATACCACATCTTTCACCTTACAGTATTAAGTCTCTTCTCAGATCCTCTGTTAATAGGATTCCTTTAGCCAGCAGATGGATCGTGAATACAGGCAATTTCATCTACTAAAAGACAACATAAATCATCATTGAGAAAGGAGAGCCCGCAGTAAGGTTATCACCATACAGCCTTCTCCATGAAAGGTTTGCATTAAAGCATTAGTGAAATTAATTCATCTTTCATAAGAGCTTTGAGCAGTATCTGTGATCTATGATAACAACCAATTTCTCACTATGGGAAAAAAAAATTACTCAGGCCTGATAGACTACACAAATCTGCTTTTTTTAAATGGCCTAACATTATCTGGAGTGTTGCTCCCAGAGGCATCATTTCAGTCTTATGCCTAGCCAAGAGGACCCATAAATCAAGACAGAAAGTTTTGTTAGTTTTATATGCAGTGGGCTGTAATTATTTTGAATTGCATTATGCCTCAATCATTGTAATTACTTTTAGATCATCCTTAAGCAGCAGTAATAAAAAGAAAAGAAATCAGTCTTAAACCAGTTCTCACACAAAACACCGCAATGTGATACACGAAGTCTGGCTAAAACACACAAGAGCATGTAAATGTAATGACATGCTGGTCGTGCATTCTGGTGTGCCAGTTCACATTTTCAAAATAGCCTTGACTTTGTCATCTTTTAACGGGCACAGTTATTATCAAGACCTGGCTAGGAAGAAAACAGGTGATAACAAAATTAATTTTAGCTTTAAAAGTAGAAACACGTATACGAGAAGCAAAACTATGTCACTGTTGTTTTTCTGATGTCGCTTACGTGTGCTTGAGAGACTTCCCAGCCTCTAGTCCAAAATGAAATAGTGTAAAAATAATCACAATTATTTTCTGACTTCTCACATCACATGAAAAATATGCTGGCTTGGTCCACTCATGCCAGATGAGCATGGAAAGTCAGAGACCTGTAAACACCGATGCTGCTATTATCTGCTCCCCTGCAGTCCTGGAGAGCCCGTACCGCTTCCCCGCCCCCTGCGCGAAGCTCTGAAGTTAACCGGGCAAATGCCCAGCCTGTTCTACACGAGCCACCGCCACACCATTGTAAGGAATTGTGCTGCGTGCAGGGACACAACTCAGCTTTCAAGTGGCTCAGAGATGCGCCCACATCCTAACTGTGAGTGTGTGTGGATTCTCTCTTTCCCCATTTATTCCTTGTCAGGGTAAACAGTGTCCCTGACAACACCAAACACGGTGCCTTCTCCTTAGAAAAGTCATTTCAGGTAACGTAACGAGCGGGAACAGCACGCAGGGCCCGATCCTCAACAGCTGTCAGCTGCTGCCCGCGTTCCGGCCCCAGCAGTCCCGCGCCCGGGGCAGCGCGGCAGGGCGTACCGGATACAGAAGCTATCGCTCCAGCACGATCGGGGGAACGACCGAGCGCAGAGCGCCCACAAGAAACAGACACCGGCCCCGGGCCACGAGGCTGGGGGAAGGGCGCTGGACTCAACCGTTCCCCACGAGGCTGTGAGGAACTGTTCATGTAAGAGGTAACAAATGACGCTGAACCAGTTACAAATTTGCCCGTTTCATGATGAAACAACAGCAGTGAAATAACGACGGAAATAATTCTTCCTGGGTATCAATGAACAATCTATAATTTGACCTACTGCTGGTAAGTGTGGTAGCAGCGCTCACACACCGCCGTTCAGTGCGGTCGGTATTACAAACAAATCATTCTACACCACTGCTCGTTTCCTACTCACGCTGTCAGTCACTCTTAGTGCTACAGTTTATTGCTGACGGAGGAGAAAAATAAATATCTGAGTAACCGCTTGAAGTTCCTTCCAAATGATATAACACTTAACTTCAAAGAAGTATTTAAGATGTTTATTCACAGGAGGTGAAAGCTAGTAAAATTCTGTCAAAGGCAGTTTCCCTTCCAGTACAGAGATAAAGAAAATAAAAATAAATAATTTAGTATCAAAGTCAAGAAAAAGAATAACCTACATCCCATAAATCCCGTAATTATTTATGCAATGCCCCTCCAAGCACCTGTGCACTACGTAAATATCTCCAGGTGTGTACATTTACAAATTCTAAACTAATTTTTAAACTTGTTTATTTCTTCCTTATATTGGAACATGCCTGTTTGATCCACAAATGTTACAGGAATTCAACAGATTTATTCACTTGGCTTGTAGTAAACACTAACCATTAAACACCCGTGTTCTAGATATCCTTACAAAATGGAAAATGAGCAAATTAGAGTAAATATCAAAGGCGAGAACCGCAGGCAAAGGCTGCACTTGCACCTGCAGGTGTAGCAGCAGAAACCCCTCAGCTGTGCTCGTGATCCTGGGTTTGCCAAGACCTTCCCCTTCAGACAGGCAGCACCCCCCAGTTCTTCAGGGAACAGCAAAAAGAGGGAGTACCAGGGCCGCACACCAGAAGAAACACCACTGTGTTTTCAAGTTACGTGTATTCTTGTACCAGCAAGAACCCACCCAGGGAGCCGCAGCGACCGCAGCGGCACCACGCCGCTCTGAGCGCACCAGCAGTGCTGCAAGCGGGACCACAGAGCTGCTGCCGCGGGATACAAATGGAATCCACTCACAGTCCCGCCCCGCCAAGGCGTAAGTCTCCCGAAACAGACTTGCAATTGGCACTGGGTGCTATTTCTTTCGTTGTAAATGCACAAAAGTCTTTTCATCGCTGCCTCCATCCTTCACAAGGATTTGCTACTACACAAAGAACTCCATTTGAATTTGGTAAATCCACGCAATGACTTAAAACATTTATTATAGATGACAAGAAACTGACACACAAACATGTAACCCAGACTGGATTCCGACCTTATTTACATTACTGAGAGTAGCTTCTCAGAGCAAATCAGAGTCCAACCCAGCGTTTGGGAATGCTCCACGGGATTGTACATACCTCAGGGAAATAATCCTGCGGAAACTTCTCTTTTTCCAGCATGGGTGTACTTTCTAAAGTGTCTGAGTAGATTTCTTTCCCAGTAACCTTTTTATACTTCTTAGCTAGGAAGAGAGACAGGACAAAATTAATACACACATCTTTAACATTATAAGCAACTTCCTGCGCTCGTTGGCAAAGCAGCAGCATCTACAAAATAGGCGGTAGGGCCTCAGCAAAACATGCAAGCACGGAGCTGTTCTGGGGGAAAAACAGAGACCTCAACACTGTGTATGAACATTTTTGTTTATATCCAACACCTTTAAGCTCTACAGTTATGTGTACTGTTATTTTTACTACCCAGAGCACTGTAAAGCGTTGGAGCTCTCATTATGAATCAGGTCTCTGCACACCCTTGCACTCAAACTTTCTGGCATAGTTCTTCCAGGAGATGCATGTTTGTGTCCTCAGCCAGCACCCAGCAATCCACACTGGATAATTCACAGGAAGATTAATTAATACAAAACATATTAAGGTCAGAAATCTTACTTATGAGTAGTGATTATCTGTATGTTTTACGTAGCAACTCTTTTTTTTTTTCAGATTTTAAGTCTACTTACCTAAGCATCAGCTGATGCGCATCTGTAACGCATTATTAATCGCATCTTTCACCCATCTCTCAAGTACATAATCATTCATTTAGATCACCTTAGCTTTTTGCCTTTTGCTTTGAATCAACAATACCGACAATCACCACCGACTTAGTGTTTGCCATGCTTAAACTGTCTGCTGAGCTAGCTGTGTCAGTGGGGGCTGATTTCTGCCACTCCAGAACGGACCCCGTGATGCTGGTGGAACTCCTAACCAACGGTGAGTCCATCACAAGCCGAGCAGCGCATTCCTTCTGTGGAACTGATCTAAGGCAGACTTGTTTTTAATTAACGATTGTCTCTGCAAAGAAAGGTGACATCCTCAAGTCATCCACTGAAGTCATTTAAATACTACAATGCCCTGATACACAAGAAGAAATGTGAAAAAAGTTATTCTATGAACACACTGACTGTTTTCCCTCAGGGACAAGAGAGTAGCAGAGAATATGCTGCACCAAAACCAAGTGGTCTCCTGAGTGGTCTAGAACACCAAAATTAGAATTTTCTCTCTGTTATGTCCTAAAACAAGAAGGGGGACAGTCAATGAAAATCAGAAACAGCATCGTGAAACCTGATAAAAAGAGGAAGCTCGTTTTCTACTTAAAGCATTATTTTGCTGGGCAACTTACTGTTCCAGACTGTCAGACTTAAGCAAGATCCTGAAAAAGACTGGATACTCACAGCCCTTTAAACACCTAGAACCACAACAGAAATCATGCATGCGTGAAGAGACTTAGAGAGGACAGCTGTTAAGCTTCAAGGTCTATCCTGAACAGACCGCCGAGGTGCAATCACCTCAGAACTGCCCATCAGAGGTTTCCTCTGGTCTCCGCCACGTTTAGAAACAGCTCCTGGACCAGACAGAACAGCGGTCTGTCACAGTACGGCCATCCCTGCATCCATGGGTGGAAACTATTTTCAACTCTGCCAACATCCTGTTACCTACATGCCAGCTTCCATCAATCAAGACAGCCAGTTAATATAACTCACCAAGTCTCACTTGGGTGTTCCTTAATCAGTTAAGTGACTGAAAATTATTTAAAAAATAAAAATCAGATCTCAGGACAAAAAGGCACTCTTCTTTCCCTGCTTTCTCCTGAAATGTTCTGTGCTTACACATGCAGCTCAGTCACCTCTGAATTACTTGTGCAGCCACTTGAAAACCATAAGAGCAAAAAAGGGTCTTATTTCTGAATGGCCTTCACTGATACCAGGCCTTCTGCACTTCTCCTCATCAGATTTCTTCAAACCAAGAAAGTAAAAATCTTGCTCTGGGGTATGCAGAAGATGAGTTGGACCCACCCCATTCAAATCTCATCTTAGCTGCTCTGCGACGCTGTAGCCACCCCCCTCTTTCAGATTATCCATTCCTGGCCACAGCACACGGGCTGATGCGAAGTTCAAGCTGGAGTGGGGGCTGTGTTTGTAAAAGAGACTTAGTGGTAAAGCATATCACTTTCCAAGGTCTTTAACGGATGGTTACATCACAGACAGAAACAGCACAGACTTCTCAGCCTTAACAATCCATCGATGGATCCATACAGCCCATGACCAAGAGGTTCTGCTCCCTGATCCACTCTGTGCTTGATCTCTCTCCTAATCAGCTCAATCTATTTGCATCTCTAAAGACAAGAACTTGACTTCATTTACCGAACTCCTCCGACACAGGAATTTGGGCAGCTGTCTTACAGCTACCGTTAAGCTGGAACTACTCAATGGGACTGAATATTGACTAGGAACGCACAAGAAAAAACCCCAAAACAACTATTACCAAGAGCCCTGAACTGTCTACTTCTACTGGATATCTGGTGAAAATACCAAGCAATACAAAAACGTGTCACTTTAAGTTGTCTAGATAAGGTATTTTATACAAACTGAGGAAGCATTTACTGTAAGGTAGCAATATATCTTCCGGGGGGGGGAAAGTATCATTCTTTATATGCCAGTCCCTTTGAGATCTGGCTCCCACAGGAAGACTAAACAAATATCCTGATAAACTAATGTGGCATCGTTCTGAGTAGGTCATGGATGGATGGGCCTCCTTCAGCAAGTGTGACTGTGTCAGCAAAAACATCCTGATGCCATTCAGGAAACAGAAAACATTTGGCAGAACTGTAAGGACTAAAGGCTTCTGCTGTCAGAACCTCAATAAAAGGCAGCACTTGGCAGAAAGGAGACACTTCACCACAACTCACGTTAACATCAAGGCTAAGTATGAGCCGGCGATTCATTTCCGTGACGGCTGGGAAGTAAATGCAGGAGGAAAGAAGCATGCTTTTCCATGTATCTCCAAGCAAAGATACTTCTACTTTCTGATTTCGCACCAGAGAAAAGGAGATCCTGTCTCTAATTCAAAGTGGTAGACTGAAACTGGCCTGATTCGCCGTCCAGCAATTCCCCGTTGGACGACGGCCCGATGGAACACACAGCTTGTCAACAGTTTAAACTGTAAGCAAACTTCTGGGTCTCTGACCACTACAGAAATAGTCCAACACCTTCTATGCCGCAGCAAGTAACACGTGAGGCTGTAGGAGAGAATTATTCTCATTTTAAATCTCAAGTATCTCTTCCTGAGAACTGAAAAACAGAGTCAATCTTTTTTTTCCCAAAGACTGTATTCAGTCACATCCAACTGTGCAGTGAATTTTGAAAAGACACAGTGACGTTACAGGAATATTAACTTGATATGAACATCTATTTCTGCATGCTTTTGAGTAGAACAAGAATTCCATAATGACTTTTCTGCAGAGAATGTTTGTATCCTTTTGGATTTTTTGTATGATTTAAGAGCTTAATACACTGTGAAAATGTCAACAGTCATGAGAGAAGAGGCAAGTTTTACATTCCCCCTGAAAGATGGGAGTATTCAGAGCCATATTTTATCAACACTACATTGGGAGACTGATTCTCCTCTACATGAAGAGAAGAGCAGGTGACTTACAACACCAGTTCAGTGTAACACTGGATTTTCTTGGAATTTTATTATGAGTTTTGTCTTTCCAAGTGATGACTGGGCCAAACACATCTTCAAGTCCACAGTTCACACCTTGTCTGGCTTCGCTCAGGTTTTGCCACGCAAAAATTAAGCACTGAACATTTATCACAGAATCACAGCATGGTTTGGGCTGGAAGGGACCTGAAAGCCCACCCAGTTCCACCCCTGCCCTGGGCAGGGACACCTCCCACCAGCCCAGGGCGCTCACAGCCCCGGCCAGCCCGGCCTTGGGCACTGCCAGGGACGGGGCACCCACAGCTCCTCCGGGCAGCCGGCCCCAGCGCCTCACCGCCCGCACAGGGAAGGATTTCTTCCTCACGTCTGACCTAAAC
>WHYT01017268.1:222063-268150 GCA_009806455.1 Tetrax tetrax | reverse complement strand
TCTCAGCTCTCCCCGGAGCCTCCTCTTCTCCAGGCTGAACAGCCCCAGCTCTCCCAGCCTGGCCTCACAGCAGAGCTGCTCCAGCCCTCTCAGCATCTGCGTGGCCTCCTCTGCACCCTCTCCAACAGCTCCACGGCCTTCTGATGTTGGGGGCTCCAGAGCTGGACGCAGCGCTGCAGGGGGGTCTCAGCAGAGGGGAGCAGAGGGGCAGAATCCCCTCCCTCGCCCTGCTGCCCACGCTGCTGGGGATGCAGCCCAGGATGCGGTTGGCCTTCTGGGAAAATACTTCTTTTTTAAAAGCATCTGATTTCTGGAATAGGTATCTGCTTTTTTTTTTAATATTGATTATTTTCTCCTACACTTTCCCTTTAATTTTCTCACTTTCTTTTAATTGTTTTATTTTCTTTTAAAAGGCGTACAGTAGCGAATGAGCTGTCAATCAACAATTAATAAACTCAGAAAGTGGCTCTTTTCCTAAAACAGTTGTCATTCCACTCTGTCAGATGTCACTAGAGCAGCACATCTCTCGTCTTTGACCAGCGGGAAGGAACTTTAGATGGAATTCAGGGCAAAACTGCTGGTCCTCCAGCGCTGGCGCGATGAAATAGCAGGCTCAGGAATTAGACGTGAAGATACAGCTCCCGCAGCACTGGTGCAGGGCAGAAAGGACAAACAGCTGCCGGCAGTGGAGCAGCAGGCTGCCCAGTCCAGGGGTAACACGCCAGCTTCACGCGCACTGCCGATGATACTGCAGCTGTAGTTCCCTTCAGCGTTGACACCGGTGATGACAGCAAGACTTACGTTGGCCAGATCTTCAATTGCTATATACGTAGAACTATGGTTCAAATATTGCAGGGAAGGAAGACCCTGTACCCTCAATTACACAAGCAGAGAGAACCTGTCTCTACTGAGAACAAAAATAATTAATCTATATAATTAAGAGAATTAGTTCACTCCATAGTTACCACCATTTCAACAGTGTCTCAAGTTAATGGGATGCTAGATGCAGTATTAATGTGATTCAGCTCAGTAAGCTAAATGAAGCTCAGAACATTCTTGTATTTAATATACAGACAGTTCTCAACTGAAATAGCATAAATTTTATATAATCTTCTCTACATACACCTCAGGAAGTATTCAATAATCTTCTATGATATTTCTAATATTTAATGTACATAGCCTAGCATGACTTCTACTTGCTGAGATTTAGCAAGACCTCCAACCTGATGGATCAATGCGGGTTAAAAACAATGACACCCTCCTCCTGACCTGCACTGCTCCTAAGTAATTTAAGCCATAAATCTACCTCAGCTGCTTTGCAAAATGACCACCACTGTTGGACGCTGAAGGTCTTGGTCCTGTATCTGATCTACCCGGAAGAACCTTGTGGCCATTCAGAGCTCTCTTCAAATCATCAGGGATCTCTATGGATCCAAAGGCCCATCTCCGTGGCAATGATTAATGCACCGTTTTTCAACCTGCGGCTGTTCATTGACTTATTCTAAGAGGTCTATAAAAGGTAAGAAAAGTAATGTCCGTCATCGATGGACTTGCATGCATTATACAGAATTCTGCAGATCATGGAAAAAACTGGTAGGCACTGCTATCAGAAAAGATGACAGAAAAGCTGCCTTGATGTATAAAGTCAATTGACAATTCACAATATTTAATTCCTTCACTTACCTTTGAAATCAAACTGGTAGATGTTTTTCAAAGATTCATGAAGAAAGTAAAAACTTCCTAGAGCCTGTAAAAAACAACAATAAAATAAGAAATGGTGAAAATATCTACTTTGGCTAACTAAAATTAAAAAAAGAGTATCATGCTTTCCAATTAGAGAAAGCAGAAGAAATTAAGTACTAACAAATAAAATTTTCCAAGATCTATAAAACGTTCATTGCCTTTGTGGCTTCTCTGAAGTTTCATAACCTGTTATAAGGAAGATCCTTACCAGCCGACTAAGCGTGCTAAGGGCACAATTACCAGGTGTACTTTTAGAAACCCCAAACGGACGGATGCAATCAACCTTTCTAAACACTGAACACATCCCCACAATTCTTTTATAAAACCCCGACAACTTCTGCTTCACTTTCAGAGCAAACCAAATGTTTTTGGAGGCTGCGCAGTACAGAAACAAGAGCAAGGCTGAGAGATTCCGTAGCTTTGGAGAGCCAGGCACTGATTCTCCATCTCCCTACTGAAGATGCAGAGCAGGCCCAACACTTACAATCTAACAGGAGTGCTGGGGACATTTGCACGGGCCTGTACAGCTTTCCCTGTTCAGAAGTGTTTCGACAATGATTATAAGGACTGCACAGTGCAGTATGTCCAGCTCAGCCAGCCACACTTGGCGAGCAGCTGCACCCCAGGCAAGCATTTTCTCACAGTGTGCTGACTCGAAGAGAAAGAACTTAACGCCCTGCAGAGGCTTAGATGTTTGAATACATGTTAAGTTTCTTGACACTGGCATAACTGATGTGCTTTTCCAAGAGTAAGCAGAAGCAGAGTTTAGTACCCAGAACAATACACAAAACATTTGAGTTACTATTGAAAATAAAATACTATGTGTTCATTGTTTGGATTTAGATAGGACTTACAACTCCTGCTGATCTAGTCCTGAGCAACTATTCTCTTCAGTTTTTTTCAAAGCAGTGACCTAATTCAACTACAGAATTCTGTTACAGTTAGTGATTAGTCCATGTCCCAGTAAAGCATGCAAACACAAAAGTCTCTACTGCATTCAGAAAAGCAAATAAACTCCCATCTCAGCAAATGGATCTTTAAAACCATACTGATGCCCAACCCTACTCAGCAAAATATTAGTACCCCTTCCTTACCAGTACCGAAGTACTTCCCCAGTTTCCTCAGCGCAGTAGTTAAGACAGCGCCTTTGCTCGGGACATCACTTCAGCACAGCCCCCGGCTGCAGAGGCGCGAGCACTTTGGTGCCACGGTGGACAGGACTGAAATGCCATCCACCTTCAGAGCGACTGGAGCACAGAGCGTGCTGCCCAGCTGGCGAGAGCGGCGGCCGGCCCGCTCTGGATGCCAGCACCCTGTTCTCTGCCGCAGAGCTCCCATGGGATATGAGGAAATCCACCGCCAGCTTCCCACGCCCAGTCACTACCCATCCCTCGCCCTCCGGGGACCCACTCTCACGCCTCTGGACCCAGTCTGCAGAAAGGCTGGGCAAACCCGGCTGCAGTGGGCACTAACAGCAGCGTGCTCCCAATGCACTCCGCCACAGCAGAGCAAAAACTGCTGCTTGCAATCACAGTGTCTTATGCAAGCAAAACGAGGACATGAAGATCTGGAGTGGAAGAGATCACCTGGCCACGGTGCCCGTGGTCACACGGCAGCAGCAGCTGCCAACGCGATGCTGCAGAGGCTGGGGAAGGGCCCAGGGCTGCTGCCTGTGGCCACGCGCGGCACGGCTCACCGCTCAGGAAGAGCTGGCCACCCCGCGTCTGGGCCAGCACCCGGCACCCAGACAGGACCCAGAGCATCCTACTCCTCTGTGCCTCAGCTAGACTGCTTCCAAGGGACAGGCGAAAGGCAACGCAGAAACATAACCCTATTCTCATAGAAAAGACTGTTCCTCCTCCAGAACATTTTCCAGGGTTTGCAAGTTACAGATTCAGGATATGCTTGATAAACAATTTTCTAACTTGCATCTCAGCATCTTTGCAGAAGAGGCTTTCACAACCTCTCGACGTAGCCTGACAGAATTTTTCCCTCTCCTGAGGCTTACAAAGTTTCCTTAACACAGACAATCCTGTTTGCCTTCCTGCTACAGCCTTTTCTTCCTGTGCTCATAGCGGTGTCCCCTGCTCCCTTCCCAGTGGTCCCCCATGGACTGGAAGCAGCCCCCTACCGAGGGGGCTTGGGCCGAGACAGTCCCTTCTGGGCTCCATTAAACCACGGAAGCTTTGACAAGACCTCACCTTCACGTACTCTGAGCTTGCTGCTCGCTTTTACTTCTCCTTAGGCACAGAATACACTGTTTTCCACCAGATGAGAGGAAATATACATCTTAGAAGAGAGTAAAGGAAAAACAAGCAAGAAAGGAAAAAGTAGTGCAAATAGACTTTATAGCCGAATATAAAAATGTATCAATTCTAAATGAGAACTTGATGAGCCTTTAAATACATCTGATGCACTCAACAGAAGTTGAGGAGGAAAAAAAAGCAGCCTGCCACTATATAAAGTCTTATTGAGAAGCACAAATGAAGCACAGCATTAAACAAAAAGGGTGATTTAGTTTGATTTTGTCTTTTACTCCTGTACGACAGAGAGCTCTGCTCCTAGCAGAGCAGTGCTCCGGCTCAGCGACTGCTGCATTATTTATGAGACGCCGCACATCCAGAGATTAAACATTGGCTGATTTGCCAAAAGCACAAGCATGAGGTCCTGCCCATCTCCTTGACATATTAGTCCATCCAACAGAAAACAGTGTCACACATTTAATTGATGAGTACACTTCCCCACGACCCAGTCAGCTTCCTTTAGGTCTTCCGTTTGCTTTTTTATAACACGGAGGAGGCAAATAAGAAAATGCAGGAGACATTCTTGTAGAGGATTCAAGGTTAACTATCCTGCAACAAGGACACTCTGCCAGAAAAAAAATAAATCCTCATACCAGATAAAAACATTGCCACCCATTATTTAATTTCAAACTGAAGAAATTGTCATTAGGATTAGAAAACACTTCTGTCTCAAGTTAAACTTTCACTATACTCTGGCCTTTGGATTTTAAAACCAGCAGACTATTCTTAAGTAGCAATATGTTTACAGAGAGGTTTTTTTTTTTTTGTTGAAAAAACTATATTTTGTCTCCCAAAGAACTAAAACCAGATAAAAGTCTTAAAATCACATCCTGGAATGGGAAATCCTGGGCTATGCCAGTAACATGTGGCCAATTCAGCCTACCTGTAACTTCGAAATACTGTTTCTAAGGAAGCTTTTCTTTTTCTCATGATCTAGGGGAGCAGAATCACGCAGGCTGGAACAGACCTCCGGGTTCTCCAGTCCAACCCCTGTCCGAAGCAGGGCTGACAACTGGGCTGCTCAGGGCATTGCCCAGGCAAGATGCAAAACCCCCAGGGCTGGAGACAGCCTCCTCTTTTGAAGCCTCTGTTTTAGTGTCTGACCACCTTCAGAGAAAATATTTTTCCCCTCATTCTCAACAGATTTTCCCTTGACACAGCTGAGGTGGAAATGTAAGGCTAACTAGAAAAAAAAAAAAAAAAAAAAAAAAAAAAATTGGAAATATTGACCTACCCAAATCAGGCACAGGGTGATATTAAGGACAGGTGAAAATTTAGATCTAAGTGACAGGATTATGAATCCTGAAGCTTCTCTATGTAACATGTCACTCAGTAAACCAAGAAGAATAAAGCTGCTCTAAAAACTCTGTTGTACTTCCATGCCTTTATTCTATTAAAAATAGTACTGCCACCTGTGCTCAAGCTGCAACTTTTATTTCTGAGCATCCTGGTTAGCTCACTGCTTGACTTCTTAGAGTTTTAATCTCAGTTTTCAAAACTAATTTTGAAGAATTACGCAGCAGAAGTTTGGTTTGATAGTCTACATTTGCAGCACTGAGCGTCAGCTAGTTGTGCACAAAGACTCTCCGAGAGGGATGACGTAACGCTGTACAGCCAGGAACCATTCCGCTGACACTGAGGCAGGCTCCAGCGCGTAATTCTAAACACACCGTTGGAAAGAAGGAAAACTGTAATGGAATGGAAGTTACGGCTATCGCTATCTCCCGCATTGTTACAGACTTAATCAGGCCTATGTACATAAATGTTAACTTGTAAAAATGATGGAGTGCAGTTATAATTCACTGCCTTAACACAATGAAA
The DNA here is from genome assembly GCA_009806455.1 of Tetrax tetrax. Lineage (NCBI taxonomy): Eukaryota > Metazoa > Chordata > Aves > Otidiformes > Otididae > Tetrax > Tetrax tetrax. The sequence continues at coordinate 262,283 of WHYT01017268.1, read as the reverse complement.
CATAAGTTAAAAAACCCCACAACTTTCTTTCAGGGCCTGCTGCCTAGACTCTTGTTGAGATTACGTTAATTCAATTTCTTTCTCATAAAACGACAGTTCAACAACAAAGTTAAATGATTAACAATATGAAGTCTAGAAAGTTGCTTTATTTCTCTTTTACAATTTCAATATTCTGTGGAAAAAGAAGTGGTGGCTGATAGAGTAGCAGCAGTACACAATCAAGTAACATAATACAGAAACACAATGCAATCTATAAACTACCCCAAACAGTTCAACTTTTAAAATTTTCAAACGTAAAGAAAGAAAACTAGTCATTGTTCCACTTTAAGGATTGTTTAAATTCATTACTTCTGCCATGAGCACAAGTTCTATGCCACCCGTAAGCAGGTGCTTTCACGGGAAGTCACCCTCGGAAGTCGTGTCGTGTACTGCACCTTACTTTCTCAGCTTCTGCTGCATCTACGTTAGTGACTGCAGAACAGTGAATCAGCAAATCTTCCAAAATTTAAGCCCTCTTTACAAGTGTCTTTCTGGAGCAGAAGCCTGAAAAATAACGTGCCCTGGAGGTCACTGAAACGAACTGGGGACGACACATTATAACTGAACAGCTCTGCCTTAACACTCCTAACGTCAAATAGTTGGGCCTGCACACAAAACCCTGCAGAACACCAGGGAAAATGCCCTTTGTCAGCTGCTAGAAACTTTCGGTATCACAGCCACTGATTGTAGAGTACACAGGCACACACATCCCAGCTTTTGAACGCTTTTGTGAGAACGGCCCTCACGGAAACACTCAGGAACCGGGTGAAAAGGCCAGGCGATTATCTCACGGCAGTACTGCTATTAACAAAATGCCTTTTTCCAGGCCTGGCAGAAGTACCCACTGCTCTTACCACCTGCACGCACAGGACCGGGCTGCCAGTGGCAGAAACAGACAGCAAGCTTTAACTTAGCGCACGGTCATTACAGGAGCTTTGCATCTCCCTCCCTAAACGTGCTGTGGAGAAAAACTAGAGATCTCCCCGTCAGTAGACTGAAGTTAAACGCTCACTGCCTTTAATTAGGTTCCAGAACGATACTCAGTCCAACACTGGAAGTTCCTTTCATTATTCCATGGCAAAAGACTCACCTGGAAAAACTGGTACTGATGGCAAGATAAACAAATTGGTTCTGATGGATTACACATCTGGCTTTATTAAAAACACTACTCCTTTGATTATACAGAAATCTTGCCACAAAAGTCTGAAGATTTAAACAGCTAACATTTTTTTAAACATCTAATTGGCATAATTTCTTTTCAAAGTACGTCATTTCAACTGTGGAAATTTAAAGCATAAAGGAAATATCTGAGTAAAAGTTTAATTACTGTACAGAGTAAACATTTACTGCATTACCTCACCAAATGTGATAAAGCTAATATATAAAGATTGCTTTAAATAAATGTAAAATAAATTGCCAATGATGACACAGAAACTGTAATTCATGTAGTCATAAAATCCATAATTAGCTTTAATGAATATTTAAAGTCAAAGTTCAACCCAACTTTTTCAATGTTTAACCTACTATATCAATATAGTTCAAGGAATTCATTTATCACTGAACATGACAATGTCTGAATATTAATTAGCGCGGGGCACTGCTGACAGGAAGCCCTTATCTCCTACCGGGCCTTTCGGCCATGTATGTCAACAGCGTGCTTGTCACGCCTGAGATTATTGATTACCTGCCTGTTTTGCTAACAACAATTAAAAAAATATTTTACGTATTTATAAACCCGAACATCCAGAGCACGTATTAGTTTCCCATTAGTGCAATGGAGTCTATTAGCTGCCACACTTCAGCCCGGGGAAACACAGCAAACAGAAGCTGCAGCAGCTCCAGAGAGGAAGACACAAAGCACTGTTATCAGGTCCGATACGGGCACACCTTATCTGGGTTCACTCACGTCGCAGCGCAGCTTAAGAGACTTCAAACAGAAACACCCGAGCTGGGAAACGGCGCAGGCCCCCGCATGGCCCGGGGGGCAGGCGGGCCCCGGCCCCACCTGGGCACCCCCGCGCCGCCAGCTGCCCGCAGCCCCGCCGGCCCGCTCCCCACGGGGCTGGGGCGCGGGGCGCGCTGCCGCGGCGACAGCGGAGCAGCCTCAGAGCCCTGCTGGGAGACAAGCCGCCGGCTGCGGCCGATCAGAAACACTTCGTTAGTTTGCCTTTAAAAGGCTAATTTTGAGACTACTGTCACTTTCCAAGAAATGAAGAAAGGGCAAGATGCAAGGGCGGGCTGGCTCTAGCACATCTACATAGCAACCGAGAAAGTAACTGCAAATAATGAGCGATGTTAAAGTATATGCTTGTCAACTCTGCTCATAGGCTCCTTCATCCAGTATGGCTACATTAACACTAAATGTCTATTATTCATTCAAGGTTAAAAAAACAGGCTGGGTACACAGATCAACTCATTATAAAATAGTCTATCACTTTTTATTTGCAAACAAATTAGGTGTCCAGCCATTTATCATTTCCTGAATTGGACTTATCAGCCAAAGTACATACCATTAAACTGCTATTGAGCTTCCCCCCAAACAGGCCTCGTCCACCTGACGTCCAGACAGCCGGAGCCCGAACCACAGCATTTCAAACAATTACGCACTACCTTTGCAGCCTTGTATGGCAAACACGTTTATCGGCTTAATTTCACCAGTATTTGAATAATTACACCTTTAATAAAGTGTAAAAGAGAGCGGGCTCCAACCATTCAGTGACAAACCTAAAAGACCTTCTTGGCGTACTGCAGCTTGGCCTGGATTAGGAATAGTTGCTTAGTGAGACGCGGCACTCCCATTAAAGCGAATGGAGCTGTTCACTCGAGGAGAGCAAAATCACTGGCAGGATCGCTACTGAAGCCTCTCTAACTGCACAAGACCGAAACCAACATGACATACCATAACATAAACACACTTACATTGTAAAGAGGCAACTTGCAGTTCCACAACTTGCTTGCACGATTGCCGGTATCCTCAGTTTCCCCAGGGACCATCTCCCAGTCAGGCAACGCTGCCGGAGCAGTGGAGACCCCCGGCAGCAGAGGCCTGTGCGAGAGCCGGTGGGGAAAGGGTACCTAGCACGAGGCCTACCCAAATCCTGGCCATGCTTGCTATAATTATATTAGACCCATGCCTGCAAAGGTACTTCTGCCATGTAGATCAATTTCTACGTGCCGGTTTTGACTTCAGAAGTGCTAATTTGTCTGTAATCTCTTTGTTTTGCAGAGCTGCCAGTTTGTCAGTGGCGAGGCCGTGAAGCCGCGCTCCGCGCCGCTCTGCGCCAGCGGAATAACCTCTCCCTCACCACGTTTCCAGCTCCAGCGAGCTGCCAGAACACGCAGCGCGATTCCTAACCATCCTCAAATAATTTTAACACCACGGTCTCTCCTCTTGAGTTGCAGTTCAGCAGCACCAAACATACCTTTAACAGCTAGCACGGCTCCCTCATTCTTTTTCTATTTATTTCCTTAGAACAGTTCTTTTAAGCGTGACACTGGTAAAAACTGAACTATCAAGAGGGACAGCCACTACAAATTTACCAGTCAAAAACCTCAAATAATTAAAAAATAAATTCTGATGTTTTGTTTTTTATAATAGTTAAATTAAATGTAATTCAGGAAACACCTGATCCAGGAGTGTTTTTGTATCGTTTTATAGCTTGTACTATTTATTTCTGGACCCATTACTAAGATTTAGTAATATTCTCAAATGGGCTTAGCTGTTTAGGTTTCTAAAAATGTTGTGACCCGTCTACATGACAGATTGGAGTAATTGTTTTAAAAATTCCAAGATACCTAAATTCCAAGTCATTCAGACACTTAATCAAGAGACCATAATAAAAAAATAACTTGTTTGCAGACCTGGTCTTTGTGAATACCTCAGAGAGGTCTCTCTGCTAACCATCAACAGCACATTTTCAGGAAAAAAAACCAAAGTCCCAGGAGCTTTCGTTTTCCTGTTCTGAAGACTAATACATCAGTGATCTTCAGCTAGCACGATCCACCTCTACTACCTTTTCTTTATAATTTCTTTACTGCATCAATATAGCAAATGAAAAAATTACGAAACAAAAAAATGAGAGCTACACATAACATGTCTGGTAAGTAAATGAATAACCCATATAAAACCTACTACATTGACAGAGAGTATTTAACACCACTTTTGATAAATCTTTCACAAAGAGATTTAACATTTAAATTACAAATCAATTCAATTTTTTAAAAAATATCCAACAGATGTTCTTTTTCTTAAAACAAAGACTACTGACAGACCGAGGAGCCGACAAGAGTTAAGGAAAGTGTATGAATGCTGAAGAGTTAAAAAAAGGCCACTTATCAATATTCCTGAACTCCCAGCAGAACCTTCACAAAGTCATTAATCACACTCTTATTTAATATTTCTATTACACAAGCACTCTGGAGGCCCCAATCAGGATAAGAGGCACACAGCTTGGCTCCGCACCAGTACGGAAAGGCGGTTGTCTGAATGCAGGATTCAAAGCCATAACTCAGGGCCACGCTTGGAATCCCACCCCAGCCGCTTCTTAATGGGCCTGACTGGGAGAAGAGCGTATGCCCAAACAGCCAAACCCTCTGCCGAGGGTTCCTCCAGTGGCTGGAGAGCCAGAACGAAGTACCCTGCTCTGCTCCGAGTATTCACGGGCTCTTCGGTGTGAGAAGAGATAGAAATAAAATCTAATTTCTATCCGTAAGCATAGCGGACTGAATAAGCGTAAGTCTACCTACAAAGAGATACGCAGTTAAATGCTTAAATATTTAACAGTTATTTCAGTGCTAAACGACATGGAAAGCCAAAAATATTCCCTAGGCAGTTGTACGTTCTTGGCAAACACAGATCAAAATACCTTACAAAGAGCCAGATTTATCCAGGGGCTACTGGTGACAGTTCACGAACTGGGAGAAACTGAGCTTGAGTCTCAGGCTGCAGAAGATAACACCACAGTGCAGAATATTCTTTTTCAGGAATAAGCTATATTATATACTCTATTTCACATTTATTTTTGTAATCATTTTATGAGTAGAACCAATAGCAACAGAGGCCAAAGCAGCACTTCACCCCTTCCAGAAACAGATTCCGTATTCCCCTGTACTTCCATCCTCCGCTACCGCACGAGTGAGCGCACCGCGCAAAGCGCTGAAGGGGTGCGGCAGTGAAAGAGACAGAGGAGATCTCTGCACGCACCACGTGAGACACAGCCACATAAGAAAACACAAACGCAGCCGAGCGCCCTACGATGGTCCATCATAACGCGGTTCCACCACACCAACAACTCTGATCTCCCAGGCGAAGGGTTTGACCGCACTGAAAAAAGGCCATCAGGACCAGAGAATCCCATCCTGGCATACAAGAAGTGAGCAAAAGAGTCGACTCTGTATCCCAGCAAAACAAAGGAAAGCTGCAAATAAACCACAGATGAGGAGTGGCACTGGGGAATGGGAAGAACTGCATAAGCTGAAGAGCAACACTGACGCAGGACAAAGCCAATCCAGAAACTAATCTGGAGTAGTTACAGGTATCCGACAGCCGTGACAAGATGAGCACAAATACCCTTCCGGGAACGCTGCCCTGACCCGCGAGGGCAGAACGGAGACGCTGCGAGGGTGAAAGTCCTGGCTAGAGCTGAAGCAAAACCTGACAGGTGTACGCAAGCGCAGCCAGAAACTTGGGGCAATTTTTTTTTCAGTCTTTTTGCCCCCACGAATGAGAGCTGGCAAGGGGGCTGATCCGGGCTGTGCTTCCCCCACCAGAGACCAACCCCTCTCGACTGTGTTCTGTGAGATGCGATTTGCCCTCGGCCGTGCTACGGGACGGGGATCCAACTCAGATGGCTTCTGAGCAGATGGCAGAGACTGCCGGATGTTTAACCACATTTTTTACCATATTTTTCCTCCACCAAAAAACCCACCAAGAACATGCTTCACTTTGTAGGAAACTGGTACTCTGGATAACTTACCACATTTACTTGACTGCAAATAATTTTAATTTTAAAAACTTTAAATAAATGTAGCATTTCATTGATATATTCTTACATAATACACTCAAGATGGCAAATTCAATTTGATGAGGAGGCATTAATGCCATTTCATTTAGCATTATACAGGTCATCTTCAAATGGGAAAGTCTCATGTGGTAAAAGGTTGTATTTAGTGTGTCACAGTCACTGGCGGTTGTTTTGTATCTCAAAGAACCTTTGTAACTGCCTCAAAATAAGAGATGATTGATTTACAAAGTACCAAATTTCAAATTTCATATTCTAAGACTAAACATCAAATAATTGGACAAAGCTGTCCCCCTGTCTGACCCATCACCATCAAGCCCCTTTCAAGGTTGACTGCCTGCATAAGAAATATGTGCATAATTTCATTTTGTCTCCTGTCCAACATCCAATGTTAGAAGTTAATTAAATTGCTTGTCCATTGTATTCATCCACTTACAAAGTTAATGATATTCTGTTCCTGAATTAAAGAGAATTTTATAAAGCCTGTACTATGGAAGCTGGCATGCTGTACACTGAGGAGCTGAACCCTGTCATGGTTCCTGATTGCAGCTCTCCTAATTAGGAAACAAAATGAATGTTTCTGTGTCTGCCAATGCAGAGGACAAGTCATTCCAACAGCGAGGGTAAATGCTTCGTACAATAGCAACTTAATAATATCTCATGTTTGACTATAATAAATTCTGCAGGATTAATAAACCTGTTAAATTTTTAAATTACCATAACAAAGATGAACTGCAGTGTAACAAGACAGCCTGAAAAAGGGACACAGGTTTGAGGGTGAGAACAGCTTCTTGCAAGGGCATCCACCTTGAGGACACTGAAATCACCAGACTCGTGTTCTCGCGTGAGATGAGGAAGGAAAATACAGTGATACGACAATCTACTGGAGCCAGCTGAGAAGTTCGGATTAATAATTTAAACTACACTGCTCTTGTGCTTCTGGCCTAGATACAAAGACGTGGTACCTGTGCAACTGCCTTTCTAAGCAATCGTACAACCAGAAGCGTAATGCTGCTGGAAATCAAGTACCTGGTAACTGCAAACTTCTCCAGTCCAGGAAAGCCACCGATGACAGTGCTGAAGCCATGATACGAGTCAAAGCTAGAATTAAACACAAGCCTACACGTCACATGAGAAAAAACAACCACGTGGTCGAGCAGAAACCACCAGAATGCTGTCCTGCACAGAAGTGAAGTTTTAACATACCCTTTTCCAACGCTCAGCAAGCAGCAGCCTCCCACAGCTTATGTCCCTGCAGACGCAGTCTGTCTTACCTCAGCCCTTCCAACTGGTGTCACCCAGATTATGACCGCACTGCAGCTGGCAGGAGGGTACAGAACGCACGAACCTGCTGAAGCCGCCTCTCCTCAGCCTCGTGCAGGCTCAGGGCAGCCCAGAGCCAGCGGCAGGAGCTCCAGCCCAGCCTGCACAAGCAGTGCAGGGGTCAGATGACTCTCAGGAGATTATCCTGTACGGGGGTCTGGACTGCATGGCTTTGTGTGAAGCAGCTTGCCACACCAACAAGTGCTCCAGAACTGCTCCATCAAGGTCAAGCTCCACAGCTAGACTCCAGTGGATGTATTCCTTCAGCTGGTGCCTCTGTAAGCAACTGCCACCCCTGTCAAAAGCCCATCTAGATTGTTTCCAGGTTACAGTGTACAAACCCTACGCTGCTGCACTCTTTATTCATAGAATCATGGAATGGTTTGGGCTGGAAGGGACCTTAAAGCCCACCCAGTTCCACCCCTGCCCTGGGCAGGGACACCTCCCACCAGCCCAGGGCGCTCACAGCCCCGGCCAGCCCGGCCTTGGGCACTGCCAGGGACGGGGCACCCACAGCTCCTCCGGGCAGCCGGCCCCAGCGCCTCACCGCCCGCACAGGGAAGGATTTCTTCCTCACGTCTGACCTAAACCTGCCCTCTTCCAGCTTAGAGCCACCACCCCTCCTCCTGTCCCTGCAGGCCCTTGTCAAACGTCCCTCCCCACCTTTCCTGCAGCCCCCTTTGGGCACTGGGAGCCGCTCTCAGCTCTCCCCGGAGCCTCCTCTTCTCCAGGCTGAACAGCCCCAGCTCTCCCAGCCTGGCCTCACAGCAGAGCTGCTCCAGCCCTCTCAGCATCTGCGTGGCCTCCTCTGGACCCTCTCCAACAGCTCCACGGCCTCCTGATGTTGGGGGCTCCAGAGCTGGACGCAGCGCTGCAGGGGGGTCTCACCAGAGCAGAGGGGCAGAATCCCCTCCCTCGCCCTGCTGCCCACGCTGCTGGGGATGCAGCCCAGGATGGGGTTGGCTTTCTGTGTGCAAGCGCACATTGCCTGCTCATGTCCAGCTTTTCATCCACCAGCACTCCCCAGTCCCTCTCCTCAGGGCTGCTCTCCATCCATTCTCCGCCCAGCCTGGATTTGTGCTGGGATTGCCCTGACCCACGTGCAGGACCTTGCCCTTGGCCTGGTTGAGCTCCATGGGGTTCGATGCAATCGTACTGGAAACTCAAGCACGGGATGGCAACCTAGCAGCCATCGGACACACAGAAGAGAAGCCCAGAGCCTCTGTAACACATCACAGAGCGCGATGGCAGTGGTAGTGTGGCTCAGAACGCACCTGTGACCCTCTGAACACCCTCCCTAAACCTGTATGCTCAGGCTTCAGAAAAGGTCTGAAATCTCTAAAAACACCACTACAAAATGTTTTCAATGTCCATGTATATCACCATAGCTACGCACTGAACAACAAATACCATGAGAATTGCCCATATTTGAAAAAGAGAATCTCTGCTGACTTCTACCCATTTAATGCAACGTATTCTACCTTAAAAATAGGAATCTCTCTCCTAGCTTTTGTCTCTTATCCAATGCTGTTAATACAGAAAGTTGCTACTACAAATGAGAAGCGTTACTTCAGCGACTCCCTGCGCAGCCAAACCCGATCCGGCGCCATGACCCCTCGCTGTCTCACTCTGCACACTGCCCTTTCAGCAAGAGACACGGATGCATGCCCTAAGTTTTCCAATTATTATTGCTAACAAGGGGTCAAACTCGGTATTTCCTAACAGGCTTCAGAACTGCTTCTTCACCGCAACGAAGAGCAATGGGATTTACGTGATTTGGAATAACAAACCCTTGCACCCTTGCAGCAATTGCCGCAACAATTCCATAAAGGTATAATGACATAAACCAAAGCAGCAATAATATAATGATTTAAACTTACTCTGACAAAAAAGATAATTAAAATTATCGAAAATTGAGTTAGGAAGAATCCTAAAAAAATTTCAGTGTATGCAAACTAAAACAAGAGCATAAATGTGAACACATCCAGCATATTTGGTCCAGCAAACAAAAGAAAACATTGAGATTATTGCAAAGAAAATAATTTTCCTGGAATTACATACAATAATTATATGTAGAATAGAAGAATGCCTGCTGCAATTTTGCATTTCTTCAGGTACATTTAGGAGCTACACTTTGTGATAATTCATTTTAAACTATGCTCAGGATTTTCTTCAAGTGTTTCTTCAAGTCTTATTTCTAAAATAAGGCTACATTTACCAATGCAAAAGCTGTATTTTGACTAACGTAACTTTTGTGAATTGAAACTCATTAAGTACTACTGGCAAATCAATAAGGACATAAAGATGTAAAGCTTTTCTTTATGAAATAAACCAAATTATATTCTTCTAATCTAAATACTCCGTCAAGTCACTTGATAATTAAATCATGTGGAAAGCCTGTCTAATTATTAAAATCTCTCCAGAATGTTCATGTAAGTTGGAGTATGCACATATATAATACGTATTATTCATATTTCTACCTTTCAGAACTTTTCAATTTCAATTAAAATTCCGTAATTTTTATTGGGAATTGCATTACATGCATGACAGATAAAAGTTAATTAAAGGACAATCAATTCTAAGAGATGGCCAACAATGAACCTAAACAGTTTACAAATTACCTACTGTCATTCCACCGGAGCATGCAGCGTCTGCGGACAATTACAGAAAAGCTTTAATTGATTTTCAAAATTTCAATCATACGGTACATTTTGTACATTCATAAACACTCTGCTTATAAATACTCGGATTTTTAGAACCGAAGCGACTGCTGGGACCGTCACCAGAAACTCCCAGCACGCTGCAGAGCTTAGGCCTGAGGCTCAACAAACCGCCGACGCGCCGTATCACCCCAAAGCAGCCTCAGCTACATCTCAGATTCTACACACACCTGTTTCACGTGGTGTAACGCTTTAAACTAATCATATTTTTAAAGAAACACGGTCCTGACTAATTACAACTACAAAATGTTTAGCGCGCTTACTTGAAGTCTGTTCCAGACGTGCAGGCTCCATGCTCCGCTGACAGACAAGGACACTTTTCTCTTTAAACTCTGTCAAGCCACGGGGCAAACTGAATTACTGAAGAAAAAACTAGAAACTGCCACCCTCTGATTCCCTGGGCACAAAGTCAGCAAACAGCAGAACTGGTCAGAGCTGTTTTCTCTCAACATCCTAAAAAGCCTGAATAAAACCAGGTTTACTACGGCCTGCTTCTCCTGCTTCCTCCTCGTTTGAACATCAGGAGACCTGACAAGTCTCACAGAACCGGCAACGAGAGGCGAAGATCAGGCCAAGTCTTGGTCTCCAGCAAAGACACCTTCTGAGCGTGGAAATCCCAAAGACACTACGTTGCGCTATAAAACAAATCCCAGCACTTCTGCCAATCCAGGTCAGACGCTTGCTGATGTTCTGTCCCTAAGCAGGTGATTCATCTTGCGAGGCTGCCCCTGTATCAGACAGACATCAGATAAATAGTCAGGAGAAAGTAAATGCTGGCTCACACCTTCTGAGCTGCTTAAACTGGCGAGAGCACCGAGACGAACACGGCACTAGGATGAATGTGCCTTAACCTGCCAGCTCCCCAGGCATGCCAGCTGCTGCGTTATCCTGAAGCAGAAACCCAGCTTCACGGCAGGAGGAACGTGGAAGGATGCCGCTCTGTCTGCCGCAGAAGTGCATTTCACAAAGAAAACGCCACAAACAGTTTAGGAAGAAGCTGTTAGAAATATGTTTGCTGTGCCTTGCTCGGAGCTGTAATTCATCATGTCTATTAACGCTCTGTCTTTCAAAGCCTCAGATGAACCTTCGGCTACTGAACTGCCACAAAGGAATCCATGGTGGTGTGCTAGGAACAACAATCCAACTGCGCTCAAAGGCTTACCCTCTTAATTTGTGAGGTTTTTTTTCCCTACAAAGGCAGCATTTGAATGCCCAGACCTGACTTTAAAAAAAAAATAAAACCCCAAAACCTAATGTGAAAGGTGACCTTAAGATTACTTCAGTTACTAGCCTGTCACCACTGCCTTGCCCACATCCTAGCTTTGGCCTTGCCAGCATCACCGTATTACCATCATTTCCTAGTGTCAAGCCAATAAACAGGAAGGAAAATATATTTAGGCATTTCAAGAACAGCACTGCATCAAGAGGCGCTTTGTGAAGCTGATCTGTTAATGACAGAAAGAGCACGGCAGAAACAGTGCTTACAGCTCTGTAACGCGCCTTTCGCTCACGTGAAATCTGCTATAAGGTCGTCTGGGAGAGGAGAGCTAAAAGCCTCCAGGTGTGCAAGAGGCCTAACCGTACTGAACCTGCAATGGAATTAGCTGAAGGTACGTCCACGCTCAGCACAATGTGGATGCTTTTGAACGGAACGGCGGGTAGGGACGGCGCGGCGCTGCGCGGGCACCGCGGCACCAGCTGCTCGGAGCCAGCGTCAGGCTCGAGAGCCACGCCCTGCTGCTGCCGTACCGCCAACGGCGTTGTCACCCCCGAATCGGAAAACAAATACATACAAACAACTTCCAGTTCTAAATAGGGGTATAGCTTCTTCTAGAAAACAGCAACAGGTGAATTAAAGAGTCTAAAAAAAAAAAAAAATTAAAAAAGAGCTCTTTCAAAGAAGCAAAAAACATCAGCCAGTTGTTCTGTTAGTCCACCTACAGGTTCTGGGTTTTTCCTCCTACAGGCTCAGAGCTGAATCAAAAAGAAGCCACCATTTGAAAAGAATATTTAGTAACAGTAAAAGTGAGAAAAAAAAGCTCTATATTGACAGAAGTAATAACTTGAATTTTATTTTAAAACTGGGAAGACAAAAATAGTCTGTATAAATCAAACGAGTTGTCTCTTCACGTCACTTTTATGATGGACGTTAATCTTAGTTTCTAGACAGAACTGCTGTCTGATGTAACCACGCTTATTGACTTAATGGGAAGAAATTTATATTGGGCTAGGACGCTGTGATGAATGCAGTCTTAAAGTTCAATGACTCAAACACTTTAGCAACCTCAAACACTGACCCAGGTAGGCAGAAACTTAAATCTTAGTCCTGGAACATGAGTTTACACTTCATTCACATTTTGTTGCCAAGAACTTTTGAATGTTCATGTATATTTTACACCTATTTCTGCATGCATGTGTGTACATACGTAAACTCTATACGTAGTACACAGTTTTCCTACAGCAAGCTGTCTGTGGAGAAAGAACCAAAGCACAGCACACACCTTTTACTGCAACGAGTGCTCTCGCCCAGAATTGAGCAGAAAAACTGCCAAGAGATTCTGAAGCAAATCTGAAGCTGATTTCTTCTCAGCAATTAAAAATTTAAAAAGAAAACGCTGAAACTGGACTTCTTTGCCACAGGATGCTGTTCAGCCTTCATACTGTCGCAGAACACCGCTGGCGGAGGGTGCGGACAGGTTGCTGAGGGCGCTGCTCGCTCTGCTCTGACACCGCTCACAACTGATGCTCGCGCTCGCCCAAGAGGGTTTCCTGGCAACCCCCCGTTCCCACCCAGCTGAGGATGCCTGGCTAAGGCAGTGCCAGCAGCTATGCTCCTTGAGCCCGAGACCTGCCCGCGCAACCCAGACACGCACTGCCAGCGCTGGTGGCGCTGATTAAGTTCTTTCACACTTCAACTGTGACATGATGAGCACAGATAAAGTACACTGACGAACCAACAGAATCGTAGTTTAACTTCCTTCCTACCTATAGTATTAGCACGTAAACAGAAGTGGACAAAAAAAAAAGAAAAAAGAAATCAACCATTAGAGTCAGGGTGTAGGGAGCACCTGCAGTACAGTACCCTCAGTTAATCATCATTAAGAGCTGGGATGATCCCGGTAGCATCCGCAGTCATCCCTAAGACGGTGTGCAGTGCGGTGTGCAGACCAGGGCAGAGGAGATGGGCTCCACCGTCAGATGGTACGTGTTCCTGGTACACTCCCACGCACTAGTCTTGGCCAAGGCAACTCCACGGAAATGAATAAAACAGCAGAGGCCTCTGCTCACAACGAAGGGTCCTTTTCCCATCAGCACTGCTCACCCTCTGTTACTTTCCCTCTCCCTTATTCTGCTTTCATCTTTCTTAAGCACCCCTTGCCTTTGCCCTTTCACAGACAGAATTTCCCTTCTGTCGGAAAAAGATTTACCTGTATTCAGGTCCATATAGTATGAAGACCTTGAGATGGGGTTTGCTCTCACTCTCCTTTCCTGCTAAGCCCCACAAACGTTTTTGCAGAAGTTGGTATGACTGCATCTCCAGTTTACAACCTGAGATGAGCCTGTGCACACACAGAAAGAGTCACCCGGCATTCCTACTGCCTCCTTCCCGGACAGGAAGAATGCATTTCACTTCATCAGGAACCCAGCACAACAGAAGTCACTTACAACAGGTTTTTAGACAATGAAATTATGTGTAATTATACTCAGGACAAATCTGTACACAAAGAACATCTCTCTTGGTGCTAGCTGTTACTGGTGACCCGATCAACTGTACATTCCCCCTCTGGAATCCAGAAAACGGAAAGTAATGCAAGCAAGGCAAGAAACCACCACAGCCCTCACGCTGGAAAGCTTTTATCAGGTTACGCAGACGATGAGAGCTTCAAGTGAAATCTGCACACACGATCCTCAGAACTGCGTAGTTCTCACAAAAGGATTTCTGCAGGCTGTGTCCACCAGCCTCTCCTGAAAGAACGTTCCGCGTCGCTCTTGGGTCAGCTCACGCAGCCTGTCTGAGCACGCCCGGCAAGGCACGCGTCGCACCCGCCGTCCAGCCTCTGCTTTGCACGGCGACTGCCCCTGTCCTACTCCCATCTTAGTTCCTCAAGACTTAGGCAAGATTTGAGAAGCAGACTTTACTCCTAAATATCTTAAAAAACATGCATTCAACAAAAAGAAACATTCCCTTAAACAGGATCAGTTGATTTCAGTGCAGCAAAATCTATTTAGCCTTTGGGATGTGACTGATTTAACGCAGCTGACAACTGATAAATCACAAACATGTAATGTTAAACATTATTACACAACTGGAAACCTTTAATACTAACTCGTGAGAAGACCAAGGCTTAATCTTCTGTATAATTTGGCTTGTTTTAGAAAACAAGGTAATAATTAAACCAAACTCTTAGTGTCTTATGGCTCACATATTCAAAACTGGGGCTCCATGATGTGAAACAATAGCTGAAATACCTGAAGGACTTTAACGTATATGGAGAGCAGATGCTCGGTTGGTCGAAAAAAGTGTATTGAAAACACCATGCTTCCATCCCTCACTATTTAAACTGAAAAGACAGTAGGTAAGTAGCTTATAAAATACCTGCAAACAGCAAAACACTCATTCTACACCGTTAGGAGAGTTCAAGAGCAGACATATGCCCGAACGCATTTAAGACGACAAAATTTACCAAAGACCAATTGACACAGGGCCCCGGTGAAAAGTTAGTGTATGGAAATGAGAACGTTACGAGTCAAAAGGAACAAGGCAACCTAGTTTAATCTGATTATTCCGGGGTTGAGGCAACATATTAATCAAGTGGACAAAACAATTCTATTAATGAAATTCGAAAGGTACAGTAGGATAATCAATCTTTTACTATATTGCAAATGATAAAACAAGCATCCAGAAGGGTTATGCTAATTACACGTTTCAAGTCAAATGAACCCATTCCATGCTTTGTCTTGTTTAGACAAATAGAGCATTCCTGCTACCTAATTATATTTCAGCTGTCTGTATCAGTGTCTGCAGTGATACATTAGCCGACTGAGGAACTGGAGACAGACCGTTACCTCCCCGTAACGGAGAGGCACGGCCGCCTGGAGAGCGACCTGGGCCGGGCAATTTGCACGGCCGGCGGTGCGGAGGCGAGGAAGGAGCGGGGCAGAAGGGGAGCTCTCCTCAGGCACCTCACAAGGCCACCTCCCCCGCTCTTATCTGCAAACGCGTGCGGGAGCAGACGGCAGACCCCTTCCTCCCGAGACGCGCGAGGGCTCTCACGGCACAGGCCGGTCCGTGCTGAAACGCCCGAGCTGGCTGGGACGCGGTGCTGCAGGTGAAGGTGGGAGCTTCTCCTGGGACAGCATCAGCTCAGGGCAGCGCCGTGCAAACACCAACACGCTGCTTCTCCAGCCTGGGTCAGCTGGGCTGCCTCTGCGCAGAGCCTCGTACCACCACGCACGCGCTGCATCTGTCACGCTGAGATACCCTCCTGCAAGGACACGGTGTAAACCCAAACTCCTGCTTGTTCAGAAAGACCACAATGATACCGCTACGTTTTTAAAAAGCGGCGTGAACTCCTTTCTTCCTCCGCTGCTTGCCGATACTCAGTACAACCGAGCAAGAAGAAAATGGGCACACATGTATGCGCAGAATCAAAACAGAGCGCGCGCGGGGAAAGGAACCCTTCCCCTCGCTTCCAAGGAGAACGAGGACATACCTAGAGCCCAGGAGAACAGGGAGCGGCCAGATACACAACCTCCAGATGCGTAACATCACATTTGAAATGCAGCAAACATCGGCCACAGAATTTGGTCTCAGTTATTAGAAGTTACATGATGGTGTAAGGTAACAGAGAGCCCATAAAATTGGTATTTCACACCATGCCTACATTGTACTTAATATAAGTAGTCGTGATCAAACACACACAGCTGGAAATACAATTCAATGTATTTCATTTTTCCCCCAAAGTATCGTTTTTACATTACCCCACATAGATGGCTCATACTGGAAATACAAACTACCTGAAAGCACACGAAGCACACTGCAGCCTTTCTGTAGAGGCTCGTGTGCGTACCAGTAACCCTGTCCCCACTACGTGCAAGGACGTTTTTGTCTAAACACAGACCTCGCCAGGCTCCCACACATTTCTCCCGGCTGCCTTTCCCGAAGCACACCTCTCCTCCTTCCGCCTTAGCCACGCACCGCCATCTCCTTTCATTTTCCTGCTTCCGCTCCCGCGGACCGAGCGCTCCCGGCTCTGCTCGCTCCCCCGCCGCCAGCGCTCCCTCTCCCGCAATGCGGCCGTCGGCACTAGCCAGCGGGTTCGAACTGCGCTTTCGGAAACGGGCGGGGTGCGCGTGCCCTCACAGCGGCGTGCTGCCTCGGCCCCCGGGGCAGCGCTGGGCCGCGGGGCGCGCCGGCAGCACGCGGCGCACGGCGACGCTGTTCACGGGCGGCGGGATGTGGGTATTTCCCAGCACCTACTGAGGAGCACTGTCAACTCGGTTCAGCGTCCGCTCGCTTCCGCATCGGGAGGTAAACGGGAGCCCAAAAGCAGGATTGCAAAAGGAAAATAAATTCCACTATGCAAAAAAGCCCAGGAAATATGTGACAATTAAAAAAAATCTTTATTGAAAATGGTAACATTTTGAAGCAAAAACTGGAGCTGTATTAGCAGCCAAAACCACGAGAAAATAATGAGAACAAACAAGTATGTGCCTAACGTTGTAGTTAAAAAAAAAACAACCAAAAAACCAAAACCAACAATCAAGCCCTAAAACCTTTCCAGACAAAAGAAATCAGAACATCCTTTCTGATAAAAAAGATAAACATTTTTCCTTAGCTTTCAAAGGAAGCTTTTTTAAAAAATAACAAATTGCTGTGTATTTCGGAATCCTACAATCGTGCCTTTTTGTGTCTAGCAATAGATTCTATTGTTATTCAATGCATTCCCTGTTCTGAGTGCATAAAAACCTCAGTTATGAGAAAATTCAACTTCCCATGTTGCATCACCTTCCCCTCTTCTAAGGAACAGTCCCTTTGTTACACGCAGGAGAAACGACATCCTAAGAAAGTTGCACCAATAAACCCAGAGATGCTGTCAGCTTCGGTGACTTCCTCAGGAAGGTGCATATTTACCAACAGAACAGAATTTAATCCAAAGTCAACGGGCTGCGGCCTGGCCCTACCTTCTCTCCAAAGGGGAAATGTCAATTTTCAGCAAGGAGACGCTATTTTAAATTGTAACACTGCGAGTACTGCGACTCATCTACCGTCCTGCTCTGTCACACCACTGTTCGTAGCTTCCCCTGATAAAACTAACATGTAAGACATAGCCTACTAGTTCAAGACATGAAAAAATAAAGTATTTAGTTGCTATATGTGAGAATACAATATTGATTTTGTGTAAGTTGGCATTCACATTTAATTTTGAATTTTTAAACAGTAAGTTATCAAAATAGAGATACTTATTTCCTAACCACATTGCAAACAAATTATTAGACGAATCCAAATCACTGAAACAAAAATTCTGGCCTTAAACTATTCCGTATATGTTCCTGGACTTTCGAAGCATACCTTCTAGCAGAACGGTGACGTTTTTAGGTTAGCGGTTTCACAAGGGTTAGTCACCATTTTTACCATTACGTGTAAACTTGTGTCAGCTTGCCCTAAACTAACCGTAATTCAGGTTCACCGCAGAAGAAAAGCCGCCTGTAACCAAATGAGGTCAAGGACTTCGGAAGGCTTCGTTTAATCCCACAATACTTGGATCCTTTTATGAAGTGCATGTGATCATCATAATGGGTGCAAGTATGTATGGCAGATTAAATAACCCTGGTGAATATTAGTCAGAAACAAGAAACAATAACTAATATTTGTGAAAAGTTACACCTGAAATATTTCACTTCGTCTTATGTTAAATGTACTTAGCAGAAAGGTCAGAGCTCCTGAATTTGCTAGATAAATAAATGTTGGTGAGGTGGATGAATCACTGGAGAATTGGTGCATGGCAGCGAATGAATAACCTGCAAATGCTTCCCAAACCCCATTATTTCCCTTTTTCCAGTAGGCCAAAGATTCATGTCCCTGCATGCCGCCAGTTCATTACGGAGAAATATCATTCCTCTTCTGGCACTCTCCGGGCGGCCTCTCAGCCCCACGAGGACCCTTTAATGTTTAATTCCCCATCATCTGCTCCACTGAACAGCTTAATCTCTGCTTGTATGATCAATACTATATCAGTGTAAATTAAAATGACAATTTTAAAGTAATTAAGCCTGTTAATGCTCGATTCAAATGTCATTATTTGCACAAGGGATTGAGGAGAAATTACATCGTGTCCAGGGTGACAGGAAAATGTTTGAGCCTTCTCAATCCTGTTGCCGCTGTGCCACTGGAGGCTTTAGCAAAGCAGATTAACTTCTAGCTCCCACTGCCAGGATACCTATCCAATTTCAAAAGAGGATAACACAATTTGATAAATTTAATTCCAGCTACAAACTCAATTATTGTGATAATGGATGAAAACTGGGAGGAGACACTAAACAAGACCCACATAAAAAATACACTTAACTTCAGAATGAGATACAACAGTAATTGTTTGATTTGATTTGCTCTATCCCTTTTGAAAACCCTTTAAATAATTGTGATTGTTAGAAGAATAGCCAGCATTTATTAAATAGCATGAGCTCTAAGATCAAAGTGGCTGCAGTTTAAAGGATTTTGGTCACAATGGAAATGTTTGCTATCCTTTGCCTGTACAGCTACATTTATTAGACAAGTAAAATTACATCATTACAGTATTGGATCTCATAAATAGATCTATAAAACTCAACTACGCTCAGATGAAATCTCAGCCCATTCTGTGTGCTGGCCTTTCTAGACCCTGCCGTGACAGCCTGTAGTCATTTATTATTTCAAAGGGAGATTTTAATAACGGAAAAACCTAAACTTTATGAGACAGCCACAGGATTCGCTCTGTATTTGCAGTCTGACTCACTGAAGACGTGGCCGAGCCATTGTGATTTCAGCTCATCTCCAGGACCCCAGGACCAGAAAACCACAGCAATTTAGGCAAAACACTGGACGGAGTCATCGATATTTGATATTTTTTAGCAGACAGCAAAAGTGAAACACCAAATGTGATGGATTTAATTCAATGATAAGGAACAGTGGAAAACATCTTTCGCCCAGGAAGTTCAAGGGGTAGCAAATTCCTGCCGAAGGAGGCACCCCCAGCTCCACGCGAGCCCTGCGCGAGTCAATCAGCATTCCTGTCACTGGATATTGTTTTAATAAATTCGGTTTATCTGACCGTTTGCATTTCCTGGAGTTCTCTGAAATAATTATATTGAATTTTTATTAGTGCACATGAAACGTTTTGGCTTGCACTTCTTTGAATAATAAATGGCATATATTAAAGTGCCTTACAGGTCTAATAACCTGCATCAGACCCGTGTAGGCCTGTCTTATTAACTTTTAGTTTAAATTACAGCAGAATTCATCAATCAGTGTTTCTAAAAAGCAGACTGCAGATTGCCACAGACTCTCAAGAAAAATGTATCTCAGGACAATTAAAAGATCTACTGTGTCTCAAGTATTTAATCAGAAAATCTATCAAATCACAGATTTTCTTAGATGAACTGCCACAAGAAGAACCCTAAAAGGGTAACTAATAACTATTAAAACATTTTCACAAGAATGAAGGAAAAAAAAAAAAGTAACTAAAATTTAAATAGACGTTTTAAAGTTTTTAAATTACATGTATTACCTCTAGCACAAACAGAATTTTGAAATGAAAACTAAGGAAAGCTGATCGAGTATCGTACTGCAGGCTTGATATTTCATTGTTAACTCCCCAAACACGGGAACTGACGGCCTGGCAGAGGGCAAATCGGAGTCCTGACTTCCATTGGCTTTAATTAACAATAGCTTTCTCCTGAAAGAATAGCTACAGATGCAAAACTCAGAAGACAATGTTCAGAAGTGGGAGACTATACTCAATGGGTTGTTTTGTTTTTTTTTTTTAAAATCTGGAAACACACGGAATATTACTGAGAGTTACTTACATTTTGCTCTAATAACCACGAAAACTTTAAATTATAAAGCTACTGCATCAGAACAGAACCAAACTGCAATCTTTAAAAAAAGAGACCAGAAGGCATATCAAACCTGCGAAGCCTCTGCTGCTGTGGGAATCTGCTGTTTTCAAACACTGCCTTATTCTTTCTTTTCTCACGTCAGTGACAGGCACAAAGACTCGGCCACTGCCACAGCATACTGTGAGCACAGATGTGTTAGTCGGAGATGATTTCTCTCCAAGAAACTTTAAAGAGGAAATCAAACGTTTTTAAAACTGGGAAATACAAAGTAACACTGTTCTCACAGCGCGGTGAAATTACCGGTGTTGACAATTTTATGCAGTATACGCACGGACATCTGAAAGCAGCACCAAAAATGAACGCAGACTCGAGTGCTCACTGCATGACACCGCACGCGCTCTACAGCTAACTGATCAGCAGGACGCGTATTAAACAGCAGTAACGTGGTAAGAGAATTGAACAGGACCGAGATGTTTTTCCTCAAGTTTCCCTGCACTTGTAGTAAAAGGGAACGCTGCTCCGTTTCCCAAGGCAGACCAGCAGAGAGTGATTCTGCGACAGCACGCATGACGACAGCTGCCTACCCTGACCGGTCAAAGGAAGAACTCATTACCCGCTAGCTGGAAAGAAAGAAAGAAAAATACTACTCTCAAATTAGTGTCTGAATAGATTATTATAATACTAAGCCCGCGTACACTCTATTACAGCTTTTCTGTTCTGCATTATTAGTATGGCATGTTAATGGACATCAGACCATATGGAGCAACAAATTAATTGTTTCCTATGTGCAATAATAGCTCGATTTATCATGCACACGTTGACCTGTGTTTGCTTTACAAAGCTTATTAATTATCGGCGATCCTCATGCTTTAAGAATAAAGCATCGGTAAAATTTACCACAACTGACAGTTTCATTTGAATTTTTTAACGTATCTTTACTGCTGAAGGCAGGAAAAGTGTTCCTTTTGCTTTTAGAATTTTATTTGCCAAGCTTTAAGGAAATAACATTGGTCAGCAGGAACAAAACCAACATTATTGGGAGTAGATTGGTATTTGTTTATGCTCATGATTGTTCTGTTTGAAAGTAATTTTTCTTTGTAATACTACGTGTGGTATCAGCTAATTTTCTTCTCCTAGGCTGTTATTGACCTGTGAGAAGATAAGTAAACCAAAGTGCATTAATAGATTATTAATCTCATCTGCTCTTCATACCTGCTATGCATATTTGCTTCATTGAGAACATGTGGTAGGGCTGAGCTCAGCCCTTCTCCCGGGCCGGCAGCTACGCAGGCGGTGGTCACACCAGACACGGCCGGGACAGAGAAGCCCATCTCGGGGAGGGAGCAGGCGGTCATTGCGAGTGCAGCCTCTTTAGCAAAACTCACTCAAACGCCCAAAGGGAAACGCTATTTCACAAAAAAAATAATGCGTTCTGCCTTACTAAGGCTTTCCTAGTTTTGACAACAGGTACCTTGATAAATTCTCCGAGCACAACTGACAATGAGTAATTGGAGCGGTTCTCAAACAACGGAGTGAAAAGCCTCATGGGTGCCAGAAAAAAAGTCCTCACCAGTTCCAGCACGAGCAGCGAGCATCCTCACAGAGAAAGTACGCTGAACGAACAGAACCACAAATCTAAATCCTGAATCAGCCATTATGACTTTTTTGCTTTTTCTTATGTTCACTGCTCCAGTGGTTTTCTGTCAAAAAATACTAACAAGCCTTTAAGCTCTTTAAGAGCATAACAATTTTTCAGTTTGTTCACCAATAGATTTCTTGCGGAGTATTTGTTTCCCACACGTGCTGCTATGACACAGCACTCAATCATATTTGTCTTTTCCCTTGATATATGATTCCACCACAGTACAGCTTGGTCAAACCTTTGCCAACACATCAGTTACATGTTTTTCTTACTCTTTAAGAAAGTTTAGTGACAAGTGATTGAATTAAAGGACATTCTGGCCAAAACACTGATCTTAACTGAAAAGGACAAATTCAGCACAATTAGTAATAGCTAAACAGCTATTGACTATTTTTTTTTTTAAATATCATAACCAGTAGAAGTTTGTTAGGATAATGTGAGGTGATTAAGTTAATGACACAGCATTACAGCAGCGGCTGACATTCCTGTATTGCAACCTCTTTAAACTAATGCATTAGTATTATCGGGTGTCAGAGTGATGAAATTCAAAGTTCTCCTTTTCACCAATGAAATAAAAAGATTTTTTGGAAATAGAGAGAAATACTCAAATAGGTAGTGGGACTCCCTTTCATCTTCAAGATAAAACAGAACCACGGAAAGAGAGGGACTTGGCCCTGGGAAGTCTCCTCTGCTGCCTACGGCAGGACCAACTGTAAGTCATTCCCAACAGCTGCTTGCGTAACCTGCTCACGGAAACTTCCTCTGTAAAGTTTAAGCAGGTTTTTTTTTTAAATTATTTTATGTCTTTTCCAGATAATATTCCCCCTGCCGTCCCCAGTTTTCTCCTGTCTAGACTAGCCATACGCTGTACTGCTTATCCTTCACAGCTTGTATTTCCCTCGAGCTCCAGTAAGTCTTGCTGCTTTCCCCAAACTCCCCAAACCACCTTTCAGACAACAGCACTGTCACCTTCAGAAAGAGGTGGCACTGTTCAGACGCAAGCTGCTCTTGCCCTGGGTTTCAGCAGGGCTGCTTATCCGAGGAGGAACCAACTCAGACATGGAAAGTTCTGACATGTCGCGTGTGTGTTTCCTTCAAGGCACTTGGGCGTGGATCATAAACCATTCACGGTCTGTTCTGTGACTCTGCAAATTAATGGGTGAGAAAAAAGATAAATCGTAGTTTTCCAAGAGGAGAACTCAAATATCACCCCCATATCAGGGAAGAGTTTTCACCTTCTTCAAAAGTGAGTTCTTTGCGTGAGTTGTGAACGTACAAGCTGGGAGGGATGCTCAGCCCCAGCTGGACCCTGCTCTCCTCCAGGCTCCATGGCCACTGGGCCTTGGTGAGCAGCGTTACGCTGCGTGCCATCGACTCCCGAAGCACAGGGCATACTGAACTCTTCTGAGAGGTCAGAAAACGCCTAATACTGTTTTTTTTTTCCACTTGGAAATGCTTCTGAATAGGAAAGGAAAAAAGCCTAAGTGACGACTGTGCTAGACACAGCCGTCAAATACGCCCCCAGAACAATGACTGCAAAGTTATGAAGGAGGAAGACAACATTTTTAAGACTGTTATTCTTTCTTGTTCTCCATCTCTGCATTGCTAAGAGAGCATTTGAACCTGTGATTTTACTATTTACTGTTCTCTTGGCCTACATTCTTACAGAACTGTTCCTTTTCCATTCTTATGATTACTGAAGTGGCCCTTTTACGAACAAACTCTAAGAATATCATTTAATCCACAAAGGTGTCCCTAAAAATAAACACAAGATCTTTGCTATTTAGCACATACAAACAGGAACGTGTCAGGTTCACAAACTGCATTTACAAGACTAACGTTAGCAAACACCCCCTTCTTTTTTTGTTTTTCATTCCCCTCATCACAAGTAATTTGAAAGCACACGAAACACACCACAGGCTACAAAATGGCTGCATTGGGCTTTGGTAGCCAGGGGCTGCAGGGGGGGCTCTCGGAGAGGCTGCCAGAAGCTTCCCCCGCGTCCGACAGAGCCCGTGCCAGCCGGCTCGAGGAGGGACCCGCCGCTGGGTCCAGCCAAAATGCAAAACTTGTAGAAATTGTCTTAGGTAGGTACTTGCTGAATTTTTATGTGTATGTGTCACATCTGGGAGCTGGGTAGCATACTTACATGCCAATCCACATGACACTGGATAAAGACTCAGGCTTTTTTAAAAAAAAAAAAAAAAATTAAAAATAGTATGAACCCCAGGAACTTTAATGAAACTCTTGCATGTGGATACATTTCAGAGAACAAAACTGAAAATATCTGCTGGCTGCCTCCAAGGAGCCTCTGGACATTAATAAGATGCATGTGAACGAAAGCAAAAACTGGCTGATGAAATGCAGTTACACAGAAAAGCGGACAACGACTAAAATGTGATCAGCTCCGTCAAGTAATTTATGGAGCTCTGGTTTTATTCCTCTTTAATTGATCACATCTCCTTGTATTAAACACAATAAACACATAAGCTTAACTGTATTTGAACCACCAGGCCCTGGGTGGTACATCAGGAAAGGAACGCTGCAAAATGGGAACTCCCAGGCAGAGACATTTCCAGAGGTACGAGTACGGACCCCATGAAAACCGGGATATGTGTAAGACCCACAGTACAGAGGTAACTGCTTAAGGGGCTTTTTCCCACACTGTCAAACAGCGACCAAACTTCTCTCTCTACGTTAATGGAAGCAGCTAGTCTTGTTCTCACCACAACCCTTCTTCTTCTGCCACCCTCAACAGCAGAGCAGGCACGCTGCCACTTCTCAAAACAAGGGTAAGAAATAGTTGCCAGAAAATAGCATCACCAATATTTCTGTTCCAGAAGAATGTTTTGGTATCTAAAAACAAGCTGGATAGTTTGTAAGAGAAAACAACTTTTTGAAAAGACACATCGCTGCATTTTACCGTCTGCACAAATCCTGCACACCACAATTCGTACCGCAGCCGCCTCAGCGCACGAGAGAGAACAGCTACAGAGCTCGCTACGTTGCTGCCTGCCTGCTTCTGAGGGGACGTAAAACGAAGTTAAACCAATGAAGCAAAAATAATCCATTAATGCGTATGCTATGTGATGCATTTATATGGGGTTTCTGTTGTTGTTGTTACAGTGCTTCTATTCATTCTTATGCTTTCCTGGTTCAACTGCAATTCATCAGCCGGCAGTGGAAAATACCTGGCACCTACTTAAAATGCATGGAGCTAGCAATAAAATTAACCTTGTGGCAATTGTTTTCCCACATGTTTGATAGACCAATGTCAGCTCATCTGTTAGAGGGAAATAAAAAAGTCAAGCCTAAATGTACAAAAAATTATGATGGAAGCCTTAAATAAAGCAAGGGTAATGCAAGTTTATTGAGTCAAAAATCAATCAATCAATGAGCGAGTGGATTAGGAGCACCTCATAAGCCCCAAAGAAATAATTTGCCCAAACACTGGGATTTAATAGTAGAGGACCAAATTCCAACACTTTTAGGAAGTAAGTAATGAAAAATCAATTCAAAAGGAAAAACAGATCAAGAACCCTGGATTCTGACATGCCGACACATTTATTGCTGAATACCATTTCTTGGCTGACCCGAAAACTTCGGAAGGTGTTTATTTACTTTCAACACCTTCCAGAGATCAATATTTTTAATTTGGATCCGAGTTATTATTTTTCACATCACAGCATCGGGGAGCGGAGTAAAGTGGCTCATATTTTAGTGCTAAAAAGATCGATATGACAGTTTCACCTTCACTGCAGCCCCCTGCAGCCGCCTGGGCGCACATCATAACATCCCGCAGAGGGGTGCGAGTGCCACGGCGCGGGGAGCAGGTCATCACCCAGCCAGAGAGCCAGACAGCCCATGATTTAGCTGATCGTGAAGGGCCCGGTGCCCTTAGAAAACCAATCTTGTTCCTCTCACTTTATCAGGCCTGTCTTTTACCCAGCGCACGGGAAGGGGGAGGGGGCAGGAGGAGGAGAAAAGAGGAGAGAGGGAGGGAAGGAGCCGAGCAAAAGGCAATCGGTTCCACAAAGCGGATTACGTCCCTCACTGTAAATGCGGCCATTTGTTTTTACCTTCCTTGAACCAGGGCACATCTCTAACCAACAATTAATTTTCCATAAATTTAAAAATATTGTTCTAGTAGCTGGAAGGGGCGAGTGTGCAGGGGAGAGCAGGAGGGAGGGTCTCCCGCGGTACGAGGCATCGCTCTCGGGCTCCGGTGGCTCTATCGATCGCCGCTGTTGGGGCTGATGGAGGCAGACGGGGAGAATGATGGACCCGGCCAGCGGACCACTGCCCTGACATCTCTTTCATTGCCGCGGTTTAAGGAGCTGCCTCTCCAAGAGCCAAAGAAAATGGCAGGTACTGCATCCTGCACTGTCACAGCTGACTTCACTCCAGGCTGAATACACCTGCTTCCTTCCCACTGCCACCTACTGACTTTAAAAGCATCTCTTACGCACAGTCTTGGAGCTTCACAACTCCCTTTCTCAACGGCATTCATCCTTCCAGGGTAGGATGATCGTGATCCTACACACACACTAACATACCACCACAGAAAAAGGAAGACTATTTTTTAATTCTTAGAAGAGGATTAGCTGCGGGTTTTACTCTGCGCGAAGCAGGAGGACGTACGTGGCACAAGGACATGGTCCACGGGACTTGCAGCCGGCAGGGCTTGGAAGACTCAAGCCTTCCTACGCATGTGAGCCCTGCTGCTTCAGGCAGACCGTGCCAGCATCACGGACTCAGCGTTCTCACCGGCAAGGAACTGCAACTCAAAACCAAGGACTAATTGCAGACCTCTGCGTGATTTCTTAACAAAACATTTATCTCTATCCCCAGAAAGTCATGGTGATACCACAAAATAGCTGTTATTTGCCATTTAGTGCAGCAATCTATTTCTTAAAAGGACAGCGCATGTGAAACTGTGCAGATACCAAAATGGGAACAGTAACTACAAGGAAGAACCATGTATCAGAAAATCTCACGCTTTCTTCTTAACACGTCCCAGGCAACAAGAAGCAGAGACAAGGAGGGAATGTGACTCTGGATAGGCTGCTCAAAGTAACATTCTTTTCTTAGCATAATTAATAGCTCACACACCTTAAAAGTCCTGCGCATGGAAGAGCAATAAATGAGAGTCATCCTCCTGGGGTACGCTGCAGAATACAAACTGAAAAGCAAATGCAGGACTATTTCTCCACATCACGTATCAGGGCTACAGGTTACGTGAAGAAGTGGTGTTACGCAATGACATTAACTGAAAGCCAAGCAGCTTCTGGCTTACTGACAGCAGCCCTGCAAAGTCAGGATAAGGAGACTGCCTCGGACTCAGGGACACGCACAGCAACCAAGCACAGTTCCCGGCACGCCTCTTCTGTATTGAGATGGTCAGATGTCCGCTTTTAAATTCAAGTCGTGAAGGGTAACAGTGGAGAATCGCAGCCAACTAACAAACGATCCAAGCGAATGGACGGTCACTGGTGGTTTTGTGACGCTGTTTAGAAGGAACAGTCCTTGGATTTCACAGCAAAGCACCCTGTTTTCCAATGAAATCTCTGCAACTCAGTACAACAGTCTCTGTTTGTTGATCTCCATCAGTCAGAAACCAAAGCGCCAATTACAGAAGAAAAAAAAAACAGTTTTGGATCGGGGTCAAAGAATGAGATTTTTAGCTCTTACATTAGCACGAGGAGATCAGAGAACAAATACCCTAAGAGCTGGCTGAGACTGGCCCCAGGGCCCAGGCTCGCACGGGTTATTTGCAAAGTCTGGCAGAAGGACTGCAGAGAACAAGTTCATGAGCTGAAACCTCTCACCCGGGAGAGGCTAAAGACTGAGGTCCAAAGTCCCCTTGGAAAATGTCGATCCCTCTAGATATGCTTTGAGGGAGACAGACACCTGGCACAGCGCTCTCCAGACTCCTCCACTCCACCATCCGTGCTAGAGAACGTCCTTCGCGCTCAGCCGCTACAGACATACCATTTTACTGGCCTGTCAGTAAGGGGCTGCTGTAAAATTAAAACTTCTTCCCATCCGCCGCAGTCTCTGAAGAAGTTTTACAGACACTTTGCAAGTGGTACTTTGTTGGCTCGCCGTTAAAGGCAATAAAATTAACTAGACCTCTAGTGCACCAGGAATCATAAGGAAGGCCTGCCGTGTGACAGGGCTCCAGACGCACAGCCTAGCTGGGGATTTGTTCAGGTCCGCAGCGCGGTCCTGCCAGGCTCCCAGCATTTAAGAGGTACTGAAGGTACTGAAATGCAGTGGTAAAGTTCTTCAGCACCATTTTATGGACGATGGATGTAGGCATAGAGCTTGAGTGACTCGCTGAACGTCGCAGAGGCGAGGGCCGCGAGAGCTGCAGGACCACCGGGAGGTCCCCAGGGACGCGGCAGTGCTCAGCACCCGCAGACTGCCCCGTCACTGCCCTGCTCCTGCTCCTGGAAGATGCTCTCTGCCACAGCCAGCTCGGCTGGAAGCGGCTGGCCAAACGAGGACAACAAAGATGTGGCTTGTACCAGCAGCTGCAGCGAGAACGACGCCTGTTTGCACCTCATTCCTAGGAGAGCAGGTCCTACTCGCACAGCCAGTGAACCAGCCACTGATGCACCAGAAGTATCCAGAACGTTCTCTCCTCGAGTTTGCCAAAACTCACATCCGAACATCAACTGCTTCCCTACGAAAGTGTCTGTTTCCTGAACAGCTGCTCCGAGACGCTTTCCTGGCCAGAGCGTGCTGCTCCCTGGCCCTGACAGCAGCGGTCTGAAGGAACGCGTTACTGCGGTCAGTGACAACACACTTTTCCCACACAGCCCCACACTATGCAGACTTTTCCTCTGGCCTGGTACTGTTTTCTGGACCTCAAAAGGGAACTTTTCCCTGCTGTAAAGGGATCCAAGAGCAACGTACTGGAACTTACCTACACAAGGCAGTTTATCTAAGTTTGTATTTTCAAACTGTCCCAACATTTTAACTCAGATTTTTCTCACTCTTCCAAGCCCACTGAAGTTACTTTTTTTTTGTCCCTAAAAAAAATCATTTCCGTACACAGAAGAATAACCCTTGTCTACATGGAGCAATTACTACTCAAAATAAATTTACAGCAGAGCAGCCGTTCTCCACTCAATCCTGCCACGGAAAACAGCAGCCTCCATATTATCATTTTCATCCCTTCCTTCGCCACACGCCGGTGAGGCATCTAACACACACACAGCGTTCTCCCACCACTGTCAGACAGACAAACAGGTGCCACCAGAGAGTGGTCCTTGCTCCTCTGCCTAGAGGGAGAGTCTTCGGAAAATGTGTCCTTGGGGAAAAGTCTAAAGTAAGTGCAACCCATCTAGAGCTAATCAAGCAGTTAGCATAAGAGCTCAAGCGCAAAGATCTACACGCTCTGTTCTTACGGAAGCAAGTGCAGGGTAGGTTGCATACTGTAAATTCACTCTCCCTTACTGATAAGCAATGTTAATTCCAGTTTTAAAGCCATTACCACTTCAGCAGTATTTCAGTTTTGGGGTAGGCAACTGGAAATACGGTAACGCGGCATCTGAAGTAGATGGACATAACTCTTCCCCTCCCTCCCCAATCTTGCCCTTTATTTCTGTAGAATATTAAGATTTTTCTGCTGGCGGATACATTGTTTTTTGAATCTAAAAGTATAATTACAATATATTAGGTACCCAGAATACCATAACACCTTTCAAACGTTACTCAGTGCTTTATTTTCGTCACACCTTAAACCCTCCCTGCCAGGCACATGGAAGTCCATCAGTGTACCACCCGTTTTCGTGTACCATATTAACTAGGGGATCAGACCGCGCTCTCTTTGAGAAGCGGGGTGTCAAAAGAAGATATTCAGGCAATCTGATAGCACGTGTATCTCCGCGGGGGATTTGGGTGTGCCGATTCCATCCAGCATCAACATTAAAACCAGCCCAAAGCAAGCCACCAGGCAGCCTGCTTGAGAAATAAAAGGTTAGGATGCACTGAGCTGTGTTTTCTCTTTTGGAAGAGACACACATTACCTTATCAGGACCCAAAGCTGGTGCCGTTGGGTCCTTCTGTGGTAGCGAGTGGTTTTCAAATCCTTGCCTGGTAACTGGATATCAGGGAGCCAGGAAGCTTTAACACGATCTAATATTACAAAACCTGCTACCTAAAAGACAATTGTTTAAGAGAGGATTGTAAGTAATAGTGAAATTTTAAAGTGGGATTTATAACTGCAGCTGCTTTCACAACAAAGTGAGTCAATACAGAAATACTCCATCTCTTTTGGAGACCTTTTCAGGAATTCACGACAGTTTAGATTGCGGTCTTTTGAGCCAGAGATTAATAAGCTGTTATCATTATTAGTTGAGATACACACAAATTCTTGCAAAAAAAAAAAAAAAGTTGAGGTTTTTTTTTGTTTGTTTGTGGGTTTGTTTTTATCACATTGAAGCTATTGTTTACTTTGTCTTCTGCCACCCACAAGGTCCATACACTTCCTGATCATTAGTACTTTGTTTCTGACATTCTCATACATTTCCCATCTGTTCGTACTTTCAGAAGGGACTCCTTAGAGGATTTCTTCCCCTGTGGTCTAACCTCCCTAATATGTAAATGGTCAAACAACCAGCTACAAACCTTTAATATGAAGAATACCCAAATCGTTGCCCCAGTTTCTGAGCAGCCCTATTTCTCCTAACTTCCAGGACAGCAAGCTGTACGTACGAACACGTGCTGCTTCAGCCTGCTCCGAGGAACACAGCCTAGATTATTACCAGCACGCAGGAGTACCCACACAACTGCTCATTTTCACAAATATGTTAGAGATGAGACTTAATATTGTACAACACAGATTTACACCTTCCATCAGCTTCATATTGTTCAATGTTCCCTCGTGGACACTCCGATGCACTTCCTTGTCAGTGATCCAAACAGAGTTTTGCTTTTATTGCCCTTGCTATTCAGAAGAAACTGCATCTGTTCCTTTTTTTACCTCAAACCCTGCCAGAGGTCCACCCTGTCTGATCAGCAGTGCGATGGCTGTTCTTATTCCTTTGCGGTTTATTGCCTCCGCACCGCACTCCAGATCCACAGCCTGAAAGTCATGGTCACAAAACACCGCGATGGATCTTAGACACTCAGGAGCCACAGTACCACATCTTACCCGAAGTCAGCAGCACCCTGCCAGATTCCTTCCGCACGGGACAAACTGTCACAGCCCCAGTACCGCGACACGGCTTCCTCCGCTCTGAAGAGCCCCACGTAAACGCAGAGGCTGCGCCTCGCATCTCCGATCCCATCTTTGCGCCGCACTTCCCTGCTCATCAGAACGATTGCCCACACAGCCGACACTCTCAGGCCACTGCTCTGAATACAGCGGTTACCAGCGTACTTTGATAAACGTGAAGTAAATGGCACAAAGATGAAAATCCCTTTGGGTTTGGGTTTTGGGGTTTTTTAGGGTTTTTCTTTGTCTGTATTGTTTTTTTTTAATCACCTCCTTGTGGACAACTTTTGTTGACAGATGAAGGACTTCACAGGATGCTGGTTACTATTTAGAGCACAAATTGTTTCTACACTTGTTATGAAGCAGGTAGAAGAGAGACACCTTCTAGATTAAGTAAAGGGAAACAATAGATGTCTCATAACCCTGGTACAGTAATGACTGCTAGTAACATAAATAAATAGAGAAATAAATAAAGCATCCTCATGGGCAGATGGGATGCCTTTTTCAAAATGCCAGGATAAATGCTTCTCCACTAATCCTAAAAGACAAAAAACCCGCGCAACCTGAAGAGTCAAGTTGGAAGAACATAAAAGACTTGCACATGCACTTCTAAATACCGCGTGCAAATCGACTCTCGTCAACAATCCACCCAGCCTGCAGCTTCACCTCCCACCGGCAGGAAGGGAATCCCCTTCAGGGCTGTAGGAAACTTTGGTCTACGGAGGTCTGCAGGTTGTCTGGCAGTAACACCAGTCAGTTCTAGAATGAACGTTCAGGGGTATTTTAGTTCATTCAGAAATCAGATTTTATATTTTTATTCCCCCCAAAAATCTTCTCTTTATTCAGAAAAGGTGGGATAAAATCAAAACACAACTCAACTCCTTTCACTTTAATACTGCACAACCAAAGGAAGCGACCTGATAACAATCCCTTCCCAACCTGGACTTCTGCTACTCCCCTCTGGAGACCTGGTATTTATCTCATCTACGCAAAAAATAAATGCTTCAGATCTAAATAATTTCTGCTATACGTTTATTTATGTTAATAAATTACCATAAAATCAGTAAACTGTGTTCAAGTTTGTCATGGTTTAACCACAGCCAGTAATCCAGTACTACACAGCCGCTCGCTCACCCTCCCCCTCCCCAGGGGGATGGAGAAAGAACTGGAAAGAAAGGAAAACTTGTGTGTGGAGATGAAGACAGTTTACTAGGATAGCAAAGGAAGAGATAATAATAAAATATAGGAACAATAAAATGTACAAGACAAATGATGCACAATTTCTCACCACCTGATGACTGATACAGCCCGTCCTGAGCAGCCATCACAGAACAAAACTGAAAGCGATCCCAGAGCGCTCCTGAGCAACGAGACACAGAGCTACAGAGAGCTGCCACCCGCCAGCCCCCCCGACACACCAAGCACGGCGGCTACGGCACGGAGCACTCTTTGGCCAGTCTGGGTCAACTGCACCGGCTACGGCCCTCCCAGCTTCCTGCAGCCTCGCATCAGCGAAACCCGGGAACCTAAAAAATGTCCTTGGTCTCTTTAGCAGCAGCTCGTAACATCAGTGTGTTATCAACGTTCTTCTCGTACCAAATCCGTACGACATCCAAAACACAGCAGCTACTGGGAAGAGAATTAGCTGCATCCCAGCCGAAACCGGGACAAGGCTAAAGGACGGAACTGAGACACCGAGATGCTCCTGATACAGTGAGTCACTCAGAAAACTGTAATGGTTGAAATTGTTTGACAGAAGCAGCGGAGTCTTAACCAGACTTCACGACCAAAAATCACTAAATTTGTCAAAAAGACCAAACCTCACATTTCCATCTTTTTCTCTTTTGTTTTATGTGCTTTGCATGTCAGACAAATTATCAGGAAAATACTCCTTGTGTGACTTTTCATTGCTTAATGCTTTACTGGTGCAGTAAAACAAGACAACTGCTGAAATTATAGGAAAATAAATTTGTAATTTCTTCCTCATTTAGCCATTTTTGAAGCTCGTGTATAGGAAAGTCATTAATGTTATGTCCTCCTATCGATGTTCCAAGCCTTTCAAGGGATAACTAATGTTTTTTCTATACTCCTCCATGTGGCCAGTTAAATTAGACACATTATTTCTGTGCTGTTAGAGAACACTGATCAATAGACACTTGGAAAGCCCTCTAAAACTAAGTGGAAACACTTCCTCAGTGTCAGGAGCTCTGGTTCGAGCCTGTACATTGCAAGCACTGTTAAATTTAACAGAGTAGTAAGTGTGTGTCTGTGGCACTTTAACACTAGCATCAACATTTCTAAGCATTAATTTCTCTTTCGAAGCGCCAGGCTGACCATCACGGCGGTGCCACGGAAGCAGACACCGCTCCCTCTGGCACAGCTAACCTCTCTGTACCAGCTGCTGTTGCTGGGAGCTGCTCCCCTGCCCAAACCCACCAGACCCCGCTCGCAGAGCCTGCCGCTGTCAGCCCAGCTCAGCGTCACTGAGAACTGGGCAGATTTTATTCATCTTTTTCTCTTGGAAATTGGCCTACTTACTGCCTTTCCACATCAACAGTAGCATCTTGAGATTATCATTAGGTAGCGTAACACAACAAAATCCTTTTCTCCTACCTGTGGGTTTTTATTTGTGAAAAAAGAGGTGCGTTCCCAAGCCCTTTTGAAACGTACAGTTGGTAAGGTACGCCGTGAAACCTGACTGTCACTGGCACTCATGGAAAGGGAGTAAGTAGACTTGCGTATTGCTTTCTTTTCAGCTATGAATACTGCATTAAAACATTATTTCAAACACTAATAAACCCATTAGTTTATATCAGTAAATAGCATATGTATCATATTTCTACAGTCACCCTGCTCTTATTTAAGAATTAACTCAATGCCTCAGACAAACACATTAGCAAGTTCCTTAAACAGCGTTTCATAATTTCTTAAGCAATTATTTTCACATTTTCCAATCTCACATCTTTTCTTGAAAGTCAGAGTCGTTCCAAATCAAACATTTCATTCTCACAAACAAAATTCCTCACACGCATTACTTGAAAAAGCTGTTAACAAAACTGGGGCTATGCTAGAGCAACGCATAAACGGTCCTGCCCTTAGCCCTACTGCATATAAATGCAAACATGATATCTGATTGCCCTATACTTTAATACTTCTATTTATTTTTTTTTCTCTATAAAGACAAAACCTGCCAACTACGCCCCCAAATGTCTAAAGGGGACCCATGTGGGACTTTGCAAACTTCAAATTAAAGCATTTACTATGTTATTTGTGCCAGATCTTCAATTATTTCAGTGGATTATACAGTTTTTCGTTACTGTTCTTCCATTAAATGTTCAACACCTCCCTGAGCACTCAGCGAACCTTTACGCAACACCTGCTCAAGCCCCCACCCTGAGGAGGAGCGCACTTTCGTCCTGGCCTGCGGCAGGAGGGGCAGCGCAGGGGCTGGTGAGGGGCTGGGGACCTGCCCGCGGCCCCCGCGCCCCGACAGCAGCTGGGGACAACAGCAGGGCTGCTGAGCAATGCCTCCCAGTTCTGGGAGAAGGCTGGAAGGATTCCTGTGTTTTACAAGGGAAGGGTTAGGTCCAAGTAAATATACTTCACAGCACTTAAACGTTTACCAACGTAGGTGCACCAGAAGGCAGCCTTGTACTGAAACGCAGCGAGCAGCAGCCTGCACATCACTAAAGTGAAAAGTCTGGCCACGTACACGTGCAGATGAGCTGCTAATGGACACCAAGCAGTACTCTGCTTGCCTTTCTGCTTTTTGGAAAGCTCCCTCGCCCCAGCCCGGCCAGGAGAGCACTTACAAGAGAAGACAGGCAGGGAAGCACAGTGGCAGCGTCCCCAGTGCCGAGTGGGGAGCCAGACCAGCCAGGGCCACAGCACCGGCCCGGGGGCAGCGACCGCACACAACGGGACAACGTCCGCGTCTCTGGCCCGGCGCATTGTGCGGCACCCACCTCACGCGTGGGAGTGTCGGGGACAGACCGACTGCAGAGCGGGTGCAGGGATAAGAACCGATGGCTCCCGTGCCCGGGGAGCGGGCAAGGACGCGATGATCAAAGCTGCAAGCCTTGTGCCTGTGCTAGGACAGCCTCTACTCTCTACACAGCGGGCAGCGGTGCTGCAGCCCCACGCCTCCACCCACTGCGGTCCGGTCCGCCCGTGTACGCCGGGTCAAGGGCAGCACGGGCGCGGGGAGGGTTTGGGACAGGCCTCTTCCTGGCAGCCTGGGGACGCCCGCTCGGACAGGCTTCTGCGGGAGAGGGGCCGCCCGGCTGCAGCGGGGGTGGCGGTGGGGTAAACGGACTCAACGCTCGGGAAATTCGGAACTGAAACACCAACAGCAGTGACTGCAAGGCTGGGTGCTGTACCAGTGCGGGCGACTCACATGCCTGAAGATACCTGCCCAAGCAGCCAGCAGCCACAGCATGTCTTGCCTTATGACCGCTACAGTTTTTTTTTTTTAAAAAAAAAAAGTAGTTTGTTTTATCCTTACTTTTCCAACAGCGATTAGGAAACTCCTTTTTCCTTTAATTTAAAAAACCCCTTAGAAATAGTTTATTTCCCCCTGTGTACAGATACTATAGTCTATAACTTAATTTCAAATATTTCAGCCTATTTTTTAGATCCGAGTTTCTACAAAAACCGGTTACAATTATTCTTTACAAATAATCACACATTTTTTCTAAATACGTAGTCTGCTGCATGACTGCAGTACAAAATTCCAAATGCAAAACCCACAGCCCACAGGAAATGCAATTCCATACAAATTGTAAATCCATAGCTAATACAAATGGTATAATGATTCCACACGTAGAGAAGCTGCTGTGTCACCAGTTTCCGCAGCACCAGTGCGTTTGTACGCAACAGGAATTGACCCAAGGCTGCATTACGGGGCTACTGATCTGTGAAATTTCTCACTGTTCTGTAATTATTCCTCCTCTTCCAATTATACAGAAACAGGTGGAAGATAAGCCATGAAACTCCCCTGGGCAAGAGGAACTCCACAGACGTCTTACAGACTTGTTTCAAAAACGCGTAGAAAGAAGAGACAGGTCAAAACGGGAGGAAGGCGTGGCTGTGGGAACACCTTTCAGACCCCACTTCCCATCCGCAGTGATTACCTGACAGCAGTTAGTTCCCTGAGAAGTTAAGGGGGAGATTTAATTTCAGGCGGTGGTAAATACGCATCCACGCCACAAAATGGCAATACTCATACAGCCGTTCATACTGACTTTGTCAGCAGCAGTAGGATTAACTCTACATTCGCCAGCTCACTTCAATTAAAAAAGGGCAAAAGCTAATTAAGAGGTCAAGCTCCGTGAGGCGCGTTGCGGAGACGCGCAGCCCGCCGGCGGGGAGCGGGCCCGGGGCGCTGCGGGCGGGGAGCGGGCGGGGAGCGGGCGGCGCGGCCGGGCCCAGCGCTGCGGGACACTGCCACCTCGGGGCCACGGCCGGCTCTGCCCGGCCCGGCTCGGCCCGGCCCCGGCTCGGCCCGGCCCCGCCGCCGCGCAGCCCGGACCGGCAGAGAGCAAAAGCCTCCAGGCTGGCGCGGGGCCGGCCTGCCCAGCCCGCAGCCCGCAGCCCCCAGCCCGCAGCCCCCAGCCCCGCGTTCCTGCGCGCTTGGGCACCAAGAAAATTCCCACAGAACTTGCATAATCAGATCTGTTTAAAAAGTTGTCACTTGCTTAAAAGTGCTTCTACTAACTCATTTCTTAAAAAACAGAAAGAAAGGAAAAGGAAGAGGACGGCGGGGTGGCGGGGCCGCCCGGCTGGAAGGGAGCTGTGGGGGCCGGGGACGCCGGAACGGCCGCAGGTTTGCACGTGCCTCTCGGAAGGCGGCCCGCCGTCCCGTGGCCCAGAGGCCGTTCCCTCGCAGGCGCTGGTTTCGGGAGCACGCCCGCACAGCCGGTGATGCTGCACAGCCGGTGATGCTGCACAGCCGGTGATGCTGCACAGCCGGTGACCCTGCACAGCCGGTGACCCTGCACAGCCGGTGATCCTGCACAGCCGGTGACCCCCTTGGCTCTGCCGCCGCAGGACCGTCCCGCGCAGAGCAGCCCTGTGCCCGCGCATCCCCCCGGCTACAGCACCCCTGCCCGACTGCGCCGCTGCCGCCCGCTGCCCTCGCCGCGCTCTGCGGCCGTGCAATAACCGGGGTGCTGCTGCCAGGAAGCCTGACACAAGCACAGGCCGGGGCAGCCGTCCTCGGGAAGCCGCAGCAGGATGAGACGGGGACGGAGCGTCCCGGGCCTGCGGCCTCGCACAGCGCGAGCAGGGAGGGTGCCAGGTCCCCAACAGCCCTGTCCCAGCGCTGACCTCGGAGCGGTGAGGCTGCCATCGCACCAACGCGAAGACGCCCGTTCAGTACCAGGGAGACTGTTTCATTAGGATGCCATGGCGTAGGACCAGAAATGCAGTCCTACTTCTCTGGCCTGGCGTACTTTTCAAAGGCATCGTTGGAGAAAACAAACTCGGGTACAAAATAAGATTCATGGGAAGGAGAAAAGGGGAAAAAGGAGAAGGTGGAAGGAGGCTCGTGTAATTAGTGGAAGGAAATTCCAGGAGACACTATAGTAAAGGGTAATCCTGGCAAGAAAGCACACTCCACAACGTCCAGCTCGCCAGAGGGCCACACCGCCACCAGCCTGCACAGAGCCCCACGCCGACCCCCCCGCAGCTCCAGCTCCACCTCCCGGGAAAGGCGGAAAAATCCTTAAAACGGGGAAACGGGCCGAGAACTCATCAGGCATGTGAATTCCCCATACTCGATCCAATTATGGCCCTCTTCCTAAATCATCTTTTTTATTTCACAAAGCTCAAAACTGCCACAGCTAATAAGCTCAGGAGAATCAGTGCACACCATTCATTTCTGGGAACAGGCCGATATTTTCTAAGCGCCATTAATAACTATGACAGGATTTATGTACAAGATAAATCCAATTCAATTTCCTTTTTCAATTAATGGCCAATTATTCGAACTCAGCTCAACCAAAAATATTACTCAAATATCATTAATCTAACAAAAATTAACTTTACTATTCTCTCAGTAATGAGCAGATATAATTTCAAGGTAAAATAACACACTTGAATAAAATGCCGTCCGCCTGTATTTTTAGGACCACTGCTTGCCATCGGAGCCCCCCCAGTCACGCTAGCTCAGGTTATTATGATTACTGAACACAGTGACTCGAGCAAAGGTGCCCCTAGATCCTTCCGCAGGCCACCCAATGCTTACCTAGCTTCGTTAAAGAGCCATGTCACATCTCAAAACCTACCGGCACCGACTGCATGGAGTCAAGTAAAAACAATCAGAAAAACAGCATAACCACTTTTTACACATTATGGCAATGCATGTACTCACTTACCTAGTCCAAGGGAAAAGTCTGTGTTACTGCAGAATTTGAGCATTTTGCCCTTTTTTCCAGTGCTTATCCTCACTTTATCTGTATTGCTCCCCCCGGCCGGCGTAGCCCACCTCCCTCTGAGCCAGCACCGGGCGCTGGGCAGCCCACGACCACCACTGCACCTCTGCAGCTGCCGGCTCCTGCCCTGCTGCAGGGAGCTGGGCTGGACGGCGATACCCCCGAACGCGAGGGCACGGCGGGGTGGGGGACAGCCAGGCAGCCCGAGGAACACGCTGCTCCCCACTCAACACCAAGGATTTGCGTCCCATCGAAGAGGTGGTGCGATGGCAGCCCCGACCAGCTCACCAGGAGAGCCACGCACACTCCCCGCTGACCCGCGCCTTTGCTGTCTTCAGCAAGGCAAACATCTCGGCCTCCGCAACCACAGATCAGGCAGGGGGTGGGGGAATAAAGCCTGTCAGAAAAACGGCTGGTATCTGCTGTACTCTCCATCAATAATCCGTCTTTGTCCATTTCCTCGGTGTTTATTTGGGGGAAGTTTCATTTCAGTAACTATCTCACAAAATGAACTTTGGAAAAAGGCAGCCCTGAGAGCACAGCATCCTCTCTCCTCTGGATTTCTCTGTCTTAGCAGTGCAAAACAGTATTTGCCGTTGTCCTGGTTCTGGCTAGGACAGAGTTAATATTCACCTGAGCTGGGAGAGGACCTGGAGCCCTGGCCCCTGTGGCTGGGGACACAGCTGGGATAGTTAACTAATTAGCTAACAGCTGGGGTTAATTTACCCAAATTAGCCCAAGGGCTGTTCCATCCCATCTGACATCGTGCTCAGGATATCAGTGAGGAGGGTGCTGAGGAGAGCCTGCTGCTACTTGGAAGAAACTAGCTGTGGAGATTTGTTGTAAGGCATTATACTGTATTT
The DNA here is from genome assembly GCA_009806455.1 of Tetrax tetrax. Taxonomy (NCBI): domain Eukaryota; kingdom Metazoa; phylum Chordata; class Aves; order Otidiformes; family Otididae; genus Tetrax; species Tetrax tetrax. Next base: position 222,919 of record WHYT01017268.1, on the reverse strand, counting down.
GTTTTCTTCTGTTATTGCTCTTAAATTTATTTTTTGTTCCATCTCAACCCATGTGTTTTTTCTGGCTTTTTTTTTGTTTACCAGTTCTCCCTTCTGTCCCACTGGGCCGGTGAGAGAGAGACTGCGTAGTCTGGTCCCGATCGGGGCCGAACTACGACCGCGGATTACAGTGCTGGTGGTGGTGAAGCATCTTCCTCACGTCAGAAACGCTAGTTTCAAGGAGTATCTTTCTCCTTGTTTTTTAATTTGGAAAAATGTCCCCTACATAATGAACTGATCACAATGCAACACATCGCTGCTAGGAGGGGCACGCTCAGACCTCAGCACACCAGATGTACAGCGCAGCAGCATCTCTTCCACTGCAAGGTTAGCTATCAGGCTGAGCAAGCAGGTCAGCAATTGAGGTTTCTGTTTGTTTTTTTTAAATAAATCTATACTGAAAAGTAAAGCAACTACCCTACTGTGCAGACGCTTCCGCCAATCAGCCACGCGCTGCAATGACCACACAACTCCTAACACGCTCCCTAAAACTCGAGGCGCGAGCTGGCGACAAGCTTGCTCTCAGAGGTCTGGTTGGCCAGGAGCCCCAGGATTTTACTGCAATAAAAACTGTCTCTCAGCCTACTGAAACCACACGTTCAAGGCAGCAAGTATGTTTCGAGCTATGCAGGGGTTTCTTCTGCCTTCTTTTAACAATGAAAAATAAAAAAGAAGACAAAAAGCATTTGCTAAGCAATATAAAAACCTTAATTGAATATTCAAAAAATCAATAACTACAGGGCACCAAACTAAACTAGCTTTGATCTAATTGCAATAAAAAATGTCACTGATTATACTGGCGTGTTTTCATATAAAA
>WHYT01017268.1:192472-215964 GCA_009806455.1 Tetrax tetrax | reverse complement strand
CGGGGGCCGAGCCCCCAGCCCCCAGCCCCCAGCCCAGGTCCCCAGCCAGCCCGCCCGCTCCCTGCGGCCGGATGCCCGGCCCTGCCGCCCTCCGCACGGCCTGCGAGCGGGCCCGCACCTTCCTGCTCCGTATTGTAAAACGCTGCCGCTCCGCAGGGTGCTTTTATAGAAATCATTTCCCGCGCGCAGAAGCTTCTGGTGGAGAGGCAGCGCCAGCAGCCGCTGAGAACTAACGAACTCGCGCGTTTGTGCCTTGAGGCCGTTCCTCACCCTGCTCTACACAACGAAAGAGCTCCAGTTGTGCAAACGGCGCGTTAGGTGTGCCGAGGGCTCTGGCAGGACCGCTACTGACCCAGCGGCCACGGTAAAATTCCTCCCTTTTCACCCTGACCGCTGGCGTAAGTTCCGTGAATCAGCTGCATATTCCCCTTTGTCCCCCTCCCAGGACACCTGCCACAGCCCTGCGCAGAGGCACGGCCCCCACTGCCCAACTTCAGAGCCCCAGGTGCCCCCCAAATGTGGAACTGTTTGCCTACCTGCCATAAACAGCTTCACCTCAGAGGCGAGACAAAAGGGAGAGACGTATTCCGTACCTTGCAGGATTATCTCTCCAGGACATGGCTACAGGAGACTTTACGACTTTCCCCAATTTCTTAATTAATATAAAGCACAAACATTTGCCTAGTCACCTCGTTCTGCAAGGTCATATGACGTGCTGAAGTTGAAAAATATTTCGAAGCCTCACACATCTAATGACTTCTGCTTAGAATGACATCCCACACCACATAACCTCCCAGTTACTTACTTCACAAACTTGTCCACATGAGACATGGAAGCTTCATAGTTTTTTCCTCCAAATTCTTGACAGTGTAAAGCCATGAAGTGGGGCTTGTGTGCATGTACAACCTGAAACAAACAGATAAGCAAATATCACCAAAGTTGTATCCGCAGCTGTTACCACACAACATAACGGATACAAATGCGGATGTGTTATCTCCGAGAGGACTATCAGCTCTCACCTGAGACGTAACTGGCAGAACAGTAATAAGCACTAAGGGGAGCATCACTTGTTATGCACATAAGGTACTCATAATGGACAATAATTATCAAATATTTTTAGCTAATATTTTCTTCTTTAAACTATGAAATTAGTTCCTAGGCATTTAAAGCAAATATATAACCTCTTCCAACTCACCTGAAAGAGGACCTAACACCATTAAGATGATCAAAATACCTCCTCATCTGGGAGTTGGAAGAGTTCAAACACCAGAATTAATTTGGTAAGTGGGTTTTTTCCAGTTACAAAATATCTCAAAATAGCTCAGGACAGAATGCTAATTAGCTGTCCCATTTCATATTTTTATTTATGGAGCATCTTACTAACAAAAGCATTTAAATAACACACTCTGGTACATATCCACACGTATCTCATACAGGAGGCAGGTAAATCCATCACCCTATTTCAAGTGTTAGTCTTGTATAATGCAAATATCTTAAATACTAAATAGTTAGCAGTAGGATGCAATTATCATACTAAAAAACCTAGAACTCTTTTGGTCACGCGCCAAATCAAGTACACAGCATTTATAAATTTGGTGCTGCATTAAACACACATTCCCTGTTATTTGTCCTGACACGTTTTCTCTGCGTTAGCTATATTCAGCATTGCAAAGACCACATCTACAAATGTCTCTGTTGATACTGAGTCTCTACAACTTGTATCTCATGTCGTCTTATCTTCTGAATTAACAGACACAAGCTTCAGAACTCGTTCAGTTTTTTAAAAAGGTAACAGTCCAAAACAACTGAGCAAGTGCCGATGCAAACATACGGGGTAAATAAAAATCTGAAATACGATTCACTGTTCTTTTTGACTCGGGGCACGTGGCAGTCCCAGCCAGCACAAAGGCCACGCTGTCCGTGTGGCCCCTCAGAGGAAGAGTGGCCTGGTTTCCATGAGCTGCTTTGACCAGAATAATAAATTAACTCCTCTCTCCGCGGGCCTTGGCGCCAGCAGGTTCGGGGCTCGCTGCCACGCGGGGCCGCAGCATCCCCCCGTTCCTGGACCGGGGACGGGTGGCAGACAGACATGCAGAGGTGGGCATGAGCATTGCAAAGGTTTCTAACTTCAGCACAGCGCAATAAGAGTAACTGAAAAAATAAGAGGGACAGCTCTCCTTTTGCACCCCTTTCTTTGCTGCTGGTGCCCTCAAACTCTGACGCAATAAACCTTTGCAGTCATGCTTTTCATTACGCAAATCAATAGTGACTACTTTAAAAGGGTCTTTAAAAACATTTCTTTCACACCACCAAAGAGAGAAACTGTATTTTGACCTGATGACAGAGAGCAAAACTCCTCATTCCTGACCACGCAAATCATCTCGTTAGAAAATCAAGCTCGAAGGCAGTGAATTCCAGGTTAGCAAAGCCTGAGCTGCAGCAGCTTTCCAGCGAGCAAAAGGCAAACGCTGCCCGTCCCCGCTTTGAACTGCCCCCTTCCCACGGCAGCGACACGGCCGCTCCGCTGGAGGAGGCACCAAGGGGCTGGCAGAAGGAAGGAACTGGCGGAAGGTCTGTCCGTGACCCCGGGTGCCGCAGGGGCACTGCCCAGCTCTGCTCGGCGGGCTCGGCAGCACAGGCGAGCCGGCAGCGAGGTCCCGACACCGGCCGGTGGCGCGTCGCTTCGCAGGGCTGCCTGGGGCACCGCTCTCCGTCAGGGCCTGGGGCAGCTGTCCCGGCCCCGGGGCAGCCGCCGCGGACGGGAGCGGGCTCGAGGTGGGCGCAGGGAGCCCAGGCCAGCCTGGGAGCGGTGGTCGAAGCGCCAGCCAGCCCAGCGCCAACCGGGGCACCAGGAGGCCTGGCAGCAGCTCACAAACGCCAAAACCAACCGGAACATGGCGTACTGCTATTTATAGATCACACAGTAACGTTACAGTTAAAATTGCAAATTACAGCATTTCTAATCTAAGCAAGGTTGGACTCGCAAAAAGGAGGTAACGGCCGCCAGTTTCCGAGTGATTTCAGACAAGTCACTTCCTCTTCTGTACCTCAGCTTCCCTGTCATCGAAACAAAGCTTGACACCGACCTGCTTGGTGGAGCATTTTGAGGTTAGCTACTGACAAGCGTTACTATATAAAGGAAAAAAGTAAACACTCCCTCCCACATACATGTTTGAGGATCTCTGTGCACTTCAGTTAGCTCATTAGTGCCGGTTTCTGCCTAACTAGGATATGCAGCAATCATGCTTTAAAACAGGCCATCATCATTAAGGACTGATGATGAGCTAGACCAGAACCCAGTGAAAAGTTCAACTGAAAAGAAAAAAAAAAAAAAAAAAAAAAAAAAAAAAAAAAAAAAAAAAAAAAAAAAAAAAAAAAAAAAAAAAAAAAAGCAGACTACAGAAGAGATGGCTGGAAAAAAAAAAAAATACCTGTAATCCAATAAATTGTATGCAACTGGGAAATGCATGTGCTGTTCCTGTAACATATACCTGATATAACTATGAAAGCTCACATTAACACTAGCTGATTTTGTAGATTTACAAATTATTAAAAGAAAGCTGTGCTGAGAAAGTTTCTCTTAAGTATCTTGTCCAACACCAAACAGGGCACTGAACAGGACATGTACCTGATGTGACTTTGAACGTACAAAGAGTGGGGTTTGGCTACAACTACCAACATCCAGGAGAGAGGTTTCCATTTCCAGAAACTCTAAACGTTTACTTTAATTTTCAGCAAGACCTGTTAAATAGAAACTGAAGAGCTGCACTAAGAAACCAAAGTCCAAGACAAAGTTCTTGGTGTTTAAAGGCGCCCAACTCTAAGGACCCGTGGGCGGTGGGCTGGGTACGCGAGCGGGCTCCCCGGGTGCTCCGCCCAACGGCGCATGCAGCACAGGCGGTGGCGCGTGCCGTCCTGCCCACGCGGTCACGGCACGGCGGCCACACGGGAGCAGGGAAACAAGTGTCCCTGCAGATGCTCCTGTCTTCCCAAGGGTGATGTGTGTTGAACCAGCCAGCTTCATCCACAGGCTAGGAACTGAGCTGCCCTTCACAGCAGCGTTGTGAGCCCGAGGCTGCGCGAGCAGGGACCGTGGTGGTCTCGCGTCAGCCCGCACCGCTCCCAAGTACTCGCTCTCTGCAGACTGACATTCCCTCTATGTGAATCTCCTTGCAGCAGCACGTGTCTAATTTATAATCACTGTAAGCAGCACCCTGTCCTGCAGAACACCAGCCGTTGACGTACGCAACAGAAGGCGTCGCATCCAAAAGCGCAAGGCCGGCGCTGTGAGGCAGGGACCACCAGCCCGTAGCCTGCAATCACGGAGTCCGTTAGCAACGAGCTAACCATCAAGCATCTTTATGAAGTTTAACTGGTTGGCTGGTTCATTCTCTTCACTGTCTTGGAGATAAATATTATCCAAACACAGCCTGTGAAGTCAAACTCCATAACAGAGCTTGTTTGTGGTCCCTGAACAACATGCACTCCCAACTCTCCATGTGCTTTATTGCTCCAAATAAGTTTTGGCTTCCAAGTCCTGATCTTATCTACTTGTACAGCTCTATGAAATTACCATAATTAGAAAACAGTTATAACTATTTAATCTTGTACAGCAAACATGTCCAAGTCTTACTGTTTCAAAGCGACACATCTAGTAACCGTTTATTGCAAACATAGCGAAACCACGTTGGCACATCACATTATTCATTTTAACTGCTACCACGGTTTGCCTCATTAAGATCTCCTCTTACACAGCTAATAAAACTAATAAACTCATAAGACAAAAGTAGAATAAATGGTTTCAAACAGGACCTAGGCACAAGCTATCTCACGTTTATGAGCGATGAGTTATAGGCAGCCCTGGACATGCAGTCCTGCCTTGAGAAAACACCGGAGAACAACTTCCCTGTGCTACACCGGCTGCAGGAGAACACGTTCCCAGCCTCCGAGCTGAGATGCAGGACACACGGGTTTTTTGTTCGCGTTCAAATCCTTGAGAGCTTGAAATCACAGCTGGCATTAAAAAAAAGAAGAAAAAGGCCATCTTTTAAAAAGGAAACAGCACCAGCTTAACAGCAGTGAGAGGCCTTGGTGGCATCCCTGGCAGTTGAAACCATAAAAACCTACCCAATATTAGTTACCTCCTCTCAAATAATAAATGCCCTCCAACCAAGAGCAAACCGGCTCTGCTTCATTACCTTTTACTAGTTTTCCACTGTGATGAAAGAACAAACAGTACTAATAATGAGTACTGAACACCTCAGAGCTGAAAACTCGCAGGTGCCAGAGCTGAGGGACGATCTCACGACAGCAGCACGATGCTGGGACGAGGCTGGGCACTGCTCTCAGTTTCTGGATGCTCGGCGTACCCACGTAAAGGAAGCCGTGGTTAGAAGCTGTTTTGCGGGATAGGTGTAACTGAGCAAGCTCCAACGTAGTTAAATACAAATACAAAACTGGTGAAAAATACAAAGTTAACTGCTCTCCTGTAGGTCCTCGTCTATTTGGACAGGGGACAGGCAAGGGGACAGGGTGGAGGAGAGAGCCGCTGCAGTCCAGGTGCCGCGGGGCAGGTACGGGGCTGCCGGAGCTGCGACAGGACCCGGGAGAGGACGCAGCCCGCAGCGCACACGGCCGGGACGAGTCCCTCGGGGAGGGCCAGGCGTGCACAGGAGCGAGGGCAGCATTTTTAGACCTTGATCCAAGCAAGGCAGAAGAGGAACTGGAGCCCTGACCTCCCATATTCAAGATCACTTTTTTGAAAAAAGATTACTAATATTGTAAAACTACCAAAATAGGAACTTTAGTTTCCTTCTAAACTGTGAAATATGTACAAGTCAATCTAGCAATTGTGGTAGTATAGCAAAGTATTTGCAATTGCTGCAAGTTTGAAGAAGAAGAAAAAAAAAAGAGAGAGAAAAAGAGAGATATTTTTACAAGTGCATCACTAAGCAGCAGGAGTCCAGATAAGCCTGCTCCTTGTATTTCTGTATTTGATGTTAAATGACATATCAAAGTTCTAGCTCTGGTTATGTGATTCAAGAGACTGATGATAGCCATAGAGGTTTTTTTTGTTAAAGCATTCCAAAATTCCCTGTTCCTGGGACAAGGTTTTCTCCTATCAACATGAAACAGCTGACGTTATGCCTTGGCCATGATGGAGGAACGTTGTTAAAACCTGGAAGTGTTCTCCTGTTAAGAAACACTGGAAACAAGGTTGCCTATGGAACTTGAATTCAGTCTCCTCAGCCAGAAACATTCCGTTATGTTATCCACAGTCTGTCTACCTGAGCGATCTGATAGACTGATCCAAGCTGTTCAAAAATTTTGTGCTACGGGATTTGGCAGCAAACCCTTTGCCTTGCTTGCTGAGAAGCAGAGTGCCATGAAGCGCAGGGGGCAGAGGACCGCAGCGAGACAGCGAGCGGAGGGGAAGGGGATTTTCCGCTGCCGTGCCCTCGCACCGCGGCAGGACGGAGCTGGGCAGGTTGTGCCGGGTGCTTTCCAAGGGAACCGTTACTCTGCCCATCCTCATCTCTCAAGCGAAGCCACCCGGGCACCTGACCTGCGGAGGGGAGCAGCACCACCACCGGCACTGGGGCTTGTGTCCCACTCCAGCGCCTCCCCTTCCCCGGCTTGGCTGGCGTCTCGCGGGGGCAGCGCCTCGGCCTGCCCGTCGCCCGTCTCCCACCTCTCCACCTCGGCCGCCTTCCACGACGGGCCAAACACAACCCTTCAGAGCTGCCAAACCCAGAGCCGCCGAGCCCCTGCTCCCAAACCTGCAGGCAGCACAGCTTCCTAAAGAAACTGCTACCGCCCGCACCTGCGTGCGCTTAGGTTGGTCAGTTCAGAAACGAGCATTTCTCTAAGTCTCATTTAGAGAACAAGGAGACATTTTTTCCTGGAGGTTTCCTCCAACACTCAGATGAGGCATACACATGGAGAGTTTCAGCTTCAGCAGGCCAGTATTTTTAAGACAGTTTATGTGACAGGAACAAGAAGGGCTGAGTAAGGGAAAAACCTATTTCCAAGCACAGGCTGTGTTTACACAGTGATGCACACTGCAGAAAAAGGAACCAATGCACAACTGGTACGGCAGAGGGACTGACTGACAGCCCACACCGCAGGATGTGAAATAACTCCCCTGGCCAGCCCTCGCCATCTCTGTTCCGGGGACGCGGCTCCTACAGCGTCTCCCCAGCTGCAGCGGGGAGCCGAGCGCGCTGCTCGCCGCAGGGCAGGCGCGCACGTCACAAGTTTCGGTGACCACCCAGCGCGGGCACGTCCCTCGGGCTGTGCTCGAGGCTTTCCGCCGGAGCGGGGATCGCGCACCCAAACCATCTGCAGCGGGGCCTCGGCTGGGAGCAGGGTACCTCAGCCTGTGCCCACGTACGCCCAACAGCGCGGGCAGGCAGTTCTGCCCCGTTTGCAGGCCATGGATACAGTCGCACAAACCAAAACCCCAACCAGCCCTATCCGAGGAGAAAGCACCCATCTGAAAAGGCCCAAGATCCAAACTCGCAAGGGTTCTGGGGTCTGTAACAGAGCGTTGCGGTTAATCACCCTGTCTAGTTAAACAAACAGGATTAAGTCCACTAAAATAATTAATGAACAAACTGGCTGGGGTTTTGGTGTTGTGGTTTTTTTTTTTTCTTCTTTCCTTAAAGAGGGTCATACAGAAAGTTTCCATGCAGCAGTACCAAGACGACCTTTAGCTTTCAGGTAAACTTTTAACTTCTCAATTACTACAAATAAAGGCTCCAAATACCCTCAAACACATTAAGCAACATGGAAACTGCATTAGGGAAAAAACACCCCTCTGCCTCTATGCTTTCATCCAAATGTCTGTTTGCCATGAATGCTACTAAAAAAGATTGTTACTGAAGTTAGTAAAGATTTTCTATAGCTCCAGCTCCAAAACTCCTCCTGCCCCAAACGCCAGGCCCAATGCAGCCCAAGAAAGTTTAAGGGATACGGAAGGAGGCAGTGAAAAGGGGGAAAAAAAAAAAATCTAAGGAAACAAATAAATCAACAGAAGTCCTTTCCATGGCCCCTATGGCCCTCCCTTGCCAACAGCTTCTTGGATGCTCTAGAAGGTTCTTGCTCCCCTGTATCTTTTTCCTGCAAACCGTCATTATGGCCGCGAGCCTGGGTACAACTGGCACAAAATAACCTGACCTGCTTATTCTGTGAATCATGTGCATAACATCTTGTTCATGAGATCATCCAGTTTCTTATTAAGCACTAAACTCTTCACCACCACACACAGAATGCCCCAACCACTGTTCTCACAATCTGTTTTCGCTCTCCCTTACATTTCTGGGGTAAGAGAATTCTTACTGAAAAGAGGACAGGAGTCCAAATCAATATATTGAAGACCCAAGTTACCAGGAGCTGTCCACAGTTAAGAGATGGGGCATAATAAATAATTAGGACTTGAAGGTTTTTTTCCCTTGTCCATTCTGATTTCTGATGATCACGTGCATGGTGCAACGTACTTGCTTACAAGAGTTTTATCTGTATTCCAGTGGGTTGTTTTCAACTGCAAATACTATCTTCTGCTTTGAACATCAGAAACTGAGAGCAAACTCTGCAAACCCTGGGATTTTGCAACATCCTTCTCCCACAATGCCCGCTTCCACTTCTAACAAGTGCACAGATTTCGCTGCCGGGAGTCGCACAGCGTCACGAGGAGGACGACGCACCGGGGTGCAAAGCAGGAGACAGCCCGTTACTGAGCCAGCGGTTCCTCCTGCAGCGCTCAGGCTGACACCGTGCTACAGCACGGGCGGCGGCGGCGATTCCTAACCACGGGCTGCTTGCTGCACGTACCGCTCCCGCAGCCATGGCCGCGCCGGGCCGGCACCGCCGCCCCAGGACACCCTCCCAGAGCCACCGCGCTGCATCGGGAGGGAGCCCGTCACCCTCACCGAGTGCTATGCACTTCTGCCGCTCAACAAACCAACCAAAGCGCGCGACGCGCCACGCCGTTCCAGAACACACTGCCAGCCATGCGCCTTTCCGCTCTGTCCCCGCTCGATCGGTGCGAGCCCAGGCCACAGCTGCGGCCACCGAGAGCCCCGTCTCTAACGGGGCCACCGCCGCCTGCGAGAATAAAGGACAGCAACTCCCCGAGTGAAGACTCCCTGACAGGCACAGTCCTCTCCTCTTAATCATCTCTGTGCGGTATTTACGTGATTTCTAGCGAAACGATTGCTTTTCTTTGTTCTCCTCCTTCCCTAAACATGATGCCCAGTGGACTGGATATCTTTTCTCACTGATATTTTATCCCATTACAGTATTCCCTATTTTCAGGGATATTTATCTTCCCAATATGCCTTCTGTTCGGCCTTTAATTTTATTTATTTTTTTTTAACTAAGGGGTAAAAAAGTAGTCTCTTGTAAAACCACTTAGACATAACCTTCACTCCTTCCAAAAATTTTGGAGGCCTAGAGCCCATTCTGACCAGCCAGTTACAGGGGCTGCCAACACTACTCAACTGAATAAATGTCAGCTTCATACATTACATATCTGCAAAAACGTGACTGTCTTATTCCTGGGGTCTAAACAAAGCAAAGCACAGCTTGCAGATCCATGGCATTTAAAATTACTGACTGTGCTACCACGGAGATTACCAAGATTCTTAAAGGTTATGATCAAATTGTTTAATGAAAGGGAAGACTCAAAGATTTTATGCATATTACTAAAAAAAAGACATATATGCTGGAAGAAAAACAGTGGATTGTTCACTACTCATACGGGTAGGGTGGTCAACGGTTTTAAGGGCATAACAGTGAAATTTCACCGACACGCACACTGATGGCATGACTGTTGCACATCAGGCATCAGTTGCACTGAGCTGTGTTTTAATTAATGATGTTCCTTGACCAGTTCGTTAGGCACTCACAGACAGGTGGACTGACCTTTCAGAAGCCTTTTCTAAAAGCCTCTCCCTACGAGAGCACTACCAGAAAGGCTGACTTTCGACTACTTCTTTTCTGCAAAAGCTGGCTGGCTTAAAGTCTTCTTGTCTATCGACACTAACGAGAATTCAATACCAACAGCTTACACTGTAAGGAAAAGCGTTAACGAAGCCCCAGTATGAATGCCATGTGTTCACCTGTCGGATCAAATGGAAAAAGCAGAGCAGTGAGGAGGAAAGGCTTCGCTAGGTTTAGCAGTGGGAAACCAGGAGGTTTCCGAGATCCGGGGCGCTCGCTCCTCCTAGGAGCCCGTCAAGGGCGCTGACTGTTCCAGCGCTACATGGCATCCGCAGGCAAGGCCCCACCGCACCTCCGCCGCAGAGCACGCCAAAAGCCAACACCTATAAATATCCAGAGCGGAGCTCAGCTGAACGCTTCCTTCCTCTTGCTTGATATTTCCCTGGAGGGGGAACAGCAAGCGGTAGCGAACTGAGACAAGATTACTCAGGATTTGATAGTTAAATCAATTTTAAACTACAAAGTCAGATGTCACCCCAAACGCAGGCTCCGCTTTCCCAAGACCGGAGACAGATGAACCTATGGAAAACAGCTCAGACAAAACTCATCTCTCAGCTGAACCAACGGTGCTGCCAACAAAAGCGGTGGAGCAGTATGCTGCTTTATGGCCACTGCATTATAAGCTGTCATTAAACACATCCCTGAAAGCTTATTTAAAATATTTTTTCCTGTTTGCATTTCTTGACAAACTGTTTAATTTAACAGCATTAGATTTTCCCTATTTTTCATGTTAATAACGTAGGATATTTGTAGATCAATGGCAGAAGTTTAGAAATTTTAGAACGCGACATTTGGATTTTATTTTAGTTATTTTAGTCCTCCATATGCTCCCACAGTCCCAGAAACGCATACAGCATATAGTCAATTATAGTACATAAATGAAGTGACTTGTAGTTACTTATCATAGCAATTTCATAGCAATTAAAATCCCTTATTTCAATTTAGTGGAACTTAAATACAAGCCTCCCAAAGGCTCCCTCATTGATATGTTCTTTGCCATCAATTCAAAGGCATGTTTCCATTATGGGCTTAATTTCTAGAAACATTTTAAACTTAAGAGTGGTAATTGTGCTTCCTTTTTTGTGGAGATAATTTTGCCCACTTACAAAAGGGCTTCACCTTGAGAAGTTACGCAAACGGTATTGACACAGCTACATATGCAAATTGAATTCCTCAGAAGAATGGAAAAAACTGCGGTCTGCGGTTTATCTGAGTTTCAAGTTTATGAAGAAGTATCAAGAGCATTTTCCAGCACTTCTGATGAACTTCAGTTTGCAGAGGTTTTCAACAACGCACGCAGAATTCAAATGTTAAAAACATTCTGAAGCTGTACATTTGCTAGGTTGCTGTGCAGCCCAATATCGGGTCGGTGCTGTGCTACTTTGGCTACGAGCATATGAGTCTCTTCCCTAAAGAGCTTTTCACAGACTTTTACTCCACTTCCCACTGCGTTTGCGAGCACGGCGTAACCAGTCACCCTGCTGCACGCGCTGGAGAGAGGAAGGGCTGCTTCTCAAAACACGCTGAGGACTGCCTGTCTGTCAGCGGGATGAGCAGAAATGGTAACTTACTTTCCCCCCTTCCTTTTTTTCCTTTTTCTTTTAAATCCAGCTTTCTCAGACCACACACGTGGAGGCAGAGGCAGGGAGAGGGAGGATGGATGTAGCAGAACTACTGCAGCTGAGGGATGGGTTCAGGTCTCCTTCAGTCACACTTCGGCTGGTCCGGACCGTGCACTTGACCGGCCACACGCAAGTGTTAATGAATCATTTTCTTCCTATTTTGAACTTTGTGTACACAATATTCACTGGACCAAAATGTCACACACTAGTGGTCTCTGCTCTAGGTTCCTAGCAGGTCACTCTTTTCCCCTCAGAATGGATCAGTCCTGGCAGACGCGACACGAGCTGTCAGGGAATCGGCACTGGGGGCTCGGCAGGGACGACCCCGGCGCGTTCCACCAGTGCCCGTTTCCTATTGCTTACGTACGTGTTTCTGCTGAGCTCCGCAAGTTAAACAAGTCTCTACTGCAACAACACAACCTGTTAGAGTGGCCTTTATGCCTACAAAACCCCGCACTCAACGTTTACAGCAGGTTTTATAACATGGGCTCAGTTTCAATACTTTCATGTTGCCTAAACAAGAAAATTTTCAAGGAAGAGCAGATAGCAGGACTGATCTATTGCAAACCAACATCAGAAATCTTTAGATTTCAGTGTAAGTGTAAACTGGACTTCACCGTAACACCGACAGATATTTAAAAAAAAAATTACTCAAAGATATTTCTTACTCAGGAGACTTAAAAGACCATTTCATGTCAAACTGAAGTCATTTTTAGAAAAAGTCAAACTTTTTTATTGGCAAAGGATTGTCAATGATAATTAATTATGTTTATATGCTGAACTTTTATAATTCTTATAAGAAACACAATTTTAGGACTGGTTTTGACTATAAAATTGTGACTTAACTTCACAAAGCAAAAGATCCTTAAATTATTAATTCAGCCAATGCACAAATGTGCATAGAACTCCATGAGAAATTAAGTTTTTCCTTACCTGATAAAATTCCCGAAGCCAATTCTTCTGTAAATTTTCTGGCTGAAAAACAAAATACAAAAATAATTAAGAATAAGAGTAATGTATTTTTATACTAATATCCCGATACTTATTGCTTTCCTCGGTGCGTTAAAGTGGGAAGTTTTTTCCCACCATTAAAGAAAAAGGTACAAACGTGAGGATGCTCCTCCCCGAGCCCCAGCAGAGACCTCTCCTTTTCGTTCCCGAGCCTCCAGCGGCTTTCACTGAGAAGGTACGTCTTGTATACGACTTCATAACACCTGGACACATGCAGGATCAAGCACCTAACTCGACAGACTTGACAGGTATTGAGACACGTGCACGGTCACTGCCTGGCCATCAAAAACTCGCCAGGAGCCGCTGACACCCAGCTCTGGCGACCTGAGCTCCCAGTTACATGGTTTACTGCTCAGAGGGACCGCCCTGCTTCTGCGGGGTACTCCAGCCCTTAGAGCCCCTGCCGAGGACTAACTGGGACAAGCATTTCAGGGTTGCTACAGAAGTTATGAAAACTGAAGCAGCAAAAATATGGTAAGTGCAAAGCTCTGCCTTCTCAGAAACACAGCCCACCCCGATATGACTGTGGAGGGAAATAACTGATCTTCACACGTTAAATGTACGGCCGCGAGAGAAACAGTTGTTCACTTTTATCCTCAACAGCAAGACTTCTGGGTAATTTTTACATCATAGTAGGGAATTAAAAAAAAAAAAAAAAAAAAAAAAAATCAGACTTTTCTCTCACAGACATTGCAGGAATACACAGTATCTGTGGGAGGCAGCAGAATGTGCTGAACTGAAAACCAGAGAGACGCCTCAGCATCCTCCCTGCAGTAACCGCTGGGACATGAGCTGCCTGGAGGCAAACGCACAGGCATGAACGTTCTGCTCGGTTTTCCCATCATGGGTGTTATTTCCAAATAGCTGGGCACAACTTTAAACTTACTAATTTTTATCGACTGCTTCTTGCACAAAGATTTGCGCATAGGTGGCTATAAAGATTTGTAAGGAGTCAAAAAAAAGGGTTAGTTTGGCTTTTCTTTTTTTGTCTACAAGCCCATATAAGTTATCCAGTTCTGTAAGTCTACAAAGGCTACAAAGCTTTTCGAAAGTCAAGGGGAAAAAAGCGTCACATTCGTCCCTTACTCGCTGTCACCTCCCTTTTGTCAGTCACTCATTCCTGACAATTCCGGAATTCAGCATTATTGGTCAAGAAGGTGACATTTTCACTCCTTAGGAACGATTCTTTTTTCTCATGATGAATTTTCTCAGCATTCCCTATGGAAGTTACTGCTCTCGGCGCCGGGGAGCCGCCGACGCAGGGGCATGGGGCCGGGTACAGCAGGAGCAGCGGCCCCGCGTTCCGAGCCTGAAGCCAACCGGGATGGATCTTGGCCCGAGCTCAGGGATGTCTCCAATTAATATACACACGGAACAAAACACCCATGGCTCCCACCCATGCCCTTCCCTTCGGCCGAACGGTGTAACTTAAAGCCAAAATAACGAAGCTGCAGACACAAATAAAAACTGAAGGCAGCAAAGCAGGCAATAAAATAGTCCCTCTAAAAATGTCGGCTCATTAACTGTTCATTTAGCAACTTAACTCTTTTTCTACTCATTCTGAACTTAGTGAGACAACCACCGACTAACAGTAAGTCGGGATTGTTGCTTTTATAAAAGTAGCAACAAGGAAACATCAAACGAGGAGCTGCTGTGATTTCAAGTTGAGTTCTAACCCAAAGCTATAAAGACAACACAGGTTTTATTGGTTTTTTTAAAAATCACTCTACAAAACAGATACGAAAACATGCTTTGTGCATGATTTTTCTATGATCTAAACCAAAAGGCCAGATTCAAACTCTGGGGAAAGCAAGATGCTGGGGGGCGCGAAATGTCCAATTAAAGGGTCTGGTCGGCACGAGAGCCGGGGGGGCAGTCCTGCGCTAGGCCGCAAGCGGACTTCAGCAGCGCCGCGTATTTATTTTCAAAACACAAAGCGTGGCCTCACTCAGTAGGCAACAGGCAATTTTCCTGTTAAAAAAACAAACAAACCCTACATACTCCTCCCTTCTCACTATTTTATTGATGCCAGTTGCAGGATGTCCTTTAAGAACAATCCAAAATTAGCAGAAGTCGGTTGTTTTTGCAAACCCGCTAAAGAAAACCGAACCCCACACCAGCCCCCATCTGCAGAGAGGAGCTGAGGGACGGGTGACAGCATCCCAAAGAACGCAAACCTGAACCGGAGGGACATGCCCTCCAAAGCGCAGGACTCTTCACCCAGAGCCCCACTCGTCTGAGCCCTCGGAAGAAAATAAAACACAACCTTACTTTTGTTTTTAAATATTACTGCAGAAGTGGGAGGAGTTCCCCGTCTGCTACACGACTGAGTGAAAGCACTGCAAGATCAAACACAAAACCAACCCAGCACATCAGAGGGAAGCTGACCAGACGGCTCCGGGGCCCTCCAGCAGCTCCGCTCCTACCTCCCATATGCCAGGCAAGATTGTTTTTGAGAAATCAGATCGAATATTGAAAAATTTGCTAAACTGAATCCCGAGCAGCGACAGCAGTCCCTCAGATGAGCAACCTGCAGAGGCTCCTCCGGGTGCGCAGTGACCAGGGCTCACCCAGCCCCTCTACCGCGGCCCCGTCCTCCCGCGACTCCCCGCTCCCCCAACGCAGCGCCCGACAGCCAATGTCCGTTACAAGGGGGAAAACGATTTTGCTTATGAGAAGGGACGAGAGGTTAATGGATTTTGTTTCCTGTGCTCCTAGTCCTTCTGACGCCCCGTGCCCCCAGGGCACACCGCTAGACCTTCCAGCAGTGACACCACCAAAATGCCGTCTGACGGAGACCCACGTTGAAGCAGCAGGGAGAGGCTGCCGGAGCGCAAACCAGACAGCCCTAGCTCTCAGCGGCAGCCCTGCCACCACGGCGCTGGAGAGTACTGGGCATTACTGGGCCTTTCTGTGTCTGGCATCCCCACAAGATGAGTCACAGCAGAAAGCCAACGGCGCGCTTGCTTGTTCTGCTTCTGCTACTCATCCTGGGACGAGGCGGGCAATACTATTTACTTGTTGTCTTCATTACAGCTTTGAGATCCTTGGATGACAGATACTACAAATGGAGAGCATCACTGGATCAATCCACAACTCCCATCAGAGGAGAGACAAATACCCATAGAAAAGTCAGAGCTCCTCAGAAAACTCAAGATCTCAAACCTACATGAAACAAATCCACTCCAGCTGCATTTTGAAGGTCGACCAGGAACATGTTTTGAACGTAAGCAGGGGTCAGCCACAAGTGACGACCAAAATAAAAGCTGCTAATATCACTCCTGTTGCCATATTTAGCTGTTATGGTGTCTACCAACTCATGTATTGTGAAAAAGCAGGAGCAGCCTGCAAATAGATTCATGTGGAAGACACTGCTTTGGAGTTTGGGTTTTTGTCTGTTTTTTAAAAAGGCTTTCTTTTCTTCTTATGTTTAAGGCCAACAGTCACTACCTGGGAGCTCTGGAAGCTCACGGCAGATGTCCTCCTCGGAGCTGCTGTGCACTTTCACCAGCTGCATCGCGACCTTCAGCTCAGGAAGAAAGGACATTATCCCACCAATGGCTCCTTGTGAACAAAATTCAATGCAGCTCCACTCCCTGCCAACACAACCCCTCCCGACACGTACTGTACTTCAAATTTCAAATAGAAAAAGGAAATATGAATTCAGGTCACTACGTAGAGGTACACCTAATTTTACAGCTTCGCTTCCTGCACACCCCTTCAAACCACTTAACGATAGAGCACAAAGACTCAGGGGAGCAGGCATTTTGGAAAATAATTCCAGAACTAAGCCAGTACAATCAGATGGAGCAAGTCACTGAAAGCTGCAGGACTTTACTGATTTCCTTGTTCCCTTCTCCTCCTCCGAGCAGCACAACAAAAACACCAAAGTGGCAAGTCAGGAGCGCTCACGGGGGGTGAGGGATGCTGGAGAGACGCGTGAGGCCGAGGGCCTCAGGCCGGCTGCGGGGTCAGGCCCCGTCCTCGCCGGAGTGAGGAGCACAGCCCGCCGTCCCACCACTGTCCCGCCCCGGAGGTGGCGGCAGGGAGATGAGGCGTCAAACACGGGCCTGCAGCTGAGCGCCCTGCACCAAGGGTCGGGTTTTAAACAAGATAATTCTGTAAAGCGCTGCACATCGCACCATGGCAGGTCAGAAGTGAGGAGCTGATTCATCATCACAGTTCACAACTGGTATTTTCTGAAATGGGTGACAGCAGGAGGCAAAAGCCCAGGGAAGTAACACGAACAGGTGGAGACCAAAGCTCTCAACCTGCAGGTGAATTCCTTCTGGAATCCTGCAAGACACAGGAAGCTTTGAAAAAGTGATGACAAACACAGACCTGAGCAGAAGCAGCAGTGGGAGAAGATGCCAGCCAAGTCCCCTGGCAGGTGATTTCGGGAGATAAGGTGCTACTGAGGTTGCTGGGGCTGCCAACAAGGACTCCCTTGCCCAAGGCCAGGGGCTCCTGTGACTCACCCCAGCCACCTGCAGATCGGGCTGGCCATCACCTCGCCGGCTCCGCAGGACCCCACCGCTCCGGACCACCGCGCCCTTCTCCTGCGGAAGGACCCTGCCATGGCACAACCACATCCTTTCTTTCTGTTTTTACCACTCTGTGGCAAAATCCTGTAATCTAGCACTCTGCCTCAAATTCCTCCCTGGTCACCTCTGTATAAATGATGATTGTTATCTCCAGTCCTTCAAAACTTAAAATTAAGTGGAAAGATAATTTATATTCCTCTTACTTTTCTGTCTAAAAATAGGCACATTATATTTCATGTCTTCCAGACTCTTTGGCCTTCCTTCTATCCTTTCTCTCCACACTCTGGCCTTCATTAAATTAGCTCATTCTTTTTTATAATGCAACTGAAATTAATCTGTTCCTTGTCCTCTTCAGTGCTAAACCCTTTTATACCCATCCACTGATGAAGCCATTTCCCCCAGTCACTAGCTGGCCCCCCGGTTTCGGGCTCCCCACCTCCAGCCCTGCAGCAGCCCCGTTTGCTCCAGGTTCCCCTCCCCTGCGCACGCAGCAGCCTCAGCTCGGGCCCTCGGGGATCCGGCAAAGAGCAAAGGGCTCGCCTAACGCCAGGAGAGACAAAAAGATGTGAGGAAAGGTCTGAGCATCCCTTCGGGAGTCTCTCTGCTGAGCGCCGCCTCGCGCCATCCGTCCTCGCGGCTCAGGGCCCCGGCCGCTCCGCCCAGCGCTTGGATTGCACGCAGCCTGCTCAGCGCGGCTTCGTCAGGAGCGTTTGCCTTCCACGAACGCGGTGCTCGCCAGCTGAGCGGGGGCACACAAAAGCTTGGGAAGTTTGCTCTTCTTTGGGCTGCGCTGTTGGAGTTGGGCCCAGCAGACACCCCAGAGCCTCGGGGAGCACGGTGCTGGTTTCACCCTGCCACGCCATCTAACAGCACACATTCTGTCCCGGAGCCACAAATAGAAACCCTGCTCCCCCCAAAATGAGCACAACTTCTTTCCAGACTGCAGAACCACCCAGGACTCATGTTAAAATAACAGGACACACGCGCCGCTGCTCCCTTCAATTAAAAGTTTCAATTAAAGGTTTGACCTTTTCCTGGAATTCCAAATCCCACTAAAACCGTCTCTTTTCATGCCCAGTTTCCATTTGAAGTCTATTTATGTCACACTGGTTACTGTATTGGGCAAGCTTGTAAGAAAAATTAGCAAGCTTGCGAACACATGGATACCACATGAGGTGGTCATAGCCCGAAAACAAACGGCTTTTCAAAGCGAACATACAAGTAGTCTCTCTTCTCCCAGCATTTCCATTTCATACAAATTTACAGCGAAAAGAAAGCTTTAAGCCCATTGCAAAAATACATTCAGACAGGGAAGAAGTCTTTTCAAAAAAGGAAAAAGGAGAAAATATATTTAAACAGGGTAAGCAACCTTTCATTCGGAAAGAAAGAAAAGGACAGCGAACAAAACGAAACCAAATTAACAGCCTGGAAAATTTCTTTTTAGCTTCATTCAAAGGGAAATGGAAGAAAGCAGATGAATTATAGAAAGCAGGTTCTATTTTGTGAAGTTTATTTTTAGCCAAGAATAGGCTCATTTTTTAAGCTAAAAGAAAAAATTCTTGACTCTGTGAAATTTGTGGAAGTGCAGGCTCACTGGAATTGCTAAGATTAAGATTTTAAATCAAGACTTTTGCTCTCCTATCCTATCTTTAGAAGTTTACTGGCAACTTCTTGACATTTATATTCCAAGACCTATTTGATTTAAGTATTTTCTTACCTTCACATGGACTTGTAAGAGCTCCGGTCGCTATGTGCTAGGTATCAGACTACACAGACGATGCTGAAGGAAACCGCACCAGGCGGGTGCGAGGCTGTGGCAGATTGTGCCGGCCGTACATTCAGAGTCGACAAACGAGATGATGACACTCTGCACATTACGTTCACATTGTCGGTTTACCAGATTTCCAAGTCAATGTAGACAAAGCAGGATGAAACAGGAAAACAAGAATTACTCGTGAGTCTACAGAAAACTTCAAAGGAAAAGTGTAGATCCTCCAAATCTGAACTTCTACTGAAACACTGTGTTTTTATTACACACATTTGCACAGACAACTTCCAAATGCAAATGCAGTGTCACTTGCTTCAGTGTTTCTGACAGCTCACAGCTTTCCCAAGCAGCAGCAGAAAAAGGAGAGAGCCCCATTCTGGTACCAGTCACTAAGTTCAAGAAACAAATGCAGGGAGAAGTAATAGAATATAATTAGACCGCTTAACGTGGTTGGAAAAAGCAGGGCTTTGGACACACAAGTCTTTCACTGGAAAGTTTAGGGAGGTTTTACTCCTGGGCTGAGAAAAGCAGTGGCTTGTTGGACCCTGAATCTAGAGAACTGAAGAAACAAAGGCAGGAGGCAGTGCTGGGGGTACAGCAGTGCGTTAGGGGACAGGAGGTGCGAGGACGAGGAAGGGACTGTCGCCCACCTTTCCTATTCCACAGGAGGCTGGCAGCATTCAGGGACAGCGGTACGTTACCAGGCAGACTAACGACGGGCTGTCCTGGACTGACGTCCCACGGGACAGGCCGTGCTGGCACCGCTGCAGCCCCGCGTTGGGATTTAAGGATGCGGCGGCCTCTCAGAGGGGCACGGGACACAGCCATCTTGGTCTCTCCTGTCCAAGTGACCTGCGCTGCCGACAGCCAAGTATCCACTAAAAATGCACCAAACCTCTATTTTGTTTACCTTCTCTGCTGATCAACCTTCCTGTGAGCGGCTCTAAATCAAGACACAATACATGGAGGGAATACAAAAAGAAACCAAAGCAGTTACAGCTTCCGGTGGGGTAATGCGGAAAACACGCCGCTGGCAGCCTCCGCAAGGAGCAACGCCGCCGGAGCGCAGGTGAAGCGGCTCTCTGCAGAGCCTGAGAAAGAGAAACGGCCGTGGCCCAGGGCTGCGCGCTCGCTAGCGTGCATCTCCAGCAGAAACAGCAGGAAAACCTGAAACCTGGCTTCCTGTCAAAAACAGCAGAAGCTGAAAGAAAAAATGCTAAACATCTACTATCTGTTTTGAAGATTACGTGTTTCCAAATAACTGAAGCTGTCTACAAACTACGCTGCGAGACAGCAGCACTGCTTGAAAGAACGGAAACCACATGTGCCTAGACTGCAAGAGACACCAGAAGATAGACCTTCCCAGACAGGGACGGCGCATGCAAAACCCAGTAGCACTCTCTCCTAAGCATAGGAAATGCAGCTAGAACAGTAACAGCAAAGGGTACCTGTTAGAGGGTAACAAACTGTTCTGGCCACACAGAACCTCAGAATCTTTAGGGTTGGAAGAGACCTTCAAGATCATCAAGTCCAACCATCAATCCAATACCACCACGCCCACTAAACCATGTCCTGAAGTGCCACATCCAGACATCTTAGGGAAACATCAGGAATGAGGTAACTGACCTGAATGAAAGTGATGAAGCAATGACCTCTGCAAGGAGCTGGAGGTGCAGACCTATGTATTACAGGTGATAGCAAGACCAGAATTAGTCTCCCCTCTAAGTCACAAGACAGGGAAGGCAAAAGAGCTACCTTTCTTTAACTCCTAAAAAGCAATGGTAGCACCTGCTGTCAGGACTCCAGTCTGGACAGCATCTTCCAAACCTTCAGGACTGACCTTGAAACCAACCTAACGTGTTATAAGACAACCCTAAAACAAGGAAACAAAGAAACCAAACAGATCCTCACAAAAGCAAGGCCAGGAGCAGACATTGGAGAGCAGCTGAAACAAGCCCTAGTCCTTCAGCAGCTTCAGCTGATGAGACCAGTGCCCTAACAATGCTTAGAAAAGCAAGAGAAAAACTTCTCACTAACACCAGATTTCAGCAATTGCATCTCGCACCACTGAAATCAACTGCGCTCTTCACAAACAGTTTTGACAAACTTCTGTCTTCTGCAGGGTGAGGACACTGCCATGACCTCGGGGGCACAAAGGCAGAGTCGACAGCGGGACGCGCAGGAAGCAGGTCCGTGAGAACGCTCTCTGGAGATGGGCGCGCAGCACAGCAGCGAGCATCCTGACGCCCAGAGCGCAGCAGTACAGCTGCCTGAGCGGCAGGCGGAAGGGAGACCGCAGGGACAGCGAGTCTCCGCAGGAGGAAGCGGCAGAGGACCAGCACGGGCCTTTGGGTGCCGGGGGGACACTTCTGCCGAGAATGGGTCACTGCACCCACAGCAGAGAAGGTAACTGACCCCTGGAGCGAGCCCGGAGATGTTAAAGGGCTGAGAGACCTGGCCACCGTTCTGCGCGCGGTGGGAAAGCACGGCTCAGCCCCACCGCGAGCACTCGCGCTGAGGAAGGGGTCAGGGCGAACGCCTTTCTGCACGGTGCCAGAACAAGTCCCTGGCACAGAACACCAGGAACCACGCGACCACGCAGCCGGCCGCAGCAGTGGCTGCCAGCTGATCGACCCGCGCGCAGGAACTGCAGCCTGCCGACAGCTGATGGACGCAGCCCAACAACCAGCGACTGGCGTTGCTCTTGCGGACAGGCGCCTGGCTCTGGCGTTTCCAGTGAGCCGACTGCAGGCCACAGCTAACTGCCCGAGTGCACAATTCCACGTAACGCAAGAGCCTGGCACTGCACACGCCTGACAGCGCCTGCGCCGGCTGCAGGGGGGGGCACGTGCACAACAGCTGAGCAGGAATCCGAGCAGCTGGAGACGCGTCGCAGCGTGCTGCTGCCCTGCGGACCCTGGGCCAGGGCACCCAGAGCAGAGCTGGCTCCTGCGGGTAGACAGCGCGGGATGAGGCTGGACACGGAAAGACGGGAACTTTGCCGTGGCAAGGACAAACCTTTCCAGGAGAAAACACGATGTGCAGGCAGGGCACGTAGCGGGGGACACCACCAACACCCTGCACGTTGAACAGCACTGGGGGTTTTCTTTCCTGCCCTGAAGAGCAGCTCTGTCTCAGGCTCTCAGTGCGGCTATTCAGGAGCCCCTCCTAAACTCCATGGACACGGAGGAACAAAAAGTCCAGCCAAGAATACCACTCAATGAAAAAGGGGGAAAAAAAATAATAAAAAAGAAAGCAACTCATTACCAATGGAAAAAACAAAGTTTACATGACAAACTTGAAACTGGTCACTACATTCAATACGAACAATGCGTACATTTAATAAAGGATGATTCAAGGGCAGTGACTGAAAGCAATTTAGCACTCACACGGACAACTAAATCTCCGGAAAAAGTTTGAGCCACATACTATACAGAAGCTTGTCGCACACGTGTAACTCCCAAGCGCAAAGATGAAACCCGCACTCCGAGGACACTGCAGGATCAGAGCAGACCCCGAGCAGGGCACACTGCCGGTCAGCGGGACACCAGAGGAGCCCGTCTGCGAGATCTGCTCCTCGCCCAGCCTGTGGCCAACCATCAGCGCCAGCCACACTATTTAAAAAAAGAATAATTAGGAGGGAAGCCCATGATTTGTATATGCTGTTACTTAGCAGGACTGCAGAGCAGCTATGCATTTCAAACATGTTTGTGCCCGTCTCTGCTGAAAAGAGAGCTGCAGAACACGCCTGAGCTGAAACACGGACTGAGAGCTTTGCGGAGAGGATCGGGCAGATGCTAAAACGGCGAGCGACGCCGGGTTGTGCCAACGTGTTTTTCCTGCAGCGACCCTGAGCACCTCCACCCAAGCTGGTGTGCAGAAGGAAAGTACAGCAACACAACGGGCTGCAGTTGCCACCTTCGGAGGTCTCGCTGGCAGGGAGGCTTCGACGCAGGCGGCCGCTGGCCACGGATGCCTGGCTGCTGCTCACCCGGGGCTGGACCCCGCCAGGCACCGCTGCCGGCCAGCGGGAGAACCAGAGCCCCAGCTCCGCGCCGAGGCGCTGGCAGTGCCAGGCCTGGGAAAAACACTTCACGTGATAAAGTGCTTAGGGCTTTCGTCGTCAGCACCAAGCTTCCTCCGTGCGCAGAGCTGTGGGATTTACACAGCTAATACTTTCTTACAAGATTTCACAGTCAATTAAAGGCTACGCCTGCCAAACACCTGGAAAGCACATTCCCAGCCGCCGAGGAGAGCGTAAGTGAAAACGCAGAGCCGGACTCGCAAACAGCCATGCTCTCCTCTGGCCCCTCGCTTTTCATGTTAACAGAGGCTGTTAACTACCCAGCACAGAGCTTTAGTAACTGATACAACCCTATTTTTCAAAAAACAAATGGCCTGATAACCTGTAAACCAACACCACGCACAGAGCCAGCCTTTCCCCAGACTGTATCGTTTGTATCAAACAGTGTCTTAAATTGGCAACCGTGATACAAAACTTACGCTAATCATGGGTTGCTAAAAAAAAAAAAAAAAAAAAAAAAA
>WHYT01017268.1:156207-176664 GCA_009806455.1 Tetrax tetrax | reverse complement strand
AAAAAAAAAAAAAAAAAAGGACTGTGCAGTATGAAATGGAGTTTAGGGGCCTTCATGGAAGAAGAAAAAGAATAAACACCTGAGATGAAACCATAATTATACCACAAGTTCTCATTTGTATAATGATGTGTTAACTCATATAAGGTTACTATAGCGTCAGAAATTTGGGAGTTTACATAAATACTTAATTGAAATGAGCACAAAGCAGGCAGTGGTCTGGAGCTCACGTAAAAGGACCTCTGTCCATCGCCGCACAGGAACAGGGCAGTACCCTCAGAAAACACACCTCACACCAGTGCCAGGGTGTGATGGTAAGGGCCAACTACAAGAAAAAGTTACAAATTCTGAAACGATACAGACAGTGGGGTATTTACAGATCTTCCCACTCACACATCCCTCCTGCTGCTAAGGAGGGGCAGAAGTGAAATTTACCGCTGTCACAAAAGTAATCCTTTTTCTCCACTTCCTTTCTGAGTTTCAGCCCCCACAGAAGCTAAATCGGGAAAAAGGCCACCAGTTGTTCCATTAAATACGTGACACCCAGCACCGCCGCCCCGTCCTGCCAGCCAGCGCTCTGGGTGCAGCCCCTCGGTGCCCGCTCCGGCAGGGCCCCCTCCTCACCGGGACGTGCCCAAGGCGCGGGAGCTTCCCCGGACCCCTCCCCGGCCCTGGCCAGTCCTGGACGAGGACCGCGGGCCACGTAATCGCAGCAGCTAACAGGTTCATCAGCGCCCACCACCGCCGCGTCTGACCACAGCCCGGGGCTCTGTGCCCACCCTGCTCCCAGCAGGTCCCCACTGCAGGCGCTGGGGGACGCGTCTGGGGGTTGGACTCCTCCAAGGATGGAGACCCCGCAGCCTCCAGCTCAGCCGCCCCACGGCGTGCCAGCTTTTCCTCGGGTGTAGGGGAACCTCCGGCGCCTGGGCCTGTGCCGCTGCCTCCTGCCCCCTCACCGGGCACTGCAGAGCTGCGCCTGGTTCCTGCTGGCTGCCCGAGAAGGGACTAGGGAATCCCAACCAAAGAATAACTTTCCTTCAGAGAGGAAATCTTTCAGCTGCTTGGAAGGAGGAGAAAAAAAATTAAACATTGCTCTCAGCCAGACAGCTATGAAGCAACACACCCTTCAGTCTCCGCACAACATGAATGTGTGCACCATCAGGCATTTTACCTTCACAAGGACTTTAAAGTCCTAAAAAAATGAGCTAAAGGGAAGAAATTAGTTAAAAAGCTGACTATCTGAAACACAAAGTGGCTCTACTCTGTCTCCCGTCTGATCCGTAGTACTTCACCAGGTGCAGGGAGAGGCCGTGGAGGCAGGTCAAGCCGCCTCCTGGCCCCTGCGGACTGCTGCCAGGCTCTGGGGGAAACCCACCTCCTCCAGCACCCTTCTGGGAAACGCCCCGGGGGTCCCCCACACCGGCTGCTCCGCAGATACACAGCACCGCGCCATCCCACCCTCTCCAGGAACACACCTGCCTCGGGAACTTGTAAGAACTGAAACAAAACAGATATTCCTAACAATCTGGGAAAGCTCAGGTGAAACAGCATGGTACTATGCTTTTTTTCGTTTTTAATGACATCATTTCAATTTACTGAGACGGGAGAAAACAGCCAGGAAAGCAGGAACATTTTGTTCAGAAATGCATTACTGGAATAATCCGTTTTTTAAACACACTCCCCAAATCAGGCAAGCGATGCAAGAAGAGGCAGCTGGGAATGCCGCTGATGTTGCGACACTCCTCCCAACGCGCGGGAGCGGTGATGAACGCACGGATGGTCTCGGGGGCACGGGGAAGGGGAGAGCTGCCCCTCAGCACTACCGCACAGCACGTGCCGGAGGATAGATCGCGGAACACATCCCACCAGGGCTTCAGGCACGCACGTCTGCACGCTTCTGCCATCGCACGCTGTTGAGTCAGCTCCTAAACGCAACAGCTGCCTGCTACGTACTGAAGAGTACACAATTCACTTCTCCAGAACCTTTAAGGAGCCGCAGGAGTTCAGAAAACCCCAACTGAAATCAGAAGCGGTCGGTGCAGCAGCTGCTCCGTTGTCTCAGCACGCAGAACAGCACACCCGTAAGGAAACGCACCATGAAGCACGTTAAGCATGTGCTCGCACACGCTTCCAATTTGAAACTGGCAGCAGAGCCACTCAAGAGGCACGCGCTCGCTGGGACACCCAGGAGACGGGAGTTTTTGAGGAAATAGGCAAAAGTAGCTTTTCACCCTATGCGTCAAAAAGAGCGACCTCGACCACAGGCCTCTGCTCACAGCTTCACCTTTCACTGAAGAGCCCCAGCCCTCCCTCCTGCAGCCCACGCGCAGCAGCCGGACGCCCCTGGCTCCTCCGGCCCTCGGCACTGCGGTGCGGGGCGGGTCGGTACGTCGTGGGACGGTACGTCCTTGCCCGGTTTTGGACTCGGGGGACGCCAGCAGCCCGGGGCGGACCAGAGTCCGGCTGGGCAGGCTTGGCCAGCAGCCGCCAAGCTCACACTGCTGCTGCCGTGCTGGGGGAAGGAGGACGGCCTCGATCCACCTACAAAACCACCTGCTTCACTGGTTTGCAGAACTCTAGGATTTCTGTGCTGCCATGAGAAGGGGCTGACATTGGACAAAAGGTTCCCACGGCTTCAGGAGGAGGAGGGGGTGAGCAGCGCGCTGCGGAAGGCCCAGAGGGCAGGGCACAGCCTGTCCCTCCCCACGGCTGGAGGGCGAGGGCCTTGAGCCGGCCCGGGGCTGGGAGCACCTTCTGCCCCACTGCTGGGAGGGAAGGGAGCAGCCCTCGCTTCTCCTGCCTTCGCCCGGCGCCTGGCCCAAGCGCCACTGCCCCGGCCTCGGGCCTGCGCCCGGGTGGCTCGGGCCGTACCCACCCGCGGGGGCAGGCAGAGCTGCTGGAGGGAGTAAAATCATATGCAAAGCTTTGAGCTCCCGCACTGTAAACAAGTCACCCGTACGCCTACGGGAGCTCCTCTCCCAGCGCAGACGGGGCACGCGCCCAGGCGGCACCCCGGGCTCCTCGCGCCTTGGCACAGCCGCACGGCTCCGCGCGCCCCGTCCCCTTCGCCCACACCGCAGCGGGCTGGGCCCTTCAGCGACTCTACCCTGGAAGACCGGCTATTTTTAGAGCCGTTAATAAGGGAGAGGAAAACAGATCACATTCATCAGGGAACACATCTGCTGCTCTCCGAGCTCGTCCTACCCGCCACTGCTGTTCTGCACGGAAAAAGCCGATTTTTCCTCCTCGGCAGAGAGGCTCCACAGCGTTTCCCCTGCGCTACACGGCACAAAGCTGTTTTAGGATGACTGCAAACGCGGCACACGCCAGGGCTGCCACCCCAGCACACGCACCACACACGAGTACGTGACTGTAAAGCCATGCAGCAAAGTTACCTTGTCACTTCTGGACAAGTGTGCTCCGAAGCACAGCTCTGAAACGCTCCCGTTCCCCACCTTCCAGGAGAAGGCCTTATCTGAGCTACAGGAGATGTGCAGAGAAGTACAAAGGAGGCAGTTAGGGAGGAGAAAAAGCTCTTTTATGTCGGTGTAAATTGTCCAGGTTTTTCGTTTAGCGTTTTTGGCCATTAAGTTCAAAGTAAACGTCAATTCTCATGTGGGTGAGTTTCCACAGGAAATCCTGCCCTTCGTTCACTCTTATCCCTAAAGAAAACCATTTCCTTTTGCTTGAAAGGCAACTGCCTTGAGCCCTGTGCCACAGTGAATACTTTTTCACACTAAATATAGATTCTCAAGGAAGGAAACATCAGGCAGACAACAAAAGCGAGGAACGTTAGCATGCACTGTGTCAGATGGAGCAGGCTCTCTGAAAACACGCCTGACTGAGAGCAAATGTTCTGCTAACACACAGAAACTGCAGACTAATGAACAGCAGAGAGAACTTTCCTCTTGAACTTGAGAAAAATCAACCATTGCTTAATTCTAAAAAAAAAAACCAAACCCAAAGCAACAGAGCCATGCACAGATCAGAAATATGCCATATTAGCACCTGAGCCTCACACGATCATCCGACTGCTCTCTTCGTGCTAGTGGATACAGAAACTTGTTACAGCTCAAGTTTTTCAAGCACACAGACTTAGCCCAGCTCTGTGAGTTTGCACCTTTCCAAAGCTGGGGAAGTCCCACACACCACACAGACGCCAGCACAGAATAACTCGTGTCCCCCTTTCTCTGCACATCTCACGTCCCCAGGCTGAGGGTTTCGCAGCCAAGCACGCTCACTGTATGGCGTGTGAAAGGGAAGCCTTGCTCGTAACAAACCACACACAACCTAAGCAGTTTGTGTGACCCTGCAACGTGAGCAGTGCCAGGTAATTTCAGTTCAGCCTTCAAACCACACTGTCCCACACCACAAAGGCCAAGCGAGCAGAAGTGTAAACCAAACTGAGAGCTGCTGCTGTGTCTGTTTGGTTATTCCCCCCCAAATCCCCGCCTGGGAAAGGAGGATGCCCCGCAGCTTGCCGATGCACCAGCTCCCGCGCTGCATCTCCCCAGCGGGTACCACGGCCTAGTGCTGCTCTGGCTCCTGCTTCCGGCGTCATCACCGCCGCCTCCCCCAGGCGCAGCCCGCCCGTTCTCCAGCTGCACACATCCCCTCTTGCACAGACACCTCCCGAGCTCCTGCGCCTCCAGTCGTATGCTCCGAGACCCCTTAACAAGAAAAACAAAGACAAAAGAGCAGGCACTTCTTGTGTAAAATAAACGTCTACTTCAACTCAAATTGGAGATCCAGTCCCAAAGTCTTTACTCTCTCCCAACGCAGTCCAATAAAAGTCAGCTGAGTACAAGCAGAGGTCACGAAGCGACCCTCAGTTTGTTCCCAGCTCCCGCCGTGTACGGTAAAACGAGGCACTCCTCCCCAGGAGCAAAGGGACAGGCAGTGCCCGATGCCGCGTTCCTAGAACAGACCTCCTCCCGTACGGCAGCGCTCCCCCACCGCTGCCCACCCCAAACCTGTCAGCTCTGACGCCGTGCTCCAACGCCACGCTCTCCTCTTGCTGTCCTTACAGACAGTTACTTTATGTTTTGGGTTTTTTTTACTATTAAAACATTGATACATATTTATCCAATTTCCATTTGTCTCCCAGTCAAACTCTTCAGAAACTGTTACATCAAACTGGAATTCAGCAGGACAGAGTGCATTTTGTAAACACCCATTTTTCCCGTTTCACTACGGATACCACAGAAGAGGCTGTTACCACCACCACAGGGAAGTATCAAAGCATTCAGTATCCCTGGGAGGATGTGCAGTCTCAGCACTACCTGAATAAACACTTAATTTAAGATATTATTTACCAATTTTTCAAAGAAAATTATCAAGCTGCCTATGCATTTGCAGGTGTGCACAGATTAATGAATTATTTTCAAACAGGTATGACCAGTGGGTACTGGTGTAAAAGGTATTTAATATCTACAGTGCCTGTGAAAAACTTCTGTCTGGAAAGGGGCTACGGAAAACAAACAGGCATTTCAAAGGGAATACTACCAAAGCAAGGTGGAGTCGCCGTCCCTGGCAGTGTTCAAGAGGTGGCTTGATGAGGAGCTACAAGATATGGTTTAGTAGCTCTGGCAGCAATGGTAGTAGGAAGACGGTTGGACGAGATGATCTCATAGGTCCCATCCAACCATGTGATTCTATGATCAGACCTACTGTGCTTCCCATAGCTCTCCATCTTCACTTCCTGCACAATTTCCCACTGTTTAGGCAAGATACTTTTTGTTTGAAACTGATAAAAAATAGTGATAGATACAATAAAGGGCAATAAAACATTAATTTGTGTGATTTTCAATACAACTCTGCAAAACAAAAAAAAACGGAAATTGAGCTGAAGCATTCCTATTCCTACAGCTGACCTCACATTCATGCTTTGCAGAATTACGGCCCAAATTACCTTTGGGCAGATTTTTACCAAGTAGCAGGGAAGGATCACCCCAGTCAGCAAGCAAACAGCACGGAAATTAAAACCCGTTTTTACAACACATCCGCTGAAGCTACCGGGCACCCCCAAAGCAGCGGTTTCTGCAGGGAGCCGAGGGCCCTGTGGCGCAACCCCCCAGCGCCGTGCTGGCAAACTGCTCACAGGCATCACGTACACCCATCACGTACAGTCGGCGCTGTTGGCTCCTACAGCTGCACCGCTTGTCTCAACACACGGATTTTGCTTAGTGTTTGTGATTTATGCCTTTTTTCTTCCCAAGACAACTCCAAAGGCCAGGTGAGTACTCAGTCATTATTCCTATGAAAAACGTAATTTCTCACTGGTGGCTGCAGAAAGAAACTTGAAAACATGGCGTACGTGCTCTCTGAAGCAGAACAAGCAGACAGCACGTGAATAAGCCCCCCAGATCTCCTGGTGTTCAGGGTGTTGAACAGTTACAGCACCGGCCCCAGCTCCCCGACACTGCACCCCGCTGCCCCCAGGAAGCCGGCCCTTGCCACTCCGCAAGGACAGAAACACCTCAAAATCCAGCCCCGGGCACAAAAAGGAAACTATTTTCACAGCGCGAGCAGCGATTTGACAGGCTGCACAGCTGTAATGAGCTCTTAGGTGCTATGGGGTATTACTGCTGCAAAATTATTTTTCAAAGTGTCTTTTTCTGAAAAGTGAAAACCAACGCAGAGGGGGAGCCCGTTTGGCCCGGGGCAGCACACCGGGCAGCAGCTTTCCTTCAAGTTTCTGTGATCTGCTTCCCTCTGATTGCACCCCTCCGTCCCCCTCTGACCTGCATTTCCCAGGAAAACACTTGGCAGCTTCACCTCCCACTTCCACCTCCCATCTGCGGTTCCACCCAGCCACACAGCGTCTCAGCGCCCGAGGTACAGCTGGGAGGGGGGCCAGCACCCCAGCACGCTGGGCGCTACATGCACATCTGAGAGAGACAGCCTACGGCCCACCGAACCCTGTATATAAATATATGTATCTGCAGAGATACACAGTCATAGAGTCACAAACGGTTTGGGGGGGAACGGACCGTTAAAGCCCACCCAGCCCAACCCCCTGCCAGGAGCAGGGACATCTCCAACCAGATCAGGTTGCTCAGAGCCCCGGCCAACCTGGCCTGGAATGTTTCCAGGGGTGGGGCATCAGATGTTTAATTATAGACTAACTGTTAAAAACACAAGATTTCAGGGAGATCAGCAGGCTAGAAGTCAGCATGGCAGGCTGCTGTTTCCAGTACCAAGCTGTTCAACTCCTGTCAATTTTTTTACAGTGCCCCCTGAAAGGTTTTAAGAAAGTTTTGCAGATTTTTACAAGGAGGTTTCCCATAAAAGCCACCCTGGGATAGAGCAAAAACACATCTCCTGGCAAATCCAGCACATGGGCCATCAAGACAGGAAACTCTGTCCAAAAGCACAAACAAACAAACAAAAAAAAACCCAACCAGGAGCCAACTTCCCACTATTATTTGACAAAAAAACATCTTGGGAAGGCTGCAGAAAGCAAGGGACTTTGACATTAAGTCGGGCAGCTTATTCTCAAAGTAAGAGAATGTGAAATAAATGAAGAGGCGAGACCAGGGGTCAAATTATCTGTGACAGACTAGGAAAATTACCTGTGAGAGTGCAGCCCGAACATGCTTTGCAAGACAAGACTGCGTTCATTACAAGTAGGAAAAGCGTTTTACAGCCATCAGGGTGCCAAACAACAACCTGAGGAGCAGTCAGGCAGCAGAATGACCATTAGCCTGGACCGCACGCAACGTATTAGTGAAACTATGACTGCGCCTGAGCTTGAGGAGCCAGCAAAACCCTGTTGGCATTAGTGCGGCGAAACCCCCTCGTGTGGGACTCCAGAAGAGATTCGTAAGCTCGCGGGGGAAGATGCTGTTGGTAGAAAGCTGCACAGACACAAAGAGACGGTGTGATGGGATGTGGGACCCGGGTGCCCAGAGGCCGTGGGTTCTTCACCCCTGGAGATGCCCAGACCCCTGGTGCCAGCCCCCGCCCTCCTGGGCTCTGCGATCCGTGTTCGTGCTCTTCCCCCACACAACTGTGGCCTGCAGGTTGTCCAAGTGACTGAGCAGGGACCTCAGAACAGCCGCACGTATTCACCTGGCAGTCGCTCGCACACAGAGCCATAGGCAGCAGGGTGCGGGTTGTTCCCCCTTACCGAACCGGAGCCCCTCCCGAGGCTGTGGCAGGCCCCTTCCAGTCCCTCAGCGCCACTTCTGCACAGACACGCACGCTCCAGCGCTAACGGCAGCCCCCCACCAGCCGCTGCCCCCCCCATCAGTGCCGAAACACTGACCCTGGGAAGAGGTGCATTTCAAAAGGATGCGCTACAGGTACGGCGCCTTGCCTTCCAGCATACCGTACCCTCGCTCCAGAAAGACGCTAAGGTCACTCCTTCTCTGCCAAATTCATTCAGCAGTTTTCCCACCACAGATTCACCCCACGGGCTCCCCACTGCTGGGACACCGGGTGGGCGGCTACGCAGTTATGTGCTGCCTGCAGGAGCTGGTCTTTAAAGTACGACACGAGCACGAGACTGCAACCTTCAGCAACACAGCCCACTTAACAGGCAGAACTGTTAGAGCTCACTGTTGTTTAAATATTCAGTAGTACAGAAATCAGAAATGGTGGAAGCTATCTCAGAGCATTTCCAGGATAAGAATATTTCTGGGAGTCGGAAAGAAAATGCGAAGAATTGTATTTCCTGTGTCTGTCGGTTTTTTTTTTTTAATATATGGCTAAGGAACAGTTTTGCCCCTCAATGACATCATTGACTCTTCAATACTGAAGTCGGGTTACAAGGTCAGCAAGACATTTTGCAATGAGGGGACGTTTAGCTAATAACTGTGGGAAAGCCCTCAGCCCAGCCCGCCCCGCGCAGAACTAAAACCCCCACCCCAGGGCAGCAGACCTGGCGCTGGCTCTGGGGGTGCGGAGGAGTCGCCCGCTGCCCCGCCGAGCGCCGACGCGCGGCCACGGGCAAGGTGGGCGACCTGACCCTCCCCACGGGCGCCGTGCCCCCGACAGGGACCAGGGTTGCACAGGCAAGAGGGGCTCCAACCAGCTGCGGGGCTGCGCTCAAGCCACAAGACATGGCAGCGCGCTGGCGCGTTTCGGCGAGCTTGCGGGGCAAACTCCCGACCCTGCAGCGCCTTACCTGCCCTGGCCGGAGGGCGGCACCCGCACCTCCGGAGTACCCTGCCCCTGCCCTCCCGACACAGGCAAAAATTGTGCTGTGACTACTCGCTCTGTTTCTGGATCCTCACCCTAAAAATCAGCAGCTGAAATACACAGACTACTTTTGTTCATAAAACAAAAACCTGAGCCAAGTAAAAAACTTTTTTTGTTTTTTTCAGAGAGGGAAGAGAGGTCAGAATTTTTTCCCTCAACTCATTAAACAGCACTTTGCTTTCTAGGCTCTTCTTAGGAATTACTCACAAGACACAGCCAGCAACAGAGACTTTCTATTTAGAAGTCACATCTCTGGAATGTTTTTCCTTACTGTAACACATTTCTCACTCAAAGAAGAGACAAGAGTACAGCAAGAGAACTGATGTTACATACATTTTCCCAGAATTACTGAACTCTTCCTGACCCCCTGTGCATACACTGTTCGGCGCACTGGACTAGAACAAACAGCGCGGCTAGAAACAAAACGCGAGTCAAGTACTGCGAGAATATGCGCTCTGGTCCTGCTCGTCCTCGCTGTTTTAAAGAAAATCACTCTATTTGTGACAAAACATTCACCATCAACTGAACTCGGTTGTTGAAAATACTGACTTGGGGGTGAGGGGAAGACATCTTCAGTTTCAAAACTTGTTTTCCCTCTCAAAAAGCCTCCCACAATTAGAAGCAAGGGCGTGTCTGCCACGGGACGGAGCCCGCGGAGGGGCGGTGGACCCCGCGCCGGTGAGCAGCTCTCGGACACCCCGAGGGGAGCCTGAACCTGGTGTGCCTGCACTGCTGAGGGGCAAGGCAGCCCTGCCCTAGGGACAATAAAGTAACAAAAACAAACACAAAAGCCAACCTCCACAGACATTCTGTGGACACATTCAATGAAGCGCAGGCTTGATTCAACACTACAGCCCTAATGAGCACTAGCACGAGGTATCGGTGGAGATCTCCTGACAGCCAGCCAGAAACAATACTATTGCAGCCAAGACTTACTCTGTGTTCGTGGCTCCAGAAATTCAAAGTCACTATGGAAAATTTTGTATATTTAAACCTAACTATTAAGAGATATCCTGTTTGCAATGAGGTAACACCTCTATTTTTCTCTGTCACGAGGAAGTGCGCTTCACCTCGTGTCAACATTTCTGAACAGCGCTGGAATGGCTCTTTTCCTGTTTAGGAAAACGGGCTTCGGGCTCAAATTAGACTCTGAAAAAAAGTAAAGATCACTTTTATTGACTTTTTCCCGCTGCAATTTTTTTTCATATTCTGAAACATTCCAAATGCATAATGGGTGACACTGGGAAAAACCACCTGGAGCTTTCTCTGACCACTCAAGTGAGACAGATCTGAAATCCGCTCAGCGGGTACCGCGGCTCGAGGATGCACGGTCAAGAGACAACCGCAAACACGAGGACAGCTCAGAAGGACAATTGTGAATGGTTTTTAAACGTTCCTCTTGGAGAGCTCTGGAAATATTTATTTATGCTGCCATACGTGAACTGCTATAACAAAAGCTAAAGTAAAACTGTCCTTACGCTTGGGATTCAGAATTAAGACCATCAACCCCACTGCCATTCCCAGCTCGCCCGAGGACAGGGCCCACAACTGGCACGAGGGAGGAAGACAAAGGCTGCACCGCAAGAGCGGCACCGCGCACGGACCCGGCTCTGCACAGCGCTGCGGGGCAGGGACGCGCTCCTGGGACTCAGCTCCTGGATAACTAAGGACAACTCTTCATTTTCATAGAGGGAAAACACTCCGCAAGTTAGCATGAACAATTCAAAATCACACAGCCATTCCAGAGGAACAGCTGGAAGGCAGACATGTAAACCAAAAAATACCCGCCACGCAACAACATGAGGTATTTTAAACTTCCTCTGCTCAATCTCTCACAACTGCAGACTCCGAGACAACTTTTACAGCAACCCCACTAGAATAAAGCAGGTTTGAACTAACATTATTCCATCTCCCCCTCAAAAAAAAACCCACAAAAAAACCACAACTCCACAAAAGCACCACAGGTTGTACCAGCAAAACCTTGTGATTCCAGTTTTTAATTTCACTGAACATTTCCACCAACTAGAGTGTTGACACCAAAACAGCAGACGTCCTAAGAGAAGCCCCATGCAATCTTGGGGGAGAGCATCCACCAAGGTCTCCCGTCTCAGAGGGGCCCTGGGGCTGGCGGGAAGGTCTCCCCTCACACCCCCATGGCTTTGGGAGCTCAGAGCGTCTCTGAGGGGACACCTCTCCTTTGTGAGGGAAACTCACCCTTGCTCCTCCCTAAAGGCTGCCAAAAGAGCATGCTCCATGCTCCTCTGGGGTGATCCCATCCTCAGGAGGGACGCAAAAGCAAAAGCCAGAAGCCAGCAGAAAGGAAGACACCACACCACCGCTGAGGAGTGCTAGGATGGCATTTTCAGGCAAGAAAAATCCTAACCAGCCTGCACAGGGAAAATCAAACACTGAAACTACATAAAGCCACTCCCACCAGAGCAGAGCATCCCACAGAGACGCCACCTCCTATGCCCACAAGCAACACCAGGTCTTCCTCAGCACAGCCCGTTCAGGGTGGGCTGAACCTGTGGCCAGGACACTCGGACCATCAGGCTGGACCTCGGTCCCCAGCTCGTCCGCATCCTCCTTCCTGCCTAGACTTGAATCTGGCACAAACCAGGTGGTACCCACGGCACAGAGGTGAGGAACGAGACAGGAGACCAGGAATGATGCAAACAGCTGGATTCAGATGATGGAGAGCATGGACACAAGCCAGTCCACACCACTAGACTGAGACATCACATCGTACTTCCAGGCACACAAAGCTGACGGGACAGACATGGGAAACACTATTCCCCTGCCTCTCCTCCTTCCAGAGTTTCCCTAGAGGTGAGCATGGTGGTAGGCTGCTTGCTTGGACAAGACATACAGTAGAAACATGTTTGTTTTCAGATTTCGCAAGGCCACAGCCTGACCGTCTGTTTCCAAGGTCAAGGAGGCAGAGTCCCTAACGTCACCTGCGGCAAACACAGCAGACTGCTGCAGTTGTTTAATTGCCCTCAAAGCTGGCATCCCCCAAAGAGATCATAAGTATCATTTATTAAATAATCTTGACAAGATGCACACGATTTCTTGCAATATCCCATTGAGCCGCTGAGAAAAGCGGCAATACCGGACTCTCCATACTGAGATGTTCCACTGCGCAGCAGTTCTCTACATTGAAAGACTGTTCTCCACCTCATAGCACCTTGCAACGCACCAGTACAATATACAGCCCATTCCAGAGGAAAAAAAAAAGTTATGTAAACTGTCAAATGCTACAGCAAAGAATTCACAATCATATTCATTCAGTTTATACAATAAAGAATAAAATATGTTTCCATTCTTGAAGCAGAGTTCAGTTTTCAAAGCAAACTCAGCACTTGGTCTCTCACCAACTCAAGCCCTTCTGAAAGGGACCAGCAGCCGACGTTTCATAAACACACCCACGGCAAAGGAAACCCTTGGCAGCCCCAGCGCGGGCTGGCGTGCCAGCTGCCAGAGCAGAGCGCGGCCGCGCCTTCCGTCCCCCAAAAACCGCGGGCTCCTTACATGCGGAACCGGAGGGAACGCCACCTCGCACAGCTTTCTGGAGACAAAGAGGAGCTTTAACGGGTGACCCAACGCTAACCCAAACTTCAGCTCCTAACGAGAAACAGAATTTCTCCCCCAAAAAGTAAGCCCTAGATTTAATTGCCGGAATGATTTTTTTTTTTACCTGTAAAGCCAAACATAAGTGAAGGCACTATAGTCGGTATTTTCAAAACCAAACAAACGAGTGAAAGCTCTTCCACTCCGTTCTTGCAGCCCTCTTACATGCCTGCCTTTTGCTCCCCTCTTAAGTTTTCACAGAAAGTATTTTCCATAGTCACAACAGATTTACTCCTAAATGCAGTTAGAGGTTAATAAAGCTAACTAGAAATAATTATTTCTTAACCAACTCTTGGTTAGTAGCTGGTATACACAGGCTATTGCATACCTAATTCTACTTTATGTCTCTATTTGAAACCAAAAAGGTTTGGCGTACTGGGATTAGATACATGCATCCCTGTACGCTGTCTGACTTCAGAGGTCGCCACAGCCACATCAAACCAGAAATCTCAAACTTTCTCCCATTTTCA
Source organism: Tetrax tetrax (assembly GCA_009806455.1). Taxonomy (NCBI): domain Eukaryota; kingdom Metazoa; phylum Chordata; class Aves; order Otidiformes; family Otididae; genus Tetrax; species Tetrax tetrax. The sequence goes on along the minus strand of WHYT01017268.1, from coordinate 163,363 downwards.
CCAATTTTCTTGCATTGCCTTTTCTGTGTTCAAGGAGATCAATATTCCACCCACCCGGAGGGTTCAGGCGTCCTCGCATGACAAGTACATCATGACAATGCTGGCACGAGAGTGCTGTATCAGTTTATCTGCTTTTTACTTATTTTATTTTGAGAGTAGACAGTTGAAGTGACAGGCAGTTTCACACACCCAAAATAGACCTATTCCTGTTTTCAACCATAACTTGCCTGTCAGAGATCCTTAAAAGACACCCCGAATTTCTGAACCATGTTAAAACTCCAGAGTTTTCCTCCCATCCTTCAATTTCTGTTCTTTAATTAACAGAAAGACATTAGCTGTGATGATCATTTCACAGCATACACTGATTACAGTGCAAGAGCAGTAAATGGTGAAGTTCTGGCCACTCCTGAGAGCCGCAGAGGTTCTGGAAGCTACAGCCCTCCTTGGTTTTGAGCTTTCTCCGGCGACTGGTGTGATAAGCTGCACCGTGCTGCCTCAGAGCCAGCTGCAGACCCTAACTGGAAATTAGGGTGTGATGAAAGGAAATTTCACCAGGCTAGGAAAATTAGGATATGATTACAGAGCAATTCATTCCCCCTTGGAGAAGTCACTTGGGTATTTCTAGCCTCCTCACTAGAGCAGCATGCAAGGAGTCTTTGAGGATCTGCCTCGCATCTCCACCAGCCCGGTAGCTCTGGTTTGTGCCCAGAGTCCTACCCAGCCTGGACACGCGCAGCGTGAGCAGTGGTTGTCCACGTACTGCGCGTCAGAGAGCGCGGAGCAGAGCCGCGCTCCAGTCGACGGCAGGGTCTGCATCACAGAGGGCAGCTTATTTAAGGGGTCCCATTTTAACCAAAAAGGCACAGCTCCCTCGCAGAGCAGCTGACACTGACAAAAAGCAATTAATGAAGTGAGCTGGATTACACACACTCAGCTTTGTTCTACAGTTCAGCCATGATTTCTAAACAATATATATTATATTTACAGGCCAATGAGAGGAGTGAATATAAGCAGATGCTCAAAACCTGGACAGATTGACAGCACGTATGTCAGATTAATCATGAATAGTTAGCTAAAGACTGGTAGAAACAGGGGAGCAATTTGATCTTAACCAAGCTGAATTACGACTACAGACAACAGATTCACTCACCCAAAAGGAATGATATGCATATATATATACACACAGACACGCGTGTGCATGTGTACATAGACTTCTATATGGATACCTCTCCAGCGATAACTAAGATAACTAAGGATTACTCTTTTTTTAATGCTTCATTCACAGTTCCAACATAATCAGGGACAAAACCACTTCACTTCATAGCCTCACAACCTGGAGTCACGGTTACTCACGCCACGCCCTCTCACTGCAGCAGAGGTGGTCCCGGCAGCGGCCCTGCGCTTACAACACAGAAGGATATTGTTAAACGCGAGGGACGGCCACTCCGAGCTCTCCAGCGGAGCTGTTACACACAACAACCACCGACAGAAAGGAGCAGTGGCGAAAGGCATCACTGTTCCCACACTGACCAGATCCTGCGCGTGCTGTGAATGTGTTAGCCAACACTTACCCACACAAGCAGCAAGGAGTCACAGCCTGTGTCTCCTGCAGCCACGGAAACGTCATTTTGCTTTCACTCACAGTAGAACTGACTTCAGAAGGCTCTCGCGTACCAGAACATGTTCCTTCCTATCAAGTTTTTGTTGATAAAACAACAACAAAATCCTGATTATTTCCACTTATTGTTGATAGGAGTGAACCTACTGGATTTTCTCGGAATGAAACTAAAGGGCAAACAGATTTAGCCTACAAGATCAAACTAGAACTACTCTGAACAGCAGTGCTCAGAATGAACTGATTCTTTCCAAACCCATTTCTACTGAACTATGTCACTTGCTAATATGGTATAAAACTGCAAATACATAGCATTTTTAACTGAAGACTCCATAATATCTTGTAAGTGTGACAATGCATTTAATGCACATTGTCACTGTAGGAAACAAAGCAAATACAGCAACTAAATAATTTAAAAACATAATAATAAAACCACTGAGGACTTAGGCTCCAAGTCTTTTCCGGTGCTTTTGAAGCGTTTTAGTTTGCATTTTACCCTGCATTATCCAATACATGTTATTTTCCACAGATACAGAGCACTTAATGTAGAACTTAATAGCTTCCAAGCCTAAGCTAGAACAGGCACTAAACTTACAGGCCAGACTTTGAACGGTTTCTTGGACATTTGCCATTCCCAAGCAAACAGCTTTGCCAGGCTGTAAACGAATCGAGTGGCAACAATGCGAAAGCAGACAGGGGAATTCCAGCACGCTTCAAGGCAGAGGACAGAGAAACACGAGCGCTGAAAGATCCCCCAGTCCGACTTCTGCTTTTCCTTAAAGAGCATCAATCCTCAAACACTTCTCTCACTTATTTTAGAGATCCTGAAATACTTACGTTTTCTGAGAGCCCCAAATCACCCTCATTCAGCTGACCTAGGCAGATCGCACCTTGCTGGCGGCAGTTCCTCCAGGCTTTCCTCGCTCTGCACGCTGGGTTTCAGCCCCGTCAGCAAGGCTGCCTCTTCGTTCTCCCTCCCTTCGGAGCAGCTGTGACCGGGGAGCAGCTGGCCCCACTCTGCACAGCCGGGCCGTGAGAACCAGGGCTGCGAAGGAGCAGCCGTGTCGTTTCTGCCCCAGCTCTGCCTCGCCTGCAGAGATGGCCCAGGCTCACGTGCCACCAGTACAGCTTTTCAGCCGCAGGGTGGGGGACGAGAGACAGACTGGGGGTCACATGCTGAAGAGACCTGCCCTAAAATTCCCCCCACTTTGCACAGTGGCTTCCTCTAGAGTGAGCCCCATTTCTGTGATAGTATTCAAAATCCATTTACGTAGGTATCTGAAAGAACTGTACAGGGAAAACAGGGAAATAACTTTCTAAACTGTGGACATACTCTGAAATGTGCACAAAATATTTTATAAATAATATAAAATTATTCTGATATTACATTGATTCCCAGAAAACACTATGTATAGTCTAATAAAACACAAGTCACAATGGATATGGAAAATAACACAACCTTAGTTTCAGAGCAGGCAAACTTCACAGTAATAGTTTTGTATTTCACATGACTGTCATGAAAAGGCACCACCACCACCACCACTTCCCCAAGTACAAGTAAGTATTCCACGTTTTCAATTAATTTGTCCAGGCACAGCCCCCAAACTCAAGAGCCATCCAGATGTACCGCATCGCTGCTGACAGGGATTCCCACGGAGATCCGACTCTTCCCGCGCTGCGACGTGCAGCTATCCCAGGCAGACGCCCCCAGCCACAAACACCGAGCGACAACCACCAGCCCTCGTAAGAGCTGGAGCAGGAAGGCATCCCGCAGAAACCACCGTCATCACAGCGCACGCAGCCTCAGCGGGCTGTAGCTGCGCCGAATGCCCGCTGGCCGTGGATGATGCCTCCTGGAGAAGGCAATTCCCTCGCACACGGCCCAGAGCCCTGTCCCAGCCTCCAGTGCTGGGCTGCTGCCATACATCCTCGTTAGGGATGATATATTTGCTTTCTGGTATGCGTAGTGCTATCTGCCTCGCTCAGCTTTGGTTGGAGAGCAAAAGGAAGACATAAACTTAACAGGTGACAGATCTGGGTTTTATCACTGCATTAGAGTCTGAGCTCAAGGTTTAAAATGCCTTTTCACCAGCTGCATTAACAGCGGAGAACTATCCAGGGATGTCAGCACGCACGTGAAGCTTGTGCCCAAATGGTTTCCAGTACTGCTACAGAGAAACCTTAGCTCTGTAACGGCTAGAACCAGCCAGAGGTCTGACAGCCTGAGCAGAAACGCACGTGAAGAGAACTGCCCGAAGGAGCTCCAGCCGCTCCAGTCCCAACACAAAGTTTCCGTTTCATCGTCTTTTGCTTTCCTCTCCTTGCAGAGTGCCAGATTTAAATTTCTGTCTGATGTCCAGCCTAGCTCTTGAACACAATTTTTAATTACAGAGGCATTAAATTAAACTCTAAGAGTATCAGAAGTATCGTTTCTAAACATATTTGCTGCTACATATCTTTAGCTTCTTAACATGTTGGACACCAACTTTTTAGGTACTATTGAGAATGAATTCTAGAAGCAATCCCATCAGAGTAATTAGAATAACCCTTGTCCCAGAGAGGACCTTTCACCTTCTTGAAAACCTTCCAAAGTGTAAATATTTAAGTGTTAATAAGACAACCAGAACGCGCGCAGCTGAGAGATTACTTCAAACAAGGAGGAGCACGCCATTCTTCACTGGCACCATCAGGGAGTCACCAGAAGGAAGATCCCCAGCACGCTGAGGACCCCACTTTACCTGGGGAAGGCAGCGGCGTATTGCCGCGCTCCCCCCGCAGCTCCACCGCGCCCTCGCCCCCTGCGGTACCCTCACCCTTCACTCCCCTCTCTTGAGGCCCGAGGCCAGGCACTCGCTCGCTGCGAAGCAGCTGACGGCGTCTTTGACCCGTAGAAAGCACTCACCTCCGGCACCGCCAGCACAGGAGAGCTGCCCAGAGCCGGAGCTCGCAGCCAGGCCCCTCAGGCAAACCCAGCACCTCTGGAGGGAGAACCGGCCTTGGCGGCCCTGCCGCGCATGGCACCGCTCCGGGACACCCGTCACCAGGGGCACCCGGCTCTGGCACCGTCTGTGCCCAGAGCAGCAAGAACTCACCGCGGCCCCTCGGCCTCCCTGGGCTCGCGCGGAGGCGGCCCCACGAGTCGGCTGCACGGCAGCGATGGCGCTGAAGCGTCAGCCACAGCGTTTCTGTGGATGCACGGGGCGGGTTGGGAAGGTACTGGCAAGTTTGGAAACCAGTGTGCGCAAACTGCAGGCAGGTAACTCCGGGAAAGGTTTTGGTGACGCTATTTTGGCCCCTCCACCTTCCAGCTGCTGCAGCTCAGCTAGGGAAGCTAAAAATACTTCACTTTCTAAAAATTACTTTTCCGTATAAGGAAGAGCTGTTGTTACTGCAGAGATGTTACCACGCAGAGGCAAGTTGGTCTGTGTAGCCATGACTAGATAGAGGGGGCCCTCGCAATAATCTTCGTACAAAGACGAGATCAGGGCTGTGGCCGCGCTCACCTCCGCAGCCAACGGCACTGCCGGCGCGGCGCAGGGGGGGACTGGGGACCCTCACCGCGGACTGTCAGCCTGCACGCCCGCGCGGGCCGAGGCCAGCGGGCCTGCCCTTCAGCCTAACCCCCCTCCTGCATCCACAGCCGGCTCCTTCCTCTTCTCTCCCGAAAGCAAGGCGCGACTCCAGCTTACCCGCTCCGAAGTCGGCTGCTAGAAACAGGCTGTGGGGAGCAGAGGCAGCCACAGCCAGGCCCCGGCCCCCCGGCCCCCGCCCCGGCAGCACGGCACCTGCCCTGCGCGGGAGGAACGCGCCCGGCACTGCCGCCATGTACACATTCCCTTCACAAGCTATCAGCGATATTTCTTTTTTTTACATCAGTACATACCAATATTCCCCCTTTCTACAGCAGCAAACACCCACAGAAAACACTGTTTTATATTAGAAAGTGTTATTAGAGTGACAACACATTAATACACGATCTTGCTTGTAAACGATTAATCCCAATAGACAAGACAACCATTCAGAATCCATTTCATTTGCTGTTAAACACAGTCATTCCTAAAAGCTGGTAACACAGCAGGTGCACAGCCCTCCTGGCACAGCCAGCGCATTCTGAACCAACAGAACAGGCCGTGCTCCTCGCCATACAAGGCTGACTGGCTCCGAATTTTCCTGAGCTCAAGAAGGAAATGTCATTGGTGTGTTTCTGAAAGATTTGTCCTACTTTAGCACGAGGGTTTGAAAATTACAGTCCTATTGCTCTATTGATATATGAACAGCAGGAAAAAGGATGACGTAGTTTAAGAGAAAGGTTGATATAGTGTAAAAATGAGGACATCTATAATAAGAGGATCCCTAGGGAAAGAGAAAAAAGAAAAATAAAAAAATAAAAATCACTGCATTGAAGACTTACAGGGAAAAAAAAAAAAGCATTCATACAAGATTAATACATTCCCTGGGCAACCTCAGAGAAAGCTTAATATTCCAGCTATCAGTAAGAGATATCAAAACACTGCATCAGAAGGAGGTAACAGAATGCTTTTGAAATAACAAACCATCAGATTTCCAATGCACATCATCAGTATAAAAAGCAAATGAATACAAAGTCAAACCCCCTCTCCTCAAATCCCTGACCCCGGGCAGCTCGGCTCTGGATCTACCGGATCGGATCCCTTTGCATTTCCTCGCAAGGCCAGGTGACAGCTCATCTGAGCTCTGAATTTGAGAGATAGGACAATATTATCTCAATTTACTGGGCCTGGTTTTAAAAGACTCATTGATTTCAACAAACTTCTAAACAGTTAAGTTTTAAGGAGGTAAGAGGTAATCAGTAACAATAGCAGCAATCATTTTAATTCATTCTTCCAGCATAAAAAGCTGAGTATACATCCCTTCACCCCAAGGAAAAATTGGGGGTGGGTGTGTGTGTGTGTGTGTGCTAAAAAACGACAATCAATCATAACGTGATGAATTCCTGATAGGTCTACAGATAATGTGAGTGGGTATTGTATGCACAGGAAGAAGAAAGGAATATTCCTCTTGCATTTAAAAAGCCAGTGTTAGCAAACACTGAATACAAGGGTAGAAATCAGACTGACATTTTAAACCTGGGTCATACCTGCTTGTATGTTCACCAAGATACGTCCACTCTGCATGAAAGAACAGTTAACACGCTTACACGGGACTCACTTCAGTATTATGTCTTTGTTTAGTTTCCAAATGGTTCACACGCTGCCTGCAGCAACAGTGTCACTTATCCCAAAAGGTAAAGCCAGGGCTGTCTTAAACTGAGCATTCAAAACATTCATTAAAACCCATATTCAATGGAAATATTCAAATTCATCTCTCATTTGGTATCATGTATGAGAAGTTTGAATACAATTGAGTTTATTGAATACAATAAACAGTTGCCATCTTTAACAGCCTTCTAGATTTCTGCAGGTGCTAAAAATCCAGCAGCTCTGTCTCTGTTGGAGTCTCATTCATCAATTTAAACAGGCAGTTGATATCTTTTTTTTTTTTTTTTTTTTTTTTTTTTTTTTT
>WHYT01017268.1:134729-154828 GCA_009806455.1 Tetrax tetrax | reverse complement strand
TTTTTTTTTTTTTTTTTTTTTTTTTTTTTTTTTTTTTTAAAAAAAAGGCATTTTTCGTTCCTCTCAGTACATACAAAGCTTCTGAGATAGCTTTCACAATGTTCCAAAGGAACCACGAGATCACAGCTAGGCTATGACAAATTTCGCCCTCGTTCCCATATATTGGCTGCAGAAGAATTAATAAATTAAATATTTCTATTCTCAGCAGATTAGACTGTTGAGAGAAAACAGATGCTAGGACAGCTGGAAGTATCATCACTGCCGAGGGCTCTTGCAAGGGCTGGGAATTAATTAGGTGAGATACGAATGAAGATGATCATACAAAGCCATCCACAGGCTTTGCTGCGGATACAGGGGGAAACGCCGCAGAGCTTTGCAAAGCCTGTCTGCTGGCACATCTGAAAAGGAGCTTAACCCCAAAACATGTGAATAAAACATGTTGGCTAGGCATCTGAGAAACAGGTGAATCGGTAGCACTGGGAATGTCTTGTAAGACAAGTCAAATCCACTCTTCCCCTCCCTTCGTCAGCAAGAAGGAGGTTTCTCCGTAGTATCTTTTTCACGCCCTGCGTTTGTAAAGAGCAATCAGATTACCTGCGCCTTTGCTCTCCAGCCTCAGGAACCGTTCTGATCCTGTCTCCTCTGCAATCACTGGCAGTTACTACCATGGAAATCTGCATCTTAGGATGAACCTGGAGAAAAGCCCTGGATATCCCGCTGGACCTGTTTCGGTTGTGCAACTTTGATTGTCCTAGTTTGACAATATTTCAAGGAAAAAAAAGGAAATAATCGACTTCCAAAGCACAGCCTTAACCTGTCTTTCTAAAGATACACGTGAAATAAAACAATGTACTTCTAGAAGGAAAGGAGAACCAGTGAAGGTTCTAGGGCTTGTGTTTTAGCTCAGAATGAGCTCTCTAAGCCAGAGTGAAAAAGGACTTGTGTGAGAAAATACCTTAGGAGACTGCACTTGCTGCGGTGGCGAGGACTGCGGGTCGCGCGGCCAGCAGCCTGTGCCAGGGCAAGCTGAAGCTGACAGGAGTCTCCCCACTTCCTGGGAATACCAGGAAATCTTGGTCCCAGACCTTTGCAAAGGTCCACTCTAAGTGTCAGCAAACACTGCACCCTGACACTGAAAATCCAGCGTTCTGGCTGGAAAGAGGCACGGACAGAGACACCCCCGCTCCGTACAAAACGTGCGTCAGGACTGACTGTCCGACCAGCCTGCTCGCTCCCCTGTGTTTGTGAAGTCATCGTCACAACCTTGACCTGAAGGTACACTGCATTCAATCTATATACATCCATGCACGATGCTTGACAAACAGAAGCAAAATACAATAAAAATATTGCACTACCAGTGTAAAACTTGGTGTACCAGTTTTTTAAAAGTTGTCCAAGAAGACGGTTCAGGAAATACATTTTTTAAAATGCACTAACACTTTCAGGGAGCTGTAAATGTAGTCACAACATCTTTGCTTGAAGATCAGCTGGAAATCCACGTTATTTGTAACCACACCATGAGTTTATGTGAATGCACTATATCATGAGAGGCTCACAAGGAGTGTGGGAACAGAATGGCGGAGTTTTAAAAACACATGGTAACTCCTTTACCACCACTGTGACTGTTTTCACAGAGCACTTTTAAACAATGAATACACCTTGAGAAGAAAAAGTCTTATTTCAGTGAGTATCTGAAAAAGGGATATTAATTCCTAACACATAAAGATCTTCCCAAAACCTTAAAGGATTTGCTAAGCATAATTGTTAATACTTTGCATGTCTGCTTTGATTATGTTTGACATAGTTTCCGTATGGAAAATTACACTAAATTTCATCAAGAGCTTTGCTTTGTTTAAAGTATCCATCCATCTAATGTATTAAATATTTGCAGATATAGGAAAACATCACCTTTGTGGGTTACTCATACAAAAGGGTGAGAGAATTCACATGGATCTTCACTTAAATGCTTCCCATTTCCTTCCTGAATAATACATATCATCTTATTCTCCAACACAATTCTGAGTTGTTTCTCTGAAAATAGCTATTTCTGGTTCACTATTTATATTTGTAGAAAATCCTGTTTGCTTTATTTATGCTGAAAGGCTCACGGGTCCACTGAAGTTGCTCACATAGGTAAAGGTTTTAGCTTACAAAATCTCTCATCAATACAAATTGAAATTATTTGACAAACTAGTGTTGGACATAATGAATCAGGAAAGTTACCAAAAACAATAATCCTGTCATCTTCCTGTTCCAGTCTTCTCTCGTACACAGTCACAGACTATGTGGTATTTAATGAAAAACCACTGAATTATGCAAGGAATGGAAGTCCCTGTGTTAAGGCCAAAACTTAGGTTAGTAACTCACATCATTTCAATGAAAGACTATTGTGACGAGTTCACGTCTACCATTTAAAAGAGCACCAAGCCACGGTGCTATCAGGAATCAGCCAGGTAAGCACCTGGAACCACGACCGGGGACTCCCTAACCCAACGCCCGCTATGAAGTGATGGTGCCCAGCGTCACCCAAACGCACGCAGGGCCGCCCCAACAGCCCGGCCGGTGACCCTTCCACCCACAGGAAACCGCGGCGGCTCAGGCCTCCCTCCCAACCTCTGCATAAAACCGGACATCCAATTGCGAGATTCAGTAGTCTTAAAACACCGAAGACTAGGTTCAAAACATGATGAAAATACGCAAATTGAAAACCGAAATGCCCTTTAAGCTTTTTGCTTCCTAAATAAAAGGATGTGACAGAGTTCATCTTCCCCGTGGATGGGGAGGACTGAAGTTGGTATAAATGCATTACATACTGCTGCAACATATCAGCTAACAAAAGTCACTCTGAAGGAAGATAACCAAGTGCACTTGGGATTTGTACTCGTTACCTGTTTGCCAGGTCTACCACCTCGCGGTGTATTGACCTTATTTTAAATAATGTCTCAAAACCAACCCATTCTGTTTCACAAGTTGTAAAAAGATCTATTTCCAGATACTCTAGTCCTAAATGTTGTTGAATTAGCAAAATTAGCAGCTGCTTGAAACTCATGTGTTTTCATTTCCATATTCTCTCCAGTGCCCATGACGGAGCACACCCCACGTTAAGGTCGCAGCAGCGGGGCTCCACGCAGCGCGCTCCGGCTATGGGAAACGAGCTGCGCGCAGGGGAACCAGCAAGCTTGTCGTGTGGCTGCTGTCAGAAATGAAGTCACTTTTCCATAATTGCTGGGAATGTCTGCTCTGAGTTTAAAAAAAGAACAGTAACTTGGGGGGTGGGAGAGAAAGAAAAAACAGTTCACAGATGGCAAGCAGTGCTTCTCATGGCTGGGGATTTAAGGAGGCCTTGCCAAATGAAGGCAGCAGACATATTTCAAAAAACAGTGAATTAAGCAAAACAAGGTGGAACAGAAATAGCACATTTCCTCCTTTTTTAAGGTTAAGTCTGATGCTGCCAATGTTTGCAAAGAACACTTAAGTAAGTAAACAAGATGCAGTGCTAAATTCCAGCAAAAGTCTGAAGCACTATTAAATGAAAGTTGGCCATTTTTTTGCCCCCTGCCTTGGTTTCATGCTCTGCAATTTATCAGACAGAGATGAGTAAATCTCTCCAAAACAAGGCAGTCTAGATAGAGGCTAGATTTCAGACAACTGTGCATTCAGTTTTTGTCAGTATGCCTATTGAGCCGTTGAAACACTTCACACACAGTACATCGTTCAGTGCCACTAACCAGAAATGGAGTCTGTGGCCGTTTTTCGAGATTTGCAAGGAAAACAGGCTTTTTAAGAACTGGTTCTTGCCATCCTTAACTTTCGCATCCAAAACCAACCGTATGCTGGATCACCTCCTCAGTCCACGCTCACCACTGAACAGCGCCTCTGCGTTACCGGAATGGGGGCAGCAGACGAGGTGTCGGCTCGGAAGAGCGTACCCGAGGGCACGGGAACCAAGCAGGGGTCTTGGGCAGTAGTGCAGACTGTGGACACGTCACTGACGGCGCCGCCGTTCACTGGAGTAATCTCACGTACATTCGCAGTTACGTTACAGAAGCCAACCCCAGCATATTGTTAGAAAAAGAGTGACGCTGCAGAACAGGCTCTACAAATACAGCACACACGTTCGGAGCACCAGATACCTACAGCTCTGCCAGCCGGGCACACGGCAGCCATCCACTCGTCAGGTGCACAGGACATTTAAATGAGCTTTGCCAACGTCACATCTGCCGGCATCTGCTTTGCATTTTTCCACAAGGTAAAACGCTTGCTGTACTCCAGGTTCTGTACCAGGCACTGAATTTTAGAAAGGTTTTACAAACACCCTGTTTTCCCATACCGACACTTGTCTTCCCAGCAGAGGCTGTCACCTACAATGCATTTGCACTCCAAATTGTGCTTGTCCTTGGGCTCTCCAGGTGCCATGAGCTTAAATAACCACAAACACTACAGCTGAGTTCAGCTGTTACTCTCATTTTAGATTTCTAAATAGTATGTTACTTTATATAATTATATATATCTTATAATATACTTTGGAAACATTTATGCAACACAGCTTCAGACAAGAGAATTTCAATCGTATCCACCTTTAGAGCACAGGCAGTAATAAAAGGAGGAGAAAAGGTGCAAGACAGACAGAAGGGAAAGCACTGCTCCAAGAAAACACACTGACGTGAAGTCTAGGCTACCCTTTCAAACCCAGATGAGGATAAAAAGGACTGAAGAGCTTTATCATCTCTCTAGCAATACATCTGAGATAAAGTTCACCGTGGAAGTATTTACCACCACCTGTTCACATCACATTTTCTTCAAGTTCATTGTTAGGAGTCAATTCCTTTCAAAATACTAAAAAAAAAAAACCCAACAAAAACAACAACAACAACAACAAAGAAAAAAACCACCCACAACCACGACCAAACTCGCAACAGCAACACTGACACCTCTCCTATGACCTCCCCAAACCACCACCACAAAACAAACACAACCAGAAACAACCCCCTCACACACAACCAACCAAACCACATCTCAACTCTGCAGACAAATCCCCGCCGTTCTGTTCACTGCTGTACATAGAATCATAGAATCATAGAATCACATGGTTGGATGGGACCTATGAGATCATCTAGTCCAACTGTCTTCCCACTACCATTGGTGCCAGAGCTACTAAACCACGCTCAGGGCATCACAGGAAACACCAGCTTCTGGCACCCAGTCCTTCAGTGCTGCATGTATGCAACAAAAGGTAGAAGCTGGGCGTAAATGAAGGGAGCAGCACTGGTTTTGGGACTATTTGCACACATCTCCAGACCACCGCAGCACGTGTCCGCTGCCAGTCCCAAGGCCACTGACACCGACAGGAACGGTAACCAAGCTAAGCTCCGTTCAGAGAGCCTTCTGAACTGAAAGAAAGGCCTGTAACATTTAACTGGTGTTTCAATGGCCCTACCAATCACCCTAAGACACAAGCCACGTAGCCTCTCTAGCTAACTTTCTGATGACTTGGTTTGTTACTTTTTTAAAGGCAAATTTGCCTGTAGAAGACTTGGTTCAGTGATCAGAGGGAAGATGTTACAGCCTCACAAAACTCAGCCAAAGGTAACACCACAGTAAAGTACACAGGTACTCTCCCCCAGCACCCACTCAGCCTGCCTTCCACCTCTGACAGAAGGGAAGCCGTGTACAAACTTGCAGGAGCAGGCGATGGCCACAGGTCAGCAGGAAGGCAGATCGCTCCAGAGCACACTGACCCGTGAGGAGACCCTTAACTCATGACTTGCAGCACTCAAAACCGTTCTTTTCCCTCAGATACAGAACAGAGCGCTTTGGGAAGAACATATTTTCTGCCATCTCTACTCAGAGATCTGATAATCTCTATTTCCAAAATGAATTAAAGAATGCCATTTGAATTCATGGTTACTTAAATCAATTGGGAAAAGCATACGCTCGGCTCCAGCGGTAAGTTAATGTTTAGAGAGATATGGAAAAGGCAACTAAATAAAATCCCCCAATTTCAAATTTGTTTTTGATGAATCTACCATCAAAATTAATTACCACAACATGATCTGCTTATTGCTCTAGAGAAAAATATTTGCACAATCCCACAGTTATTTTACAGAATATAAGATTAAACTTAAAATTACATATATCAAACTGGACACAGGAATGAAAGGAATACACTGTTCTGAGACATCAGGCAAGCAGCACAGGAAGCCTGTGAAGACCTCCATTATCTATTAGCACTGGCCTCTAATCTATTGGCACCATGAACTTCCCATTCTTTAGCTTAAAATATACCAGTAAGGGAAAAATACCCATTTTAAGCAAAGAAAAGCATGAAAAATGAAACTGAACACAGGGAACAGTCTAATAAGCTGTCTGTATGAATGTCACATTTCAGAAACATTGGGAATTCCCACATTAAACAGAAAAAAAAAATTCAGAAGTTTTCCCACCTCCTTATACACTCCTTTGATGAGAACAATCAGCTATTTTCCTTTTCTTAAAGCTGTTATGTTCACAGATTTAATTAAGAGGTTTTGGAAGAAGCACTGTGAAGACAAAGGAAGAACTTCAGTTCTGCTGAGATCTCTGGATAACATCTCCCCATTTTTCAATTAATTAAAATAACACTGAACCTTCTGAAAATCCAGAGGGGCTAGCGGAATTTCCCTCTAGGACGGTATCAGGCGAGGAAATGTCAGTATCTGTGCATTTCAGGCAAACACAGGTTAAGTGCTATCCAACATATCTTCCCATTTTCAGCAAGAGCTCTAAGAACACAGTGAAGTGATCCAAGCATTTACACCTTTCCAAGTGTTTTCATCAGCACTAAAGGAAATTCACCGTGGGTTTATTCATATATTTGGAGTGAAAACCAGTAGCAGTATTCCTTCCACCTGTGAGGCGACGTAACATTACCTCGTAGCTGTCTGGGGCGGTTAGTTGTTTGGGGGTTGGTTGGTTGTGGTTGTGGCTTTTTTGAAAAACAAAACCAAGTGCCTCTTACCCGGGCTATTCGTTACAGTTTCTGTGTCTGTGTGACATGCCAGTGACATGGCTGTGATTCCAAACAGGAACACTGTCCATCCTCCTCTGCTGCAGCCCTGGCCGCAGAGCAGCGGGTGCCTGCGGCAGCAGCAGAAAGCCCCGCTCGCGAGGGCCTCTGCCTTCCCTCCCTCCTCCCCTCCGCTGCGGCCAGGCCTGCCGGGGTGGCTGGAGGAGGGCTGGCGGGGGCCACAAAATCTGCAGAGCAGCCGAGATCCAGGCACCGAGCTTGGAGAGGGAACAGGGAGACAGAGAGACAGTGCTGTAAATATCCACAGCCTGAGAGGCTCCGCCGGCCTTGCCTCCCATCACGACCCAGAGCATCCCCAAACCCTGCCACCTCTGCGCTGTCCCCATCTCCCGCGGAGAGACTCGCTCCCCAAGAAGCCACTTGTGACCCAACGCGGCCGTGATGGCCTCGGCTGACGCCCGCCGGCCTCCCCAGAGGGCTGCGTACCGCCCCGGCCCTGGGCCACCCCGTTCCCCTAGGAGCACCTACACCCCGCACACGGCAGCTCTCCGCATCAGGAACAAAGGAGAGAGACAGCGCTGGGACATGGCCGCGAACGAGGTGACATCGTGAAGCCATGCAGACGTCAAATCTGAGACCAGGTGTGGAATTTCTCTCGGCAGAGGGAAGGGTCCGAACCCGCCCTGCTGCCGGAGGCAACGCCAGGCAGCCTCACCGCGCCGGGCGAGCCTGGTCCTGCCCAGCCAGCCAAGCCAACCTGCGTAAGGCCCCTCCGCGGCTCGGGACCAACACCTCTGTACGGCACATCGGACAGCACGGACACACCATGTCTCAGAAGAGGAGCAGAGATTTTTCAAATACTGGCAGAAGCTTCACCCTCTGCACTCCAGCTATGCCACGTGAATTACTGCAAACATGAAAGGCAGGTTGCCTTGCCTTGCATTATCAAGTGATTGAACAAAAATGCAGAGTAGAGGAGAAATGCTCTCTTTTTTGCCCATGAAAACATCTCTTCCCCGTTCCCAACTTTGTTCTTTGGACCAATCATGCTTCTCTTAGCATCTCAGTAACTTCTGTCTTCAGGCTCCTGTGCTTCTACCACCCTTCCAGTTCTGAAGTAATCAGAAATAGCCATTTATTTGCTACTAAAATGTTAAGAGAAAAGCAAGCAAACAAAAACCAATCAGAGCTGAAAGCCTGACTTACAGACTTCAGTTTCAGTACACTAATAAAGCAAAGAAGCTTTCAGCAGATTTACAGAAACTTTACAAGCTGACAGACAATGTGCATGTTTTTCCTCAGGCTTTCAGGAAAGCGGGACAGCCTTTGTTTTCAAATGCACGTTCCAGTCCCCAGACCAAAGTCACTTAGCAAAGCATCTGGAAATGGTCTATGTCCATAGCAGAAAAGCATATAAAAAGGGAACAGGGATTTGCCACAAAAAAAATGAACTGAGAAGTAGACAGTTGTCTTCTGCAAGTGCTGGAAAGCAATGAGCAATGGCATCAGCAACAGGGGGGGAAAAAAATAAAAAAAAACAAGAAAAAAAGAAGAATCATGTCTGTCTGCAGAGTCACAGGCTGGCTGAGGTTGGGAGGGATCTCTAGGGGTCAGCTGGTCCACGCCCTGCTCCAGCACGGTCCCCCAGAGTCGGCTGCCCACGACTGTCCAGATGGCTTTTGAACCCCTCCAAGGATGAAGACACAACCTGCCTGGGCAACCCATGCCAGTGCTGGGCTCCCCTTCCAGTAAAAAGGTGTTTCCTTATGCACCTTCCTTGCATTGCTCTGAACGTAACATAAAGCAAACCTTTGATCTGTTTAATAGAGATTTTCATTATACAAGACTGAATATTCACATACAAATGAAAAACCAATTAGTTTAGCAAAAGTTCATTCTTCTAAGCAACACAAGCAAGTCTTGCAACAAAATTCCACCTACTTAGTCGAGGATATATGCCTTCACCTGGCTTCAACGGCCCCATCTTCACCAGTCCTGGCATACTGGGTATTTTCCACACGCTTGCTTCAGTAAGACTACAATGGCATCGCTAGCCTCTGAGAACAAGTAGATCCACACGACATCAGTTCCTTTCCTACTTTTGCCCAAATTACATTAAAGATCTTTGTTTGTGGAGATAAGTAAAAGGTGCACAGTGGTCACAGGTGACAAATACTTCAATATTTAGTAAAGACAACTCAAGGGAAAAGTCTTTACTTCCTTTTTGCTACAAATTGCTGTCCCACAAGACAAATGAGAATTGGCTTCGCTGTCTTGCAAGCAGCCAAGCTGGGATAAGGTCTGTCCTTCCAGCCTAGAAAAACAACATTGCCAGTTCATGAAAACAAACTTGCTTTAGCAGAAGATTTTTGGGTCACGTCCAGTTCTCTGAAGTGAGCGGGTTGGTCCCATCACACTGTTCCACCCAGTTCTTGACTCCTTCATGTGCTTGGCAACATTTGAGGTTAAAAATAGATTTAAAAAAAAAATAAAATAAAAAAAAAAAAGTTCTTCCATTTCTGTGATAGGAATCCTAGACCAACACTTTCACTTTGAACACTGAACAGCTGTTTCTAAAAACATTGTGAATGGTGAGGTCAGGGACACAAACAGCCAACGCTTTTGTCAAAAGGAACGGTCTTTGTGCAAATCTGCTGCAATAACGCATCCAGCACAGCTGTCTGCCCAACATCACATACAAAGGTCTTCGCTGCCCAGTTAATCCTATGAAAAGTTGTAATTCTGTCCCTAAATAAACAAGAATTCTGAAGTAATTAAAATATAGCTAATGCTGGCTGACAGTACTTATTGAATACAGAATTTCCTCAAGTGATATTTGAACAATTTCTTTCAGTGTTTGGTTGACATGTAAATAAACACTGCCAAAGAGAGCTCAGCATACGTTTCTGAGATGTTCCTATGGGAAAACTTGTTTGGCTTTTCCCACTGGGGTTGGTAAAGCGTCTAAAATTAGTCTGCCACACCAGAAAAACAAAAAACTTCAAAACAAGCTCCCACAGGACCACTTAAAAGGCTTTAACAAAAGAATTCAGAACTACGTCCTGCTCACAATGCCTGCCTGCCGCTCACCGTTCATCTGCTGCAGCGCTCGCAGTGCTAACAGCACGGTATGCAGTCGTTCCAAAGAACCCATCCATTAATACGCACTGGCTTGCCAATACATTAAAGGGCAATAAAAAACATAAGTCTCTTTCCAAGAATGCAATGCAAACTGGAAAATGAAGAGAGAACAAGTAGAGGCAGCTCTGCCTCATGCACAGTACAACAAACGAGTTCTGGATACGGCGCGTTCCCATGGCACCCAGTACCTGTGATGGGCCGCTCCTTCTGCGGCGTGCCAGGGAAGCCTTTTCAGAAGTCTGAACTTCCCAGGGAAAGGGACGTTACTTCAGAGTCTGTAAACAGACTTTGCAAGCCTCAGCAAAACACAGCCGAGATGGAGCATCTTTCCCCACTTTCACTTACTCCCGAAGCAGACAGACTTTGAAACAGAGTCTATAAAGAGCTAGTTCTGTCAGTAATTTGAGCTTGCATAAGGCGAAGGAACCTCTCACTAAGCAGGAGGCTTGTATGGCTCCTATTAACCGAGCCTTTGTTTAGCCAGGAACTTCTCCGGTAATAAAATGTAGTGCATGCCCGTACAAGCAGTGCTGAAGTCAGTGCGTGGTGTTCTCTGCCTTACTCAACCTAAGGTGAAAGAACGAACCACCACCCAGCTCTCACCCACGGCCCGCACTGCCCAGTTACCCCCACAGCCATGGCCCGTTGACGGAGGGGCCGGGGCCGAGCCGCCAGCCTCGGGAACAGCCGGGGACATGAAGCCAAGCCTCTCCCAGTTCCCACGGGCTGGGGCGGGAGAGGGTGAGCGAGACCAGGGGGTCCCGCGCACCCACGCTCGGACAGGGAGCTCGTTTTCTGGAGGTGCAGCATCCCCCAAACACGCTGGGGGAGGCCACTGATGGCAGAGTGCCAGCCTGCTCGCTGCGGCCTCACGCACAACATGAGAAGTGGGCAAATACACAAACGTGTGTGTGCCTTAGAAATGAGAGCGTGTGCGAGATCGGGGCTCCTCCACCTTGAGCGAGCCCGCCGTCCTAAGGCCCAGCTTAGCCAGACGGCTCTCCTCTCCCCGCGCCCAGCCCACGCCGCAGGCAGGAGGCAGAGCTGTACGCCACGCCGTATCGTCGCCTTCCTGCTCCTTCTCAGTCTCTTTTTTCCAGCTTATGGGTTTTTCCTATCCCTGCTACAATTTCATGCCACATTAAAGTCTCTCCTTACAGGAGTTTCTGACTGCAAACTTTATTAGAAAAGAAACTGAGCTGAAACCAAGGAGACTGAGAAGGCAGGGAGAGCAGAGCATTTAAAACAGGTATTTGGCAAGGAATATAGGCGGGATAGCTTTTCATTGATTTGGGAAAAGGTGCAAGAAGAGACTAGAACGTGTTTTACTGAGGGCAATCCAAAATCTGAAGTGTAAATCCTTCCGTTCACAAACCACAACCTGAAATTAAAGTTCTTCCTGTTGCAACTTCAAATGCATACTGGCATTGTCAGTATCACCTCAAATTACTAGCACACAGGTCTTAAGCTGAGCTAAAGTTTGGTAAATATCTAGGGATCAGTAAGAGTGACACCACCTATAAGCCATTTGAACTGGCATCTAAGCTACTTATACCACGGAGAGGAAACTTTCAGTGTTGTCACAGTTTTTTAATTACTTTTCTTAGCTTTAATTTTCTGCTTTCAAGGATAGTAGCTGTTAAAGTGCTTAACAACTTGAAGACATTTACAAAAATAATCTTACTTGTATCCAACTTCAAAAGTAAAAGCAATGACCACTTTTGTTTGCTGTCAGTAAATGCTTTAATTATAATAACTTTTCCAATAACATATTAGAAACAGAAGTGATTAAAGAGTGTATTTACATTGCAAAATGATGGACAAATAACGAAAATAGT
This sequence comes from Tetrax tetrax, assembly GCA_009806455.1. Classification (NCBI taxonomy): domain Eukaryota; kingdom Metazoa; phylum Chordata; class Aves; order Otidiformes; family Otididae; genus Tetrax; species Tetrax tetrax. The sequence goes on along the minus strand of WHYT01017268.1, from coordinate 142,843 downwards.
GCTAAAAGAACATGTTGAATAACTACTATATACCATTGGAAAAAATGGCAGTAAAAAAGTTTGACTTTTAATACTCACTCTTCCCTAGTCTGATTATTGTGCTTAAACTGACCTCTTCCACAATATGAAGTAACGTATTTCCCTGGAGCTTTCATCGGGGAAGACTCCTTGCCACTTCAGTTATAAAGATGCAAGAAGGATGCTAGATCACCCTGTGACAGGCTACTCAAGCAGCCAAAGGCAGAAAGTCTTGTTTTTCTGTGACCAATTTCTATTCTCCACCAAGAGAGTGAAAGAAGATGGTTAGCAAATATCAAATGAAGTGTTAGACCATGCTAATGTACATATATTTTGATAACTTCTACATACTAAAAGCATACGACTGGCTTGCAGTCAGACCTGCCTGCCTCTGCCTGACTTTCACCTTTTTTGCAAATTAAGGTAAGAGCTTAGGGGCAGAGGACAAGGTAAAGCTACGACCACAGCAGCGGGTCATCGGTGGGGGCGGAGAGGAGACAACTCCAGCTGAGCAGGTATCCTACTCCCATTGCTTAATTTCATATTCAAATATTTTGGGAATTAAATCCTTTTAAACCATCACGCTGATACGCTGGCAATTTGTGGAAACCCAGCAAGTTGCAAAATGCTAACTCTACTCCTCTTGCTATAAAACCAGGCTAACAGAAAACTATAATTATATAACGCACTTTGCCACTATTACTTCCTCACGTAAACATGTGCTCTCGTTGTTACTGATAACGCTTAATCATGATGAAAGGGAAGATGGTCTACAAGATAATCTTCTGAGTTTCCTGCTTAAGGGAGGCTAAACACTGTACAAGCTCCTAATTAAAACTCTCCTGCTCAGAGAATTGTAAAAATATCTGCTAAAAAGAAAATGTTATTTTTTGCTAAAGAAAAAAGTGATTTCTGTAAGCATACAACTCCCTCTTGGAGAAAAAAACCCCACCTTCCATGTTGCCTGTACTATTACTGCTCTGATCTTCAGCAAATTAGAAAAGAGCTCTTAAATGTTACACGTATGTGGATGCACAGAAACGTGTCACTGCCTTACGGCACGACTGCTTCGGGTCTTGACCCTCCTTTATAGTTAAAAGGGGACTTTGCTCTGCAGGTCGCTCTCAGCCAGCGCCCTTTATTACACCTTACGGGGCCGAGAGCGAGGAGCAGGCTGCGAGCAGGACCTGCACAGTCGCCGCAGACGTCCACGGGGGCAGCGGCCCGGCCCACAGCGCAGTCGGGCACAGGGATGCTCCCACCGGAGTGGGCGCACCGGTTAGAGCAGCCCCACCCGCACGCTGCTGTGCTGTTCTTCGCCTAAGCTGGGCATGCCACCAGCTGAATTACTGGGGAAGCTGACACCGAGGCAGCTATAAATCAGCACGAGTATTTAGATCTTCTCCCAGCAGGCTGTGAAGGATTTAAGACAGACCTTGTCAAAACCGCACACGCGAGCGCATCACTCTCACCGGGCACGTTTGACGCTGTCACCTACCTAAGGACTACAAGAAGAAAGAGCTACAAACTGGAACAATCCTCTCCCCGGCTATCCTACAGCTTTTTCAAAGCACGAACACCAACAGCTCCAAGTGATACCTGGAAAAAGCATTTCAGTAACAAAGTCCAGCATGGGCATTACTGCCAGTGCAGCTCCGCCGAACCGCCTAAGCCCCTTCAGCACGTGTCCCGAGCTCGTCCTCAGTCGCAGAAGCAAAAGAAAGAGGCAGTGATGGCGCTTCAAACCAAAACACCTTTTCATAGCAGCAGACTAAGAACTACACACGAAGCGAGGGCTGTCCAGCAGCCAGACACCATCACGCTGGGCCTCCGCTCAGCTTTGCTCAGTTGCAGGCCTGGGACAACAGCTGTATCCTGCTGGTAATGTGTTACCAGCAATCTCATTCCCAGGATGCGACAGATCCCCCAATTATTAAAAATATTCTTTTTAAATGCACAAGCACTGCAAAGGGTAACAAAACCGTTTTCTCCTCCCCACCATCATTCTCACATAGCTGAAGAATTTTTAGGTAGTATCAAATTCTGATCTACCACAACATTTCACCTCCTGCAAAGGGAGTTTAGAATTGAGTTAAACAAGAGTCACGTAAAAAACGGCTTCAGTGGGAGTACGGCAGAAACCGAAAGAAAAACATTGATTTGAGATTCTGCCATAGAAAAACCAAACAAACAGAAGGAGGCAACAATGTTTAAGAAATTACCAGTGGCACTTGCACAATAAAAAGTTAAAATCCGAAAGAAGATACCAAAGTAACCAGAAAATAGAAGGTGGAAGCACAGAAATAGGTAAAGATAAACTACAGATTACTTATTCTTAGGGCTCCCATAATAGAGAACACTGAAAAACACTTTTCCGTTGGCCTTCTCCGTTACTGCTGAGGAGGATGTATTCCTAAAATGGAAGTCCTCAGTTCTGCGCGCACAATTCACAGGATCTCGGAGAGCAAGGCAGTAAACAGCCCGGGGCCCGGGGCAGCGCCTTCGGGGGCTACCCAGCGCTGGGCTGGGCCCTGGGCAGCTGCCCAGGAGGGCACTGGGTCTGCCAGACCGACCCAAGGCCAGGGCTCCTTCGCCAGCTACCAGCAAGCTGTGGGGAGCGGCGGGAGGGGGCGTTTGCTCCAAAGCACGCAAACTCACCGGTGAAGGCAAACCAGCGCCCCTCGCTCGTCCCCCTCTGCCCCTCTTCCTCCACTGCCGGCCCGGCCAGGACACGGGTGCCAGCTCACCGCTCCCGAGCGCACGCTGCCTGCGGCCACAGCGGCCCACGGAACCCTCAGAAACACTCCCCGCACGCTGAAATACGGAAACAGGCCTTCATCTGGGCACTTCTGTCCAGTTTTCCACTCCAGACAACATCCACGCTGCCTGACAGTAAGGCTGAAGTACGTGTTTCTCAGCAGTGAAATAATGCGTCTTTTTTAAAAATCACAACGAATCTAACGTTATCTTTCACTCAATCTAGTAGCTATTATTTGAAAAAAAGATGCTGCCTTGCCTTGCAACATGCTGGTCTTAATATTTAGAAATCAAAACCTAATTAATACATTTTCCATCCTACTGCATTTGAAATATACCACAGAATTCAAATAATTATGCAGGGGAGGGGAAGAGCAATAAACAAACCCAATGCCAAAAAACCCCTCATCGTTACCACCTAATACCACCTAAGTCCACAGACACCTAATGTCAAAATAAAACTACACCCGCTGTTTCAGATCGGAAAATTAAGCTCAGATGCGATAAGTATCTCCACTGTGATCACCACCCAATAGAAGAGCAGGCTGTTTTAAAAAAAATGTCATGGGAAGTATTTCTACTTCAAATTCAACTTCAACTCCTAGCAAAGTAAAGGATATTGCAAGAATTCTCATACTCAGAATCAAAGCAGTACATGTACTTATAATACTACTACTACCACAAATGGGACTTGGAACAAGAACTTCCACCCCTGCCCTCCTTGTGTACTGCATGAGAAAGGGAGACTTCCACCCAAACGCTGAGTAGGTGAGGCTACTGGGGAACGCGAGTGCTGCTGCCCCATCTCGGCGTGTCACACGAAGGCTTTTGTATTTTGTATACTCTGAGAAAATACAGGTAGGGCAGTAGAGCTGCTGGTCACTTCAAGATCCCGAGTATTGGTACCCTTGCACCACACAGCAATTCCCTAGTCTACTTTCTCCCCTCCTTCCTTTTTTAAACTAATAAAATTGCCTGTTCTGTTCAGCTTTTACCTTTCTTGTCATCACCACACTTCTATTTCAGCCTAAGTTTCTCCTGAGAATTTTGGAACTGTGTTTACTTCCCATGAGAGAAGAGCTGTGTACGTGCAGTGGTACGAAGACAGAAGGACCTACCTGACTTGGGCTCATATATTCCAATTTCAAAGGAAACTGGAACAATTGAACTATTAGGATGAGAGGAAATGGCCTCACGTTGCGTCAGGGAAGGGTTAGATTGGATATTAGGAAAAAATTCTTTACTGACAGAGTGGTCAGGCACTGGAACAGCTGCCCGTGGAGGTGCTGGAGTCACCGTCCCTGGAGGTGTTCAAAGAACGTGTAGATGTGGCACTGCAGGACGTGGTTTAGTGGACAGGGTGGTGTTGGGTTGACAGTTGGACTCTATGATCTTAGAGGTCTTTTCCAACCATAATGATTTTATGATTTTCCAACCCAAGCAGAAATGTTGGAACTTGTATGGCTAAGTCAGCTGGGCCTACTGGAAATCTTTACCCTGAAGGTCTACCTACCCTAAAGTCTATCCACACCCAGAGGCTTAAACAACATGGACTGCTCAAGTCACCTAAAGCTGGAACAGAGTAAGAGGAAAATCAGAAAGGCATGATATTCACGTGTGAGCACCAAGGTACTCACTCAGTATCTGTGACTGCACCAAGCTAAATACGCAGCCAACAGTTACAAAACTGCGATGACAAGAATAAAACCTGAACTGCAAAGATCTGCGTTTGCCTCTGTCCAGCAGCAACAACCAAAGCTCCTTTGGTCACAACTGCACTGGCAATGAGACACGCGGTGAGGAAAGTTTCTCCTTTACACGCAGTCCCGCAGCCTCTCGGAGACATCTGCCAGACGGGAGGGACGGAGGCAGGCGCGGAACGGCTTGGGGCCTGCCTGAACCAAGGCCAGACACGCCGCCCACCGCTCCTGCCTGGGCACCTGCAACCCAGCCGGCTCTGCTCCTTGGCCCGTAACACGCTGTGCTCGCGGGCTGAGCCATCCTGCACCGAATCCAAACGTCTCCTCCGCTGACCTACTCTCACTTGACACAAAACGCTCCCAACCCTGCCCAAAACCCTCCCGAGCAGAGCCCTGCATCAGCTGCCAGGACCGCTCGCGAGCCCCAGGGTCTCCTCAGAGGGGTTTTTCCCAGGTCGGCTCGAGGCGTTTCATTGCCCATCTCAGCACAACCTCCGGCGGGTCACCGCTGACAGCCCTCGGAGCGCGAGCTCACGCCGTCCGACAGCTCTGGCGGGCCCCAGCATCAGCTGCTCGCACCCGACTCCCAGGTTTCTGTCCCCAGGGAAAACAAACAGCCTTAAGCTGTTTAAAAGCAACAGAAGAGAATGAAGAGGATACAGCAGATAGGAAAAAAAGACGGCACGTTCAAGTAATTAAAGTCCTATACAGCAAGAGCAGTGAAGTGCGAGGCGGACTGATTCTGTGGCCACTGCAGCAGTAGGCTCACTGAAAGGTAAATGAGAAATTTTGTCAGTGCAGATAGAGGAAGGAAAGAAAGCAAGGACATTGGGGAAGGAGACACTCGTTCCATGGAATGGTCCGGGCTGGAAGGGACCTTTAAAAATCTTCTAGCCCAGCCCCGCTGCCAGGGGCAGGAGCATCAGAGGAGGGAAAAAAAGAGAAAGTGACCCACAGGTAACCTGAACTCCATCTTCTGCTGTTAGCAGAGCATACCCTGGTGAAAAAACAGGAAATGTTTATACAGCAGGAGAAACATTACATGCTTAAGTAAACATCAGTGTACCAAAAATCATACGTATTAATATTCATGAGATGCACGTGTTCACCTAACTTTGACGAATATTTGTAGATCTAATATTGCAGTAACGTTTTTAATGAAGCAGCAAAACTACTTGAGGAATTAAATGAACCCAGCACAGTCCCTCTTCACTGTTAACATGTTTATTCATGAGCTCCCCGGTCAGCATTGCAACAGGTTATTAGAGGATGCGGATGGCTGGCAGGAGCAAACCAGTATGCCATCATAACTTGCTTCTGGCAGTCAGAGAGAAAAAAAATGCTACGTTCTTCTCTTTGCAAAAGCGTGGCCAGGTCAGCAATATCAGCAATCTGGGAAAGACTATCCCACCCAGATGAAGCTTCCTACCAAAGATATTTTAAATTCTATAAAATACTGGTCTCAACTAAAGAGCATTCACACATACAGCACGAGCAGAACTCCCCCCCGTGCCGGGTAAGAGACAGAGCACAGCCCCGGGGGTCCGGGCAGCTTCAGCAGCTGGAGACCCCGGTCACCCGAACCCCCCGCCTGCCCACGGCAGCCCTCTCTGTGGGGACATCTGTCCTGGATAAGTCCCACTGGAAGCTCCGTGCAGGACGCCTCCCAGGGGATCTCCAGCCCGTGACGGATCAGATCCCCACAGCAAGAGAACACGAGACTGCGTTAGTGCGGGATACGCGGACCGACACCTCGTCCGCTTGGGATTCTGCGCCGTGTTGTGAAAACGCATGCTGCTGCGCTACCCGAGGTCCTGCCAAATTTGACTAGAAGTGCAGTGTTTAATTAAAGTACGTGTCACCAACTGAAATTTGAAATCAGAAATGGAAAAAATGGATTAAAGGAACTGGAAATGGTTTTCCAGCCCAGCTTAGGTGAAGTCTATGAAAGCACGGGTCCTTGCTCGTAACTGAAATCACTTCAGGTCATAGCAGAGAAACTTACGCCTCAGCTGAACAGGAAGAGCCCAACAAGCAGAAACAGCCCGCGCCAGCTCCAGCGTGTAACTCGAAAGCTAAGTTCACAAATGGAGCCAGTGTCATCTTTACTGTGCCTGAACTGCACCAACACGACTCCAGAAACCTGGCTGGGCAGTCGCCAGTCCCAACTCCAACAGCAACAAAGCAGAAGCGTAATCACGAAAGTTCAGACCAGTCTTTCCATTCCCCACCCTGCAGTGGAACATATCCAAATAAGTGCGGTTTTGTTGCCGTAGAAAACTAATTTTTCATCGCAAGGGAGTTGCTTGCTAGAGCAGAAGCATTCCGCTCTTCAGTCACGCCAAACGATAAACAACAAATTCACCTTCTCCAGGAACACCAGTGAGTCTCAAACACTAACCAGGAACAACCAGGAAACCACTCAGTCTGACAGCACGGGATTTTTTAAGTGACAGTGGTACAGAGCAGCCGCCTTCATCACTCTCAGCCAAAAGACAAGGGGGGAGAGCACCCTGAACCACAGCGACCAGCAGCCAGGGGAGATGGGGGGCTGAGGCAGAGCGCAGGTCACACGGAGGAACCGTCCCCTCCTCAGGCTCTAGCAGCGGGGACAGGAGCACGCAGCAGAACTATCTGCAACAGTCCCGCAGAACACCACGCAGCCTTACCCAGGAGTAGATACTGCACCGGCCTAAGGCAATAATCATGAAAATTATTAGGAAACGAGTATCTTCACAGTGTTCATTTCATGTGAACTGACACATTTAAGTGTAAATAATTTGTCAAAGTTTACTAAACTCAGTGAAAAGATGAACTGCATCCTTTGACTACGCATCTATCAATCAAAGTGTGTATTTTAGGTCAGCTTTCAAGATGACGATAAAACAAAGCAAACTTTGAAGACTGGAGGGGACACATAAAAAAGACGAGGCAGTGGCTCACTGTAGCGCACGCAGCGATCTGTGCGGAGGGCAGGCGCACGAAGCAAAGGCAGTGCTAACACACACGGCAAGGGCAACGCGCAGCACAAGCCCGGACCCAATGCCCTGCTAGACGTGCGCTGCTTTGGGAGCTGCAAACCCCTAGAACGGCTCCCTGTGCGGTACGCGACACGCCAGCACCGCTCGGCTCCAGAAGCGCTCTGCCTCCAGCTCCAACAGTGCCAGGCTCCAGCCGGGGCACAGCCCAGGGGGTTTAGGAGCCCGGCTGCTATTCCAGGTACTTGCCAATATCTGCGCTCAGCTGCCAGCAGTACCAACTGTTGCACTCGTCCTATTTGCAACGAGTAGAAAGATTCCAAACGTCTGCCTGCATGTACTGCGCCGAGCAGCAACTGAACTGTGTTTTCACCTCACGGGGCGCAGAGGCTGAGCGGGGGAGCCGGGGGCCGGCCGGCCGCAGGAGCTGTTTCCCCCCGAGAAGGGGGACACCCCGAGTTCCCGTGCTCCTGGCGCTCCAGCCCCCCGCAAGGCTCAGCCGAAGGACCCGGCCGCCCGGGCCGAGGCTGCTCCGCTCGGCGCGGCCGCAGACAGGGACGGGAGCACGGGCAGGGCCCGGGCTCCCTCAGCCGGCAGAGCCCCCCCCCATCCCCGGCGGAGGCCCGGCGCACCGGTCGCAGGCGGGGACGGGGCGGCTGCC
>WHYT01017268.1:87162-133874 GCA_009806455.1 Tetrax tetrax | reverse complement strand
CTGCGCCCGCGACGTCACAGCGGCACCGCGCGGCTCTTAAAAGGGCAACGCCAGCCCACGGAGCCGCCTCGCGGCGCTGTCCCGCGGCCCGGCGCCGCCCGTCCCCGCGGAGAGGGCCGGGCCGGGCCGGGCCGGGCGGGGGCCGCGCGGCCGCTCCCCAGGCACCGCCCGCGGCTGGGCCGGGCCGGGCCGGCGCTCACCTGTGCGGCAGCGCGGCCTGGCTCGTCCCGGCTCCGCTGACCTTCGGCCCGCGGCGCGGCGGCTGGCGGGGCCCTGCCCGGGGGCCCGAGCGGCTGCGGGGCGGGCGGTGCCCCCGCCTGCGCGGTGCTGACAAACGCCCGGCGCGGAACCCCCGCGCTCGGTGGGGCCCTGCGCGGAGAGCGGAACGGAAGGTCGCGGTGCTGGCGCCGGGCCCGGCGCTGCTCGCCCCGGCGGGCCCGGACCTGCGGAGGCTGACGCGGCCCGCGCGGCGCGGGGCTGCACCGAGTACGCCGGGTTACGAACCCCCTCTGCGGGGAACGGTCTCAAAAACTTTGCCCGGGAGGCCGGACAGCGATGAATCGGCCTTTGCCAGGCTGTGCAGAAGCGCTGCCCCCCGCGATGCTGTTCCGTGGGGGATCAGTAAGGAACAGGGCGAGCGGCAGCTCTGTGAGAAGGCTTGCCGAGCTCTGGCGGCCTCGGGGCTGGGGAAGCTGCGGGCCAAAGAGCGGAGAGGGGTGCGGGCGGATTGCTGCCGAGCAGGGCAAAGGGAAAGCCAAGCCGATTCAAGAGCAACTGCACAAACACGCAGAGCAGAGGGGAACCCCAAACACGGAGGTGGAGCTGGGGGTGCTGTGGCAGAAAGGGCCACGGTGAACAGCCAAGAGGTGACACGCTGCAGGAGAGGTGAGAGGGCAAGTCACCAAAGACTGAAACACCCAGCACGCTCGGTAGGAAGACATCACGCTGCACAAGAGGCTTGGCTGGAGGAACGTGCATGCCCCTGTCCCAGAAATAGAAAGACTGTTAGTGCTCCTCAGCTCTTGGCTGTGACGCCCCAGGGAGAGGTGTCTGATGGGCAGCAAATAACCGCGTACGGCTCCAGACACAAGGCAAAGAAAAGGTGTTTCCCAAAGGGCCTTCAGGTGTGGTTTGTGCAAAGATATTACAGTTTGCATTGTAGTCAACAAAGGGTGCTTATGGTGGGTTAGCAAGTCTCTCCCAAGCTAAAGATACGTCAGGCAAACGAGCCTGCCTGCTCAAGCTTGCTGTGAATGAGATTCCACATGCAACAGAAAAAGTTTCCAAGTCAGGGTGGTGGCAAGCAAACCAGGGGCTGATACCCAGCTGGTACAGCTGACACCAGCAAAAGCACTAGGCTACAAGATTTTCTCAGTGTTAAGGAAAAAGAAAAAAATATCTAAATAAAGCCAGTCTTCAGTTACAGGATTCTCCATACTGTTATGATAATAGAAATTGTCAGCTGAATGCCACGGCAAAATACCTGAAACTTCTGACTACACAAGAGCAGCCACTCTCCCCTAGAAAAAGCAGTTCATGACCTAAGGCACTAGAAGACGACATCCAAACCATGAATCTGGTGTAAAACAACCTGTCAGTAGTTAATCGCACCTCTTTGGCACACTTCAGTTGCCCAGAAATATCTAAGGGGTGTCTTCTGGTACCTTACAGCTCCACAGCCCGTCCCATACAACTGCTGTGGTACCACACTAGATTCATGGGGCGAGCGACTGCAGCAGATGCCTGTGTCTGAAAAGCCACTGCTTGATAAAGGAAAGTCAAAAGTATTCTCAGTATTCCTTAGCAAAAATACTGCCAAGTATTACCGACCTGGGGAAGCGGCGACTTCACTGTCCTATGGTGCTACCGCCACAGCGTAGCGGAGCGTTACACCTGCAGACGGGCACGGGCGAGGGAGCGTGGCCACCACGCTGCAAGAGGCAGCAGCCGTTTCCAGGGACACTGCACCTGATGGGTCAGTCCTGTAAGCCTCTTCTCTGTGGCAGACTTCCCCAGGTAGGTATGCAAGTGGAGTGGCAAAAGCTCTGCCAGATGGTGGCCTTCTGTGTTAGAAGGTACAAATTAAATACACAATTAAATAAAAAATAAGCTGCAGTTGTGGAAGGCAGCCTCATGCGTGGGATACTTGCTGACCTGCAGTGAGCTGTGACATCCAGATAAACGCAGGGCAAATGCTCATGCCCAGAGGTACTCAGTGCTCCTCTGGACAATTTCTTCCAAGGTTGTGTGCAACACCCAAGACAACTATTGCATACAGTTGCACTGTGGACGCCGTGATCTTACCTGGACGTGGCCATCGGACGTATCAAAGATGAGCTGATCAAACATACTGTCCTGATATATCCTTATATCTTGGCACGTTCACGCACAAGAAAAAAGAAAAGGAGGGAGGACGGGACACGACACGCCATTCGGTGCTGTGTTTTTGGCACACAAGTCGTCCAAATTTCAGCCCACAGCGATTACATCAAAGTCAGGGTATGCTGGAGGAAGCTGTGTCAAATTACACCCAGCTGGAAAGGGATCCCAAGCCATCTGGCATCCAGGTGAAGAGTTTGGCAGTGCTCAGGAACAGGAAACGAGAATAGGAAGTGGCTGCAGACCACAAGAAGCCACTTGTACAGAACCCGGGCAGCAATCACCAGGCTACAATGCAGATGTACTCTGCCAGTTTCTCTGGTGGAGGAAGTACTACAGCATGAAAACACCGCAGCTGCATGCAAGTTAAACCATGACCGATGGATGAGTGAGCTGGTGTCTGTGAATCCTGTGCCTTTTTCAAGGAAAGGAGTGGGCAAAACCTAAGAAAACAGGAACTTAAAATATGGCATTGTATATAAAGTGTTTTCCAAAGAATTCCTGAGAGCCGACTCGCCCAATAAGGGATTATAACAGAAGCTGTTTCCAAAAGCAAAAAAATGCTGAACGTTACGTGAGGCGTAATGACATCTTGGACCTGTGGGTGCGCGGGGGGAGCGCAGGACAAGCAGAACGCCCGGCGTCCCCAGAGGAAAGCGGAGGAGATGTGCAGCAGCCCACTGTCCCGCGCACAGCCCCAAGCCGTGCAAGAGGAGACGTTACAGTAAAATGATGGGGAAAGCAGGAAAAAGAACAAGGGTGAAAGTGCCGCTTTGCATCCCGTCTAGCGAGGAGGAGCTGTAAGTGCCTCCAGCTGTATCCGCACCAGCACCACCCCCAGCTGCAGGGTCCGCAGCTCTGACCCCGGGGCCAAGTCCAGTTGGCTGGAGGTGCAAACACAGATCGGATCGTTTCTCTTCCTCCCCCGCACAGAGGTGGAAGACCGGTGGTGTTGATCCGTGGTATCGTAGGGAAAGCACCACTGCTAACTAAGGCTGCCTCACATTTTCTGTCACAGCTCCTGGTTTTCCTGGTTTTTCTGGTTATAACCCAGACAGCGTAGTCTGAACATTTTTGGTCTTGGTGCCTGCCTTGAATATTAAGTTTGAGCAAGAGGGCTCAAGAATCAGGTTAGTTTTTACTAAGTAGCTTTGCCACTACAAGGGAAAAAATGGTCGAGGCTGAATTTTTCAAAGAAGCCTGAGGGTCAGATAAGCACACAATATCACCGTCCCCATGATTTTTCATTGCACAGCTTGGAAAACAATGTCACCACTTGCACAGATGCCATGGAAAAGGTGTCTTGTAGGTTTGGTCTGTGGCATTTTTGAACAAAGTTCCAATATTTTCACAGCTTTTGAAATAAGTCACAAAAAAAAGATAACAAAGAGTTCCTTGACATTTTTCCTTGGCAGGTTCTTAGAAAATGTGGTTGGGACTGGCACAGAGAAGGGACACATGGTGTTCCGAACCCACCGGTGCTCCTGCTGAAGAGCACAAGCACAGAGCACATCGCGTGCCGTCAGCCTGGCGCGGCCCGAGCAGGCCAAAGGCACAGCCACAGCGAGAGGCAGGGCCGGCGCGTGCCGAGAGCCGAAATCGGCTGGCCTCCTCCCTTCCCAGGGTGGACGGCTGGGGCCTGGGCTGCAGCTGGCAAGCCTACAGCTGGGGTGGGGTCAAAGAGTTTTGGACAACAGGTTTCAGCCGGGGTTTGGAAGATCGGTATCGTCACCGTGAAGTTTGCTACCTGTGAAAACATGGCTGGAAGCAAATTCAGTTTTTCAGTTGAAAAAGATACTGCAACCTCTGCCAAAACCTTCATCAGGCCAGCTCCCTGGACAACAGACCTGAGATTATTAACTGAAAACAGATCTCCATTCATTTTTTAGAAAACAAACACTGAATTTGGTTATTTTTGCACCATTGTCTTGTCCTGCTGCCCCCAGCGTGGGTGTGTGACACCACTGTGCCGGCTGACAGCCATGAAGACAGCATGCCAGGCGCTGGGCAGGGTGCCATCTGCACCCTGGGGTAACACCGCGTGCCGAGGGTGCGGCTGGAGCTGGAGGGGGCACAGGTTAGGCTCCGGGCACGTGCAGCACCAGCGAGGTTGTCCCACACAGCACTGTGCTGGCCCCCGGCACAGGGGTACCCATCCTACTGCTGTGGCCCGTGGCAGCGCGGGACAGCCCGTGCCGCGCTCAGCGCCGCTGCGGCCCAGCTCTGGCACCAGGCAGGGACCCCCGACCTGGGGCAGGGGCCGGCTGGTGGGCGCAGGTGAACCTACGCCTGGGCCGTGCTCCTCAGTTTAGGTGAGACTCCATTTTGGCCGGCTGCTAGGCTTACAGGGCTGGAGGCACATTCAACCTGAACAATAGCGCAACGCTTACCTCGTTTGGTCCGTAATTATGGTTTCCTTAGACTTCGAGGAGATCTCCTTTGGAAAGCACGTGCCAGATATTAATTGCATCATGCTTGGAAAAGAGAAGACTCTGGTTAAGAAATCTGCTAAACGACATATCTCTGTCCTGAGTAAAATAATGTACGGTAAGCAGCACAGAGAATTTGTTTTTTCAAGGCAGATGTTACTGGTTACTGGTGCTGTGCCACTGGTCTACTGTCTCCGTACAGTGGGACATCTTGCTCCCTGCACGTGTCCCCAGGAACATGCAGAGCTGTGGATACCAAATTTTTGTCGGATGCAGCAGTGCAGGAGCCAGCACTTGGAGCTCTGACTCCCATCCGCCCGGGAAGGGCTCCCCCTCCACCGCACAGGGCTAATGGAGGAAGCACTCACGCTGGTTATGCAATTCCTCTGTAATCATATTTGAGTTGCTTTCATCACTGTCTTTGTGGCTTTACTAATTGGCTTATGCTTTTATTAGAAAGATCTTTATGAAGAGCTTTTTATACTGGCAGGAAAAACAACAAAAAGCCCAAACTATATCAGATTAAAACTCTTAAATGCAATGTAATATTTTGCTGCCTGAAAGCTCTTTTATAACCCTGAGGGATGGACTCTGCTCTCCTCAGAGATGGCTCTCTGGCCTCTGTGAGCCTAGCCCAGCGTTTGATTAAATGGGGCGGTTTGTACTTTGTAGACTGCAAAACACAGCTTGCAGGAAACGGTCTCAGGGTTTTTACTGTCTTTTCTTAGTTCATACTTTGGAAGTGGTGAAGGGCCACACGAGTGGCTGCTCCCTAAATGCACTGAGCCACAGGAACGAGAAGTGGAAATCCCCAAATCTGGTACTCGGGTATCCGTGCTTCGGGTTGCTAGCGACTACACTTGCTACTGTCAAACAGAAGCGTGTCAGGCTGAGTCCTGCAGATTTCAGAGCACTCTGCTAGGTACTCATCCCTTATTTATTTTTAAGTCATTTTAAATTCTTCTGAACTGGATACAGCTCCAGCTGTATTTCCCAACAGAGGTTTATCACTGTCCATTGTGGGATATTGTTGTGGTTCAGCCCCACTCAGCAGCTAAAATACCACGCAGTTCCTCACTCAGCACCCCCCCGACCCCCCAGTGGGACAGGGAGGAGAATCAGGAAAGAAAAGAAGGCAAAACTCATGGTTGGGTTAAACACAGTTTAACGGAACAACAGAGAAAGAGAAAACAGATGGAGAACAAAACAGAACATACCACAGCCCACCATTTCCAGTACAGTACTCACAGGGGATCCTGAGGCCCAGCTCCCTCCCCAGCAGCCAAACCTGCCCCCCAGCCCCGTCCCCACTTTATCCCCTGAGCAGGAGCCCCATGGGGTGGGGCAGCCCTGGGGCTCATTGGGGTAACCTGTCCCAGCTGTGGGGTAACTGGTAACCATCCCAGCTGGGTCCCCAGCCATGGGGGCCAGGCTCCAGCCCCCCTCCCAGCTCTGGTGAGTTAACTCCGTCCTAGCCAGAACCAGGACAGATATTTTATGCATAAAAATTGAAATTCATGGTACATAGCTGCTGTGGTAACTGTCCAGCACAGCTGTCTAAGACCTGAAGTGTCTGGAATCAGTCCAGGTGAGGACGGTTATCCAGTTGCTGTACCTCGTTGATAGGCCAGGTAACAAGCTTTGCAGCTGCGAGTGCCAGTTTCTCACCGTCTTCACTTGCATTGCTTCACTTTGTGTTGCTTTATACCGTGCAAACTTGGACCTTTTAAGTGCATACCTGTGTCCCTAACATGGTCGGTTTTGTGGGGAGCGAGCCACAAACAGCTCAACAGAGAAGAAACTGTACAGCAATCTAAGCAGCTGTTTTCCTACCCATTTTTCATGTCTTGGATGTTTAGATGTGAATAGCGGGGGGGCACCCCAAGGGCTGGGGGGTCCCTGAGGGGCTGGGGGTGGCGGGGCCCATCGCACCACCCCAGAAAGGGAGCAGGGCAGCTGGGGGTGCTGGGGGGCACCGAGGGCAGTGCCCCAACAAGCACTAAATCCAGTGACAGCCAACGGTGTGCTCTGAAAAAAGCCCTTAAGAAATAAATAAATAAAATGTAGTTGCTAAATTTGTTATTAAAAAAAAAAATTCCAGGTTCACCACCACATTTTCCATCACTCCTGGAACTGTTTTACCATTGCTGTTCTCACGTTTTTGTAGCAAGGCTGATTTGCAGAAAAGACAATGTGCACTTAGTAATGAGCAGGGCGTGATTTGTTTTACGCTAAGCACAGGAGTAGGAGTAAATCCGAACAGAAAGGGTATCACAGCCTCGCATCTCCAATGAGATTCCGATTCTTTCAACTGCTGGAGGACTGCGGAGTTAGAGGTGTTTGCCGTAACGCAGCTGGTTATCTCTGGAGCTTTGCCCTTTGGAAAGCCAGCCCGTTTGGTCTGAGGACGAGCTTCTGACCCTGGCACTTCCAAATTACGCTGAGATTTGGGGTCCCACGGTTCCCTGGCCGGGAACGCTCCCCACCTCTCCTGCCACCGCTGAACCACCTCCCTCGTCCGCTGCTGCCCTGGCGCCACTGCTGGCGATACCAACCAGAGACTCCAGCTTTCTGTTTCACCTTTATCCCTTCGTTACGACCTAACCTGCAGAGAAGCCCGTGCACTACACGAAGCTGTTCTTAGTCCCACGACCTACCCCACCACTGACACGTGAAGCCTTGGGGTGCCGGCAGCGCAGTGGCCTGCGCGGTTTGAAGAGCACCCGCACGCAAGAATTAATTCTGCCCGCAGCAGGATGCCGTTCTGCCGCAGCTACTGACATTAACCAAGGGACTGGGTTTTCTCTGCATCTTTCACATTCGCAAAATGATTCAAGAATATTTAGAAAAGAATGATAAATCTTTTGGCTAAGAAAGCCAGCATCAGTTGGTTTATATGGGATTCAAATACAAATGCCAACATTGTACAAGAAAAAGGTTATTAGTAATCAAAGTACATACACTGCAAAAAAAAAAAAACCAGAAAAAAAATTCATTAAAAAAAATAGCAGGTACTTCTTGAGCATATTTTGTTTCTTAGTGTTTGCTCTCTGCTTACCATGCTAGGTGAGCAGTTTCAGGCTCTTCAAGAGGCAGGTACCACGTGCCAGGCCCTGCCAAATGGAGCTGTTTCAAGCCTGGCCCGGTTGCAATAAAACAGCAGTGACGCTACGGAAACCCTTTCCGCTCCCAGGTGAGTGAGCCAGCAGGCTTGACGAGTCTGCGGTGGACGTGCCGGTTTAAATGGCACATGCAGAGGACAACTAGGAAATCTATACAATGGTAAGTTGTATGTCGGGATAGGAAGCTTTTACCGAGCTTTTCTTTCTTTGTCACACCAACCTGCAGAAAAAGCACATTTTTATGAGGAAAAAATTCAACTAGGAACCTCCTTATTGAATGGCACTGCAAATAGAAAATGTTTCAATTACAGAAAAATACATTCTTGTTCAGTATGAAAAACAGAACAAGAGACAACGACCCCAATTTTCTTTTTAAGAATCTCTTGTTTGGGGAGGAAAGGGAAGCTTGATGTGATGAGCAGAGATTTCGTTTCATTTTGGCAACTGGTGAACAGGACTGTGCGTGTAGTTTCTGAGCGTTTCCTCGCTGGCTCTGTGCCACTCTTCGGTCTAAACACTGCACCGGGGCTTTCTCCCGCGCCTGGGGCAGCTGCAGCCCGGGGCACTCTCCAGGACAGCTTGCCGCAGTTTGCTGCCGTCGGCAGAGGGACAGGTTGAGCGAACACCTGAACAGCCACGGAACATCTGCGTGTTAGTGTCACCGTCAGACATACACCGCTCCTAAACCACGGGCTCTCGGAGAGGCACTGGGTGTCAGCGCCAGTGAGGCAACTTCTGGTAATACAGAGCTCTTTGAAGAGCCTTGCGTCCAAAGCATCGTGAACAAGAAGAACAGTGCACGATGGTTAGTTCACCCTGATAACCGCGTGTGCATGATCAACTCCGTTACCCCATCTGATACACAACAGAGAGGGAATGCCATCCCGTCCGCTCCTTCCCTTCTGACCACAGGCAAGAGGAAGCAGGCACAGCTCTGCGCTACCACGTGCCCTTGTACGTGGGCGTTCATGATAGTAGTTCCATTAACTATCACCGCTACGCATTACTTACTTCCCGACTTCCTTCAGCGACGGCACTGCTGCTCCACAGCTCTGTAGACTTTGCAGGTAGCTAACGTGAGGAAGGGGGACAGGGTGAGCGAGCAGTTTCATCTTTCAAAAAGTCTTTCCAGCAAAGCCTCTCTGGATTAGCACTGTCAGCTGAGGGGCACAGAGGTTTGCCCGCCGTACGGGTGGCCCCAGAGAGGTCTGGACCTGAACGGTGGGACACGGGCGGTGATAGGTCTGTTGCTGTTTCCCAGAGCCTACTGTAAGGCCTTTTAGGCTGCTGACTCATAACGTGTTTCTTTAAAGCTCTGTTCTGCCGTTAGACTGCGAGTTTTTCCTGCCAGGCGTTCCACGAGTGTTCTTACAGCAGTATCAGTGCTGCCTTCGGTTTCGGGTGGGTCCCTAATCTCTGACTGACTTGTTACCGCACGCATTTCCAAATGAAACTTAACTGAATTCCCATAATAATCGAGGTACAACCTAGCCTAGGAATTTGTAATAGTCTGTTCCTTTACTGTTTGTCACTCACCAGATACAGATTAGCAGAGAACTGTATCCTTTTTCTATTTAAGTCACACTATTATTGTAGAAGCTAACGACCGCCCTCCCCATAAATTGTGTTTGCAGCTTCTGCTTTTAACCTTTTTGCAGAATAAAACATGTACAGTTTTCCAGCTATTTGCATTTCTCATATTTATTCTCTTTGCATAGTTCATTCCCTTACGAGGATTTAGCTCTGGATAGATCCATCTGGTCTGCTACTCCAGTGCTAAAGGCCATCCAAATATTTACTTTGGTACCGCTCATAAGCAGTCATACCTTACAAGCGCTTCGTGAGAAATCCTCAAGCGTTGTATAGGCTTTATGTGTCGGGGCATTTCATCCACAAGTGACATGCAGCTATTCTGGGAGAAGCGACTGTCGCGTGGCCTCGACCCTCCAAAAGCGGTGCCAGGGGAGGGGACAGTGCCGCGGGAAATCACGCGCGCCGCTCCCAGCATTACTGGCACTCTGGGGCTGGCAGCCATGTTCTGAGCAACAGGAACTGGGAAAGGTTGGGCTGTAGCGCTGGAAAGCTGCAACACCACTTATTTATTCAGTTAAAATAGGGCTCACGTGGCAATTTATTCCAATATGGCAATAAAACGCAGCGGCTGCTGTAGCAGGTTTCCATTATCCTGGGTGCTCCGAGCCCCACTTTCCCCCCAGGACCGCAGGACAGCGGTGCGTGCTGGGGGTCTCGCTGCACACCCAGGAGGGAGAGGCGTCACCAGGAGCCATCGGGCTCATGACAGGGTCGTACTGGGGCTTTGCTTCAGCACGGAGAACGGTCGTAAACGAAGGTGTGACACTTTCCTGACTCACCGGGGTTTGGTTCAGTGTCCCGAGTCTGAACCTCCTCGGACTCGAGCAAACTGAGGAGGTCACTGAAGTGCAGGGGCGAAGAACCGCACCCCTCGGCATACTGCTGACGGGCTGCCTCTGCCGTCGTCCGTCCCTCGCTTGTCACCCACGGAACCACGGAGGGCTGGGGCAGGCAGGGACCGCAGCGCTGCCGGGTACAGCATCCAAGCTGCCGGACGCCCGGCCCGCAGGGTAGGGAGGAAACCTCTGGTGCTTCCCCCTCCTCTGTAAGGCGGTCTGTGAAACTAATGTTCCGTCTCTAGCATCTTTTCTTGATACAAAAGTGAAAAAGTACTCCAAGGCTGCTGTCGTTGTAGTAAGAGGCAGGACCTACGACCCTCCAAAGCCACACACCTTTACCTTGCTGCGGTTCAAGCACAGCAGCCCCGCACCCTTCGGAAGGAGACGGGGCCCTCGCGGGCAGTGAGCCGATCCCATCACGCGCTGCCGCCCGCCCGCTCTCCTGCGGAGCATCGATTTTCATTGACTCTGTTGAGATCACACAAAATGAATTACAGTTTGGTTACGTCACTGTCGACTGGTGGTGATCAAGGTTTGTTTTCCCGTGGCTGAAGGTGCGATATGGAAACTTTCATAAATATATGGAACAGATTAGAGAAAGCTAACACCAATCACCCTTCTGCATAACTATCTCCGAGAGTACAGTAGCAATCTCTGAGACAAGTTGTGAACTACACCATTTCTCCAGCTCTTTTACAGAGTAAAAAGAAAAGTTGAGTACTTTCAGATGATTCTACTGAAACAGCAGAGAGTGGTTTAGGGAATATTAAAAACCTCCCAACTCTGCTTTATGGTAGCAATCCTTCATTTTCATATAAAAGAGTAACAGAAACCCCAAAAGACCGCAGCATCATGGGCTTAGTGTGGGAAAGCTAAAGGAGAAAGGACAGCTGGTTGAGTGTGAACATGTCCACGGAACAAAGGCTGCAGTATATGCAATTGCATATATTGTTTTTGAAAAGCTGTTTTTATTATATTGCCAACTTATGCCTGGTAGAACAAACATTTCTCTAAAAATAAAGAAAAAATCAGAAAACCACAGGGGACCTGTGAGCTGTGTGGTGGCACACTAAGAGAATTAATGACTTATGTCAAGCAATCTCGTAATGAAGATTTTTGAGAACCTCATCCCAGAAGGCCAGCAATTTTCATTATGAGAAGGATTACCCATTATCTGGTCATTTTAAATTATTAAATTGTTTTTGGATTTCTGCAGAGGACTGCCAGGATTTTTTTGTTTTATTTTTTAAGTGAATTCTGTGCTGGTGGTAGAAGGAGAGCAGCGGCAGGCGGTGTTGGAGGCGCAGAGTGGGCACCAGATGGCCGGGGCTGAGCGTTTCGCTGAGCAGCCGTTACAGAGAGCGGGATGCGCTGGGCGATGCCACCGAGCACCAAACTGGGGCAGGAGCTGCCGGGGGGCCAGTGCCACACGGGGGTCCCACCACCCCAGGAGGGTCTGGCCGGATCCCGCAAGCCCTGTGGGGGAACACGCGGGCCAGGCCCTGCGAGCACTGCGCGGGGGCACTGGGACGCGTTTTGGCCGCTGCTGGCGGCAGAAGCAGGTCCCGCAGGGATCTGTGGGGCTGCCTCTGCCCCTCTGCAAGGTCTTTTCACAGCGGGGTCTGTACAAGGTCATTGCAGCTTTCCCGGCTTCGTACGCAAACAGTTCATACCGGATCTCAGGCAGGGAAGCGATTCATTTATAATTTAAGCCACTTAATGTTTCTCAGAATTTGATTTCTTTAAACGAGGAATATGATGTAATTTGGGTGTGTGTCCGCGTGATTAGGCCAATTCTGCTGTCTCCACAGGGCGTCTAACCCTTCACTGCCTGAGACAAACTGTTAGGTACGCCGCCATAACAAACCCTGTTCTCCTGCTGCACCTAGATTTTCCTGGAAAAATCCGTTAAGCAAAGCTCACACACCGGGTGGTAAAGTGCAGCAGTGGGACCCCGTGGCAAGGACGCAGTGGCAGGCTGCACATCCTTCCTTGTGCTTTGAACGCGGCCCGGAGGAGGCCGGCTCCCGGGTTGCGCTTCCCTGAGCTCCCGCAGAAGCGAAAGACGGAGAGAACCACGGACCCAGGCCGGCAAAGTGCAAGCTCTTCCTTATGAGGCTGGTCTTCTCTGTCCCTTCGTGATCAGCCCATGGCTGGTATAAAAATATAAATGCCCCCTGTCCCCGTGTGGTTCAAACGAGGACTGTGTTTAGTGTGGACTCCGCAGATTACACAGCCACTTGCGCTGACACCCTTTTCACCGTGTCTCCAGGCTGGGCCTCAGAAAGCGTTGAGGAACAGAACTTTCTCTTAACTGAATTACACAAGGAGTAACAGTGTCAATATCATTGCTGCAAAAAGTCTGTTACCTAATCACCTAACATTAAAGAAATAGATTAGTATGGTGTCTGTTCTCACAGGACCACAGATATTTTTATGGGATGTGGTATTATAATAAAAATTCCCTAGACTTGAGCTTAATCTAGAAAACTCATTAAATAGATTCAATACACTATGGAATTCTATATAGAAATGTTATTGTTAAATGTGTACCATATTTCTGTGCCTTCTTTGCCCAATAATTTTTATTTTGTAGCATATTTTACAGTGCAGATGGGATTGAAATAAAACTCAACTGATGCAGGCTTTAAAGATCATTGACCTCTGTGCTTTTCTATGGGGGAAGATGGGAGGAAAGGGGTCATAATTTAGGAACTACTTCACCACTGAAGCTGAGTTTAGCATGAACAGAAAATCAGGACTAAGCCATAACCTGGGGAGGTTTCGGGTTCTCAGCCAAAGTTGTGTTACAAAAGGCAAACTGAACGCTAACATTTAATGCGCTGCTGGTGCATCACCAACACCAGGATAACCCCTGTTTTCGGAGCCGCCAAAGTCAGAGCTGCTCTGAGGAAAGGCCACAGAAAGCTTCCCCCACCCATGGTGGCTGCCGGCCCACCCGGGGGGCTTTCTGCAGCAGGGCAACTTGACTGTTGAAGGCATTTCTACGGGCTCATCACAAACCTCACTGTCTTTCTGCAGGAGGTGCACTTCTAATGCAGAGCCTTGCTCACCTGGGTATTATCATACCCCACATGGGTGTTAAAATATTGTACACAACAAGAAAATACCTCATAATATGTGTATTTTCCACCAGAAAACAAGTGACACGATAGCATTTAATCCCCTCGCTAACTGCAGTTACGCACTCACAGGGAACCAGTCCCGAAATACCAGTGGCCGTATCGTGGGAACTCTTAAACAGATGCTTTGATTCCCCTGGTTTAAAACTACTGATGAAAACGTATTCCTTTTCAGCAATCCAGCTTAAAGGCATTGTACCTGGTATGGTTCAGTTAGCACTGGAGGTGCACCCATGTTAGGAGTGTTTTCAGGCTGTGCCCCGAAGTGTCAGAATTACTGGAATACCACAAGTAGTAATACGTGCAGGTTGTGGAGCATTTTTAGGATTGTACCCATGTCAAATTTTTATGAAGGAAAATAAAACTGTCCTGCAAGGCAGCAACCTTGTTTTCAAGCAACATATGAAAGTAATAGCTTCAAATTATCTTAGAATAAACTCTTCTGCTTGCAGATAAACAGCAGCACGTTGAATGAAGTCACTACACAGCTCCTGCGCTCCCTTGGACATCACTTGTGTTTAAAAATAAGATGTCTGGTTAGCATGTCTCGGTACCCCTAGTGAAAGTAAAAAACACTCTCGTTTCAGGGAAGCTGGCTCCCCACGCCGAGGAGGGAGGGAGGAAGGCACCCGGGGCGCAGGCGGAGGGGAAGGAGAGGGAGTTGAAGGGCTGCGGCTCCTCCTTCCCAACCAAGTAATGGAAAAACGATGTAAGAATTCCAGCGTCTGAATAAATACGTGCCCTGTGACCTTAATCCCCTAGGAACCAAAAACATCCAGAGTCAGATAAAAATAGTAAGCCCTTTACATTGCTGAGGGGGAGCAGCACTGCTGCAGCTAATTAGCGAAATCCTGTTAACGGCACGGGGGCTGGGCAGCCACAAGAAGCGAGTCTGGGAGACGCTGAGCAGGGCGCGCGGCAGAGGACGAAGCAGAGGACGGACGCGCGTGGCGAGGCACCTACACCCATTAACCGTGTGAAGCAGGCACGGGGCACGGCGGCGCCCGGCCGAGCGGACGGGTCACGGTTAGGAGGTTTCCCGCGCAGCACGCCCACCCGGCCCGCGGCACCAGAACGACTCCTGGTTGACTACAGCTGGTTTAGGCTCCAAAAGCTCCTCCCAGCAAAATTACAGACCTTGCCTGCTTGCTGGCTTGCGCGGGAAACCTCTGCTGGACAGCAAGGACCCCTTAAAAAAAAAAAAAAAAGGGGGAACGACAGCAATCCTGACAGCAAATGTCAAGGAACTGTTCAGGTTCAGTTGTATCATTTTATTTAGAGTACTGTAGCTGAGCAGGGTGACAAAGGTTACCTATTTGTTCACACCACAGTGGAGACAATAGAGCGCTTCAAACAGCCTTCGCAAATGTTTGCTCTAATTCCGAATGACTGTTCCATTAGTCAGCGCTGGTTTTTCTTTGTTATTGCCTATTTGCAAACATTCACACCAGCTGAGCCTTACACGGCGGGTGTTCCATTCACGCCAGACTGCCTGCGTACGTGAAAGTTAATGTTTGTGCACAGCCAGGAATCCTGTGTAAATTAAATTTTCTGTTTAATATTTTAGATTTTTCCAGCCAAAAAGAACCTCCCTTGTCAGAGACCAACACCAGCACCAGTCCATCTCAATGGCCTGCCGTGCTTCCTTGGAGAGAATTCTGGAGCCGGCCCAGGCGTTGGATGTTTGCTTCCAATGTAATCATTTATAAGGTCGCCAACACCGCAGCATCGCGGGCCGCCCTGTGCTCACACACGGGTGACAGAGCCGTCATGACGTTCCCAGCTGGGGACACCCCCAGGCCGCGCGGCTGGGCCCAGCGCCTGCCCTCCACGGGCCACAGCCGCTGCCCCGTGCCAGCGAGGCGCGGCCACCTCGCCAGGCGCTCGCCGCAGAGAGCAGCGCAGTGTGTGGCTGCGGACCCCAGCCCCGCAGGGTTTCTGTCCATCGCAGAACAGGCAGCGGAGCTTTATCCTTCCCACTTTTGGTGTCTTGCGGCAGATAACTGCTCCTAACGCACGCTCAGCATCTCCATCTATCAAGCATAATGCAGTGGGTTTTGCCAGAGACATTCCCCTCCAGCAATTTGGGATTGAATCTCAGCTGAAGTATTTAACATGTTAATGTTCCAGGGTGAGAAATGAGCTTGTCACAGATTTCACTGCTGCTGCACTTACATCATACTTCTGCAAAACCACCGCAGATACTTGTTTCTGAAAAGATCCGACAAGCCATTAGAACAATTTCCTTGCTATCAGAAGGAAAGGCTACCGTGTTCAGCGCGTGCTCTGTGCAGCCGGGAGGGCTGACTTTCTGCAAAATCATCCTGAGCTTTGCCTGGAGCGCCGAGCCAGAGCTTTGACAGCACAGCCTGGCTCCGGAGACTGCGCAGGGAACCGCTACGGAGCAACATCCCGCAGCTCGAGCCCACAGCACCTGTCACACTACGCAGCAGTTCTCAGCCACAAAAGTGAATGACAGCGCGCACTGCATGCCGTACGCAATGTATTGCTTTGCAACCGGAGGGCAGAAGTCTGAGGTATGGACCCCACAGCCTTTTGGGGTGCCTGGACGCAGTGACGTTTCTGGAAAATGCCACGTTCCCTCAGCAAACGCTGCTTTTGCACTTGCTGTGATGTGCCATGGCCGTGGGCTCCATACCCAGGGACCAGGTGCATGCGCCCCACGGCACCACGCAGCTAGTGCCCTCGGTTTGTGGTTTGTTTTTTAAAGGCATATTTGAAAGCATCACTTATCTCTGTGGCACAAAAAAAAGAAACATGTATTTAACCGATGTTTTATATAGTGCACTTTTTACAGACCAAAACCCATGACAAAATACATTTTCTCAGATTACTGTATTCCACACTGTTACTAAGACCGAAGTGATGCATTTTCACTCTGTAAAAAAAGATGCCTAAGAGCATAGTTAATTTAATGCCATTTCAGGCCTTAAAAGCTGAGTAATTCTTATCCTCCAAGTAATATGAAAATTGGGCTGTTAATAGCAGCAGACTTGCAGGCTGAAAGAGATGGCTCCGCTTGCTCCTGAGCTGTGGGGTGAAGACCTGGGGCAGTGTTTGTCAGGAGCCGCGGAGGCTTTTGCTGCTCTTGGCTGTAGAAATGAACCTCTGGGCGACTTGGCCTGGCCCTGGCAGCTCTGGAGCGCGGGCGGCAGCCGTGGGCAGCACAAACCCGGCGATCCCTGTTACTCACTCATCCCTCAGCAGCACCGCCGCGTGCCTCTGACACTCACATCGTCTCCGTCCCACGGCTCGCTCACGCTGGCGAGGGTCAGGAGGAGCGAGGTGGCTTCCCCACTTCCAGGGCTACGTTATAATCTGCTCTTCAGGCATGCTGTGAGGTTTCCACAGCCCACCGCTGTCTAACCAGTTTTAGCACTGCTTTACCTCCCTCCTACTTTTCTTTTGTGCCTTTGCATGACGAGCATAACCTAAACAGCAGGGGAGAGTCACCCTTTGCCTCACGGTTTGGTAAGTTAAAGCAACATCTGAGGAGCCAGACCCTGATGAAAACGTCCCCCAGTCAAAGCTGCTGAGCTGACCTCCCTCCGCGCCCAGACCCAACAAGGCGCAAGGGCTCTCAGGGCAGCGCAGAGTGAACAGAGCCACGGCTGCAGAACCCGTCCATGGCTCCTCAGCACCTGGGTGCACGCTTTTCCCTGCGGATCAGCGCAGGCTCTCCACCTCCACGGCAGGGCCAAGCTGCCCTGTTTGCTCTGAGGTGAGCACACCAGTGGGCAGCTAGCGCGGAAGAGCAGAGGCATAGCTCACTGTACATCAGGAACATTTCTCTGCACGCACTGAAAACCACACCGAGAGTGCTGCAACCTGGGCACGTCCCCAGCCCACCCAGGAGCACATCAGCCGCCCGCTGCAGGAGGTGGCTCCAGCTTATCCACCTCCCAGCTCACCCCACGGTTCCCTGGCCCTTCACGTACCTGACGTGGCCTGCTCTGCCATTGCTTGTTTCCTTGTCCTTTTCCTCCTCCCTCCCTCCTGCACCCTTTTCAGTAACCTCTCACTCCCTGTCTCCTCAGGGCACCCTCTGCAGCTGGGTGTCTTGCAGCTGCTGTTCATTAGCCCCTGGATTAACTCCCTTGCCATCTCAGCCTGCCCCAGTCTCCCACCCAGTGGGGACCCTCCCGGCCTTGCAGGACAGCAGTGGTCGTAGCAGTAGTACCAGTGAGCAGCACATCCCTTTGAAACGTCATTTTGGGGCTCCTTCAGCAGTTGAACTGAACCCAACCTGAACGTCGCAGCAATGTATCTGCATCTTATCAAGGGAATATGAGAGCTGAGAATGACCATGCCACGCCAGCTCCTGGTCAGGTACACCGTACACGTCAGGTACAACGCTTCCCATTGAGACTTTCTGCAGAGATACACAGTTAGAGAACAAGGGAACGTGCCAAAGTGAAAACGTATCTCTTCTTGAGTTGCAAGCCCTCTGAAGAGTTAACTTTTCCTTCCTCTCTCCCCACTGTGGAGCTGGTTTATATAGAGTAAGAGCTTTTCCCCAGAAGCAGGCGTAGTAACTGGGAGTCACGTTGTCAGGAAGACAAGTCCTGAAACAAAGTGTGTGATCCTTATTCACAAATAGGTCTGGCCAAAACCATGCACCAAACGCTAAGCATAGCTGTTTGGTGAGGTGCAAGCGCAAAAGCAGCTCCCTGCCAACAGGATTTTCCACCTCTGACTACTTCAAATACTACAGCACCGATAAATTAACAAGTATAAAACCTTGTAAATTACTTTTAGAAGTTTATTCATCGTCTGAAGGAGCAGCTCTGCAAAATGTGTGCTTGCAAAGTATCCAGAGGACAACGTGAGCAGCAGACTGGCTCGCTCCAGCTCTGACGGCTCCCGGAGCCCAGGTGGGAGGCTTTCTGGGAGAAGTACAGGCAGGAGCACCGCTCGTTCCTTCCCTCCGCTCTAAGACATGAAAGCAGGCAACTCCGAAGAACAAGAAATGAGGTAACTCCAAGACAAGATGCACATTACTGTCAGTGACTACTTCCTTACTGCTCCCCCTCTCTCAAGAAGCTATCAGAAGAGACATCTCACCATGACTTTATTTGCAGAGATGTATTTAAATTCCTTTATGAAACATTATTGCTTACTGTCCTCCTTGTAGCTGAAATTTTGGTTTTAAAGAAACAACAGTATTTTTCTTTTTCAGTAGCCATCAAAAGATAGATAACCAGACGAAAAATATTTTCATGATCCTGTTTTTTCTTCTTCTCAGAAGCCTAGTAGATGAAAGTTAATCTGAGAATAATATCCACACTTCACTTCATGTAAAAAGTCTGCAAGACACCGTATTCGTAGGCTAAGTGGCGGGTTAGTAGCTGTGGCCTCAGCCTATAGACACCGACTACTCGTACTTACCACCTCACTGGTGGGCACCACGCAGAAGAACAGTCAGTAAAGTGAGATCTGGACACGATTAAGTGCAAAGTGCCACCTTCTAAATACAGCATTCGAAAGAGATGTTGTTATAAGGGCACAACTCCCTTAATGGTAAATACCGACAATTAGTTAGCAATGACTTTTTATCCAGAACAATGCAGTTCGCTCCCTCCGGCTCTCAGGAGCACTGGGCTGGCAGCCTGGCCCGTGGGGTCCCCCGCAGCCCTTTTGGGGTGGCCAAGGAAAGGCAGAGGCTCATCTTGGACCTGTCAGGAGTCCTTTGGGACCGAGCAGCGCTGCAGTCCCATCTCGGGGACTGAAGAATAAACAACGGATGGGCATCCGCTACCTTTTTTTCTGACACTGTGTGTGACTTTTTGGCCTCAATTTAACTAATTCGATTTTCTTGTTCAGGAGCTGTTTGAAACCAAGGAAAAGACATGAGATAGAGACCACCTAATGGGTCTCGCTCTCCTCTTATGTGAGCCTGTTAAAAACAGTAATAGCCCCATTAGCGTGAACAGATTTGTATCAGAATAAAAATGGTGTGAGCAGCAAGAGAACTGGCTGCTTTGGGTATAAGCTCATGAAAGTAATTTGAAGGCTCTCTGGGAGCATAATTAGAAACATGAAGTCCTGGGATGTCTCCCTTCCTTTTTAATCCAAAACTACTTTAAGAGCTGCTGGCAGCTTGAAAAGCAATTATTAAAAGCAAAACAACTCCAGATAGTTTGAGGAGCAATGCAGCCTACTAAGTTTCTCTGCCAACTGTAGGGTTTTGGCTTTTTTTTTGCTTTTCCTTTTCTTTTTTTTTTTTTTTTCCCCCTCCCTATGTATGATTGCTGGGCAAAAGATCCGTTTAATCAACAGGGAGCAAGACATAGGCTGATTCTGGAACACAAAGGGGTGTCAAAAGAGTGAAATAGAAGTAGCCCTTTAATCTCTCTCATGGTAGTTTCATTCAAGGCAAAAGATACTTTTGCTTTCTAAGGCAAAGCTAACCACAATATTTTCAGATGGATGTACACTTTTAACACACACACACAATCCCTTTAAGCACTGTCAATACTTAAGAGTATATGAGAGAGCCTGGCAAGAGCTTGTTCCCATTATATTATCTAGGGACAATAAATCAAGCATAGAAAGGAAACCTAATTCCTCCATGGTGTTCTTTCCAAAGGCTTCTCTGCCCTGATAAATAATATTTCCCTTTGGGAAGAGCAGTAGGGAAGGAAGTACAAAGAACATCTATGGGTCACGTGCTAAGTCGTTGGAGGGTGCTCCGATGGCAGAGTGAGGGACACACCAAAAGCTATTAAAAGGTAGCTAAGACTGATATTTGTCTGTGTCTGAAAGCCAACTTTTCCTTCCCCTTCTGGGAACAGGGTGCCCAGAGAGGCGGTGGATGCCCCATCCCTGGAAACATTCCAGGCCAGGTTGGCCGGGGCTCTGAGCAACCTGATCTGGTTGGAGATGTCCCTGCTCCTGGCAGGGGGGTTGGACTAGATGACCTTTGAAGGTCCCTTCCAACTCTAACCATTCTATGATTCTCCTGAGAGCTTGCACAGCGATATCTAAGTGGACCCCACCTCCTTTTGGGGCTCTCTCCAAGGATAATGCGTATCTCCTGTTACCTATCCTAGAAAGGTTAATGTTGATGTTTCAGAGAAAAGCTTTAAGTTGGAGAATTTTTTTCCCCAATCTTTAACTCTGAGGTTTCTCAGGATCCTGGAGCTGGTGTTTTTGGTTTCCAGGAACCTGGCAGAGGATCAGAACTACTGCATTCATGGAGTTTAGCATTCAGCAATGGTACTGGCAAAGTAAGACCAGTTGCGTACTCCTGCACGTGGCACAAACTCTACAGCTACGTGCTTCAACCCTTCAGTGATTATTTATGACTTGACTCAAGTTTTGGTGGTCTGTATAATGAGCACGGAGCATGGCTACAGCACCACCACTTAGGAGCAGCTCTTGGCTTGTGACCTCTTAGGAATCTCTGTGGCCCAAAATCAGTAAACAAGATGTAAATCATGTGTTAATGCCAGCTGTAACAGACAATATACAATGGAAAAAAATACGAGAAGAAGGGAAGGCATGTTGGAGCTGGAAGCAATTACTGCTCTTGCCATTAACAGCTATAATAAACTGGCTGGCCCCTAGTTTGCAGAAAGCAAGTACAGCACAAGGCACTCGGGACTCTTCTGCAGCTGTTAGTTACTGCTGCCACTCTGCATCTTCTCAACATGATCATCCATTCACATTTTTCTTGGAAAATGACTACAAAATTTATGTATGAATCTTTGAAGAATTATGTAAACAAACTGTGCATCTGGTATAATAGTCCCTCTGGCATTGGAGTAACATGTAGTCTTTGGGGACAGTAGTGTTTGTCTCAGTCCCATCAAAGGCTGGCCTCCAAGAAATTAAAAACTAGAATTATGAAATACCAATGCAGTCAGCTCCTTCATCCAAACCCAAAGGAGATGTAAGGTGGCAGTCCAAACTGGAGACACAGGGATCCCACGACACCCAGTGCCATGGGTGAGAGTGTAGGACTGCCTGCAGTGGCTGCTCACACACCGTTTCAGGGCAGAGGGGAATAAGAGACAAAGGCAGCGTGTGCCCACGATTCACCACCAAGGCAACGAGCAGACAGCCTGGAAAGATGGTGGGAATTCATTCGGGGTTCCCCAGCTTCACTGTCTCACAGCCGTGGCACGGAGCACAGTGGAGAGCGGCAGAGCAGAGCTGCACGCACCAGGTTTTCAACAACAGCAACTCGAGGGGGTGAGCTGGTGAATAAGGGCTTTAAGAATTAGTTTAATGTTTTTCAAGTGTTTGATGATGCACGATGTGTCCCAGAGATGTGCAGTGGTGTTGGGAGCAGAGCTGAGAGGCTTTGCAGCCTCTCCCTGGGATGCAGAGGAAATGTCAAGCTGTCCTTAGCTTGGAAGTGAAAAGGTTACAGTGAATTAGGAAATCAGCACTGACTGAATGACTTTTTCTCCCCCTTAAGTCCAAGAAAATGTCAAGAGCCTGCAGCACAAGGAGGGAAGGCTGGAGGAGCCTGGCTCCCAGGGGTGCCGGAGGTGGGGCTGGGTCTTTGGGAGGGCCAAAAGGGCCCTGGGGGCAGGGGGGCTGCTGGGGTGCAGGGCTGGGACACAGGCCCCTCGTGCCTGGCAGAGCACGGAGCCGAGCATGGGCAACCCTGTGCGGTGAGCGAGAGCGGGGGGAGCGCATGGAAACCCCGTGCTTTGAAGTCTGCCTCCAGCTGATAAATCGGGTAATGTAACTGAAGGAAACAGTTAGTCAGAGAGGAAAGCCAAAGGAAATAATGACTCACGACTTGGCAGCTGTGAAAGTGCCATCCCAGCCCTCTGTTTTCCCGTAGAACCAGTTGTAGCGGTGCAGGCG
Organism: Tetrax tetrax; assembly: GCA_009806455.1. NCBI lineage: Eukaryota > Metazoa > Chordata > Aves > Otidiformes > Otididae > Tetrax > Tetrax tetrax. Next base: position 111,525 of record WHYT01017268.1, on the reverse strand, counting down.
CTCCTTTTCCCTGGCTCCTCCTGCTCCCCAGGAGCTGCAGCCTGGCCAGAGGCACCACCAGAAGCCTGGGAGGGCTCTTCTCCGAAAGGGACCCGGCGGGGTGGAACACAGGCACAACGCTGCTCTGAAACGTCTTCCGCTCTCCAAGTGTATTACAGACTGTTGCTGTTTGCTACGGTCTACGGTGATTACAGCTTAGCTATGATTTCTGCTAAGACAGAAATTAATCCCAGCCTCTGGTTACCTGGACAGGGTGATCTGGTGGTGTCTTTGTGAAACTGCCCAATTTAGGACTAGCACCAGACTATATTCCTAGGTGAAGTCTAACAAAATACTTTTTCCTGGGTGTACTAATACATCGCAGAGCCTGTTGATGTCAGGGATCAGATACAGCACTCTGCGAAGAGTCACAAATTGCACCGAAGCTGATGGCTATCACAAGTGTCACTGCTCTTTAACGCAGACAGTCTTCAGTGCCAAGTATTTTTAACTTCTGAAAAAGATATTCTCAGTGTAACAATAATTTTTTTTGACTTCTGCTATAATTGAGGTGAATTAAGTGTAATTGGAAGCATCTGCTCCTATTTTCATGCCTGATATTGCGTGGTATCCTGCATCTCCTGGAAGACACTCTCCTCCAACTCCCACTAGGTCCAGCTAAAAATAGTTCATCTAAGTCACATTCTCGCAGGCAAAAGTGCTCTTCATCTCTCAGGATTTGCCGTTCCATGCTAAACAAGCCCCGGTCTGTCCGAGCAGCACATGCTGTCGCCAGTGCCTCGCCTGGGGGGCGGTGGCAGTTGACGGTTAGCAAAGCCGTGACAGCAGGGCAAGGCGCGAGGCAGCGATGTGTCCCACAGCACCCCAAGTGCCACAGCTATGGCTGTGACTGCAGCGGGGGGCACTGGCTGGCTCCGGGCCCGAAACAACCGCCCGGAGGAACGTCACCTCCTGCGTAACAAAGGCCAGTGGTCTGGTTTGATCTTCGAGCCTTCCCTGCTGCATGGAGGAGCCACCTCTCCCGCCATGAGCATTCGCCCAGGGCCACGTCCCCTCCGCCCCGGTGCAACGGCAGTCGTGTCCCTCGCTCGGGTGACAACCTCCTTACTCACAGTTACCCGTCCTCGGGGCAGATATTCCAGTGGTAGTTTTTTTTCCTCATTTTTGAGCTAAGTATAGGCTGAACAAGCCTGGAAAAATCTCAGGCGAGAACACAGAGGAAAGTTGAACAAAAGGATTTGCATAGATGGCTTGGCACAACTGCAGAAAGTTTTGTGTTTGCTGTGTAGCCAGAAAGCATTCATTATGAGGTCAGTACATTTACCAAATGGTGGCATTTTGCTAGGGAGAGCTTTCTTCATGCCACGTTGGCTTTTATTTACCCATGAATTCAGCCGTCGCATGCAGGATCCCCTGGCCCTGGCTCCCGAGCCGCTGCCACGCGGCCGTTCACCGGGCGCCCTGCTGTGTCTGCGAGCCGTGAAGCGTGCGCAGCGCAGCCTTAAACACCCCACTGGAGAGTGTCTCTGGGACGGCTCTGCCTGAACGGGGCGTGGGATCAGAGCTAAATGCTGGCTCCATCATTGCTAGCTCATATACATGGTAATGTCACAGGAACATTTTCAGGCGCTAAAATCTGTACCTGTATTTGGTGCTATCCATTTACAAATAAGTGCACATTTCAGGAACGGTTTTCAGTTCTCAGTTAACCCTCTAGCTTTCAATATAATACTGAACAATACACTATGTTACGCAATAGGACTCATCGAGCCTTATTTTGGTTAAAATTCATAATAATAGAACAAACACCTTAATATTACATGTAACTTTGCTTGTGACAACATTTTCCTGGGAAGGCTTACAACCCTCAGAGCAGGACATTTAATTGACTTCACATTCCCAGGTAGGAAATGTCACTGTGACTGAGTCAAGACTGAGAATACATGGAGAAATAAAGATGAACAACCCGGTAAGTATGTTGCAGTTACATTAGAACAATGGTTGTAAACTCAGAAAATTAAATTAAACCTAAAATCTAAAAAGAAAGTTGAAGCTTCCCCCCGGGAGCACAGGCAGCATTTCTTACAGCTGTATTTAGAAACCAGAGGGGAGAAAGGATGGGAAATTTCTGCTTAAGGCTTCTGAATAAACAGAGACGCGAGATGGGGAGTGGTGTTATTTTAACATTTGCTCCCTGTGAGAAGCAGCAATTCTCCCCATCACCATGGGACACCGCGCACCCCACAGCCCTGTGCTCCCCGTCCCGTGACGGCACTGCTGTCCCGGGCAGAGCCGCCCCCTGCCCCACGCACCCAGCCCCAACGTGCCCGTGGGGCATTTCGGGCCCTTTCAGTCCCCAGTTTTCATGGGCCGCCGGCTCTGCTGGGAGGCAGGGTCCCCTGGGGCCAGGGCAGGAGGGATGCTCCAGGGACGCATCCCTGCCCTCACGCCCCGGAGTTGTGCTGGCGCTGCAGGTCAGCCTGGCCCCTCTCCTCCTCCGCTCTAGATAAGCTGCCTTTCCCTGCTCGCCTCACCCCGAGTGCCTGGCCCAGGCGCACACGGAGCTGCCGGACGATTCCCATTCCTGCGCCACTGCGGGCACATCCCACCCGTGTCCCACCTGCATCTGCTTCCCAGCCCCTGCTGCAGCTGCCATAAAGGTGGAGAGGTGCGAGGAGCAACCTTCCCTCCTCCTCCGACGCGTGAACGAGGAGACGCAGCCCCTGGGCTGCCCCAAGCAGCGGCACAGGCCCTTCGGGTGCCCGCGGGGGAGCTCAGGGCGGCTCTCCCCCCGTCCTTGGCAGCAACGTGCCGTGTGCTTGGGGTACGAGCCACACACAGAGGGGCACGCGCTCAGCCTCACAAATGCAAGCACAGCTCTAGAGAGAGGCAGTTCCACAAAATTATTTCTCTTGTGACACTGGCTCTCCCCTGCCCTGCCGGTGGAAGCCTAACCTGCCGCGCAGCTCAAGAACTGAAATGGTGGAGAAGCCCAATTAAGTTCCTGCCCCACAAAGCCCCTCTGGAATGGCCGCGGAGATGACCCAGTGCTCCTGCCTGCTCAGATACAGTTCTCTTTCGACTCCCATCCAGCTTGTATTCATGAGGGCTATAAATACATCTTGTATTCCACACAAATAAGGCGTGCACTGAAAATTTTTATGCATTGCAGCCACTCGCACAGTCCTCTGGATTCCAGCCTTGACAACAGTAAAAACTATCATTACTCCATCACATGGACAGGAGAAAATTCTAGTCTGAAGGTTAGTTTATCTTTTAGGGAGTTTGAGGAAATGGCACTTCTGCAAAGACTGCGGCTCTGGCAGCTAAACCCGGCCCTTTAAGGAAATGTCCTCTAAAAGAATGCAAGGTTTATTGGGTTTTCTGCTGTTGCACTTTTAGACTGTTAAAACTCTCCCAGGAATCCTTTTAATATTCTCATCAAATTGAAATATGAGTTACATAATTATAATTAGAGCACCATACTCTTGATAACAGTCACTTCATTTCTTTAAAGACTGCTTACTTCCTAACTTGTACCTAGAAGAAATCTTAAAAAAAACCAGAAACAGCTAAACAGCTCCCCTCTCCCCCATTAAAGCACAAAACAAACCAAACAGCTAATTGCCCAAAACTTAAAGCAGTCCTTACAGTAGTTGTGCTCCATATTGCTGCTTCCGCAGGAGCCGTGACCTGACGGAAGGTTTCTCACGGGGCGTTTCCTACCTTGTGTTGGTGGCAGCCTTGTGGCAAGAGGAGCTAAAAGCCATAAGGATATGTGGCACTATTCTCTTTCTGTAAAAGCAGGGCACATTAAATTTGGCAAGAGCTGGATGTAGCAGCCCCCTTATGCCTCAGCTGCCTTCCCTGGGTAAGTCACAAATGTCTTAAAAATGAAAAACCTACTCCCCCACCAAACAGAATCCGTGAACGGATTTAACAACGCTCCACGAGACAGCCCAGCTGCTGCGCTGGCCGTGCCCGGGCTGTGGGCTGGGTCCCGAAGGCAACGGGCTGCACCGTGGGGACACTGCCCGGTCCTGCCCGCGGCCAGGGGGCTCCCGGTCAGCAGCTATGGGGAGGCCAGCAGAGAGACAGAGCCAGGCTCCTCCTGGTCTTATGGGACAGGACGGGCGGTGATGGGCACAAACCAACAGGAGGGAGCTTCAGAGTGTTGTAATGAAAAATTTAAGCTTTTATGCTGAGGTTTGACATCTGTTAGAGCCCAATAAAAGCATCACCAAGTAATTTCCCTTGCTTCACTTTGATTTTAGTACTCTTGGTACTAGTTTGTGCTGCCACCTTTAATTATTAAGCTGCAATGTCCGTAGTGTAATCCTCAGAATTTAAACTCTGCAGAGTACTGGGAAGCACAGATTTTATTTTATTCTAGAGGAGTTCACACACGCATTCATCTTTCACAGGAGAGAGATGATGTGACTGAAATATGATGAGCTCTTTGGACCCCATCTCACACATTCAGGGCAATTTTAGCCCTGATCTGTGTTTGGGCCAGCTGCTGTCCCCCCTCTCTGAAATGCCTCTCTTTTGGCCATGCTGGCTGCTGAAGCTCAGTGAAGGTGAGGCTGTTACGTGTTCAGGTGCCTTTCCTGACAGGCATACTTGTTTTAGCTTTCCTCTCTCCTGGTTTTCCTCTCTCTCCCTGTTTTCCTGGCATCCCGTCTGCTGGCCACTGTGCTGGGACCCGCAGGGAGTCAGCCCCACGCTCTCCTCTGGCATACAGACATGGGTGGGAAACACCGCCGCCTGCCCACGGGGCACACGCCAACACAGCTGCGGGAGGGGGATGAGAGACAGGTCAAAAACAAGCCGTACGTGCTGTTAAAACTTAACATGGGCTTATGGCTATGGAATGCCTGCAGCCTTCCAGCAGGCGTGGGGAGAGTGTGCTCGCAGCCAGACGACTGGCTGGCACGGATGGAGCAGAGACCTTCCTTTTCTTCACACATCCAGCTGTTGGATCACGCAGCAACGCGCCATGCATCCCCCAGACCCGCCTGCAGCAACGCGCCATGCATCCCCCAGACCCGCCTGCAGCAACGCGCCATGCATCCCCCAGACCCGCCTGCAGCAACGCGCCATGCATCCCCCCCCCGACCCACCCTGGTAGGTTATTGCTGCTCAGTGACGGTGGAGCCTCCTTCCCCCGTGCACAGCAGCAGGCTGCGGCGGCGGCCAGGCCTGCCCGGTCCCGCAGTGCCAGCAGCTATCCCTTGCCCAAGGGCCCGTCTGCACCAAAGGACTTGATGCCGAGCTCTGCTGAGCTCGCCCTCCACAGAGGGTCCCCGGGCTCTGCTGCCCATCCTCAGAACACGCTGGCCTGTGGCCATATTACAATTTAAAAATTAAAATGTTTGACTACGCTAATTACTCTGAGGTATTAAAATATTGTTTACCCTGAACACTGTTGTCCTCACTTCACACGCGTTAGGAAGGCTGGTAGGTATCTTTGCCAATAGCTACAACATTCGATCAAAACAACCCCTCATATGCAAACAAAACCCGAACTGAGCACAACCAGCCAACATAAACCCGCGGGGTACGCAGCCCGCTGTGCCCGAGCCGGGACCTGCGCGGGGCCAGAGCCCTCCTCTCGGTCCCCGTCTCCCGCCCTTTCCCAGCCAGCCAGGACTGATGTGTTCTTAACCTTTACGGGGGAAGCAGAGCACCGGGACTGGTGTTTGCATTTCAAAGCTGGAACTCACACCGTCCTCAGAGAAAGGACAAAGTACAGAAGTATGACAATTTGGCACATAAGCGTTTTTTAAATCATGCAGTATCAAATGAAAAGATTGTTAACATTCTGCTAGCTTACTTGAATCTGAATAATATTATTAAAGCTCAGATAGCATGTGTCACCCAAAGATAACAAAGCTCTGCTCAAAGTAAGCTTGCGGGCGGGAGTGTTGAGCTGCCGGAGGGTAGGAAGGCTCTGCAGGGAGAGCAGGACAGGCTGGAGCGATGTATGAGGTTCAATGCCAGGTCCTGCACTTGGGTCTCAACAACCCCAAACAACACCACAGACTTGGGGAAGAGTGGCTGGAAGGCTGCCCAGCAGAAAGGGAGCTGGGGGTGCTGGTAGACAGCTGGCTGAACACGAGCCAGCAGTGTGCCCAGGTGGCCAAGAAGCCAACAGCATCCTGGTTTGTATCAGGAACAGCGTGGCCAGCGGGAGTAGGGCGGTGATTGTCCCCTGTCCTCAGCACTGGTGAGGCCACACCTCGAATACCGTGTTCGGTTTCGGGCCCCTCACTGCAAGAAAGCCACTGAGGTACCAGAGCGCAACACAAAGAAGAGCAACAAAGCTGGTGAGGGGTCTGGAGCACAAGTCCCACGAGGAGCGGCTGAGGGAGCTGGGGCTGTTCAGCCTGGAGAAGAGGAGGCCGAGGGGAAACCTCCTGGGTCTCTACAACTGCCTGAAAGGAGGCTGCAGTCAGGTGGGGGTCGGTTTCTTTTCACAGAATAACAGAATCACAGAATTATCATGATTGGAAAAGCCCTAAAAGATCATCCAGTCCAACCATCACCAATACTTCTCAGCTAAATCATATCCCTCAACACAACATCCAAACGTTTCTTGAACACCCCCATGGTCGGTGACTCCACCACCTCCCTGGGCAGTGCATTCCAGTGCCTGACTACCTTTTCCGAGAAGGAAACAAGTGGTAGGAAGAGAGAAATCGGCCTCAGGTTGTGCCAGGGGAGGTTTGGATTGGATATTAGGAAACATCTCTTCACTAAAAGGGTTGTCAAGCGCTGGAGCAGGCTGTCCACAGAGGTGGTGGAGTTGCCATCCCTGGAGGTGTTTAAAAGATGTGTTGTCCTAGTTTAGTCTGGCTCAGGACCAAGCTATGCCATCTCTTACTCACTCCATGCACCCTCCAGCAGGACAGGGAGGAGAATTGGTAAAGAAAAGAAGGCAAAACTCGTGGGTTGAGATTTAAAAAAAAAAAAAACAACTAAGAGAATAACATAAGAAAACAAAACAGAGACAGAAAACAAACAAACAAAAGCATTAACAGAAAATACTGACACATGTAATTCACGGTACAATACCTTACAGCAGATCCTGATGCCCAGCTCCCTCCCCAGCAGCCAAACCTGCCCCCCAGCCCCGTCCCCACTTTATCCCCTGAGCAGGAGCCCCATGGGGTGGGGCAGCCCTGGGGCTCATTGGGGTAACCTGTCCCAGCTGTGGGGTAACTGGTAACGATCCCAGCTGGGTCCCCAGCCACGGGGGCCAGGCTCCAGCCCCCCTCCCAGCTCTGGTGAGTTAACTCTGTCCTAGCCAGAACCAGGACACGTGTAGATGTGGCACTTAGGGACACGGTTTAGTGGTGAACTTAGCAGTGTTAGATTAACGGTTGGTCTCCATGACCTTAAAGGTCTTTTCCAACCTGAACAATTCTATGATTCTACAAACTGCTTCAGAAGAGTGAGGCAGTTTTCTGCAGGCTACAGAAAGCAGGTTCGCAGACAGGTTCGCAGAACATGGCCCTGCTGCCGACGCAACAGCACCAAAACCCGGATTTGTGTGGCTGGGACAGGGCTCCGACATGGGGATTCCTCATCCCCCTCCTCCACTGCTCCCAAACCTGCCACAGCATCCTCCCAGGCACCCCCAGCTGGGTAAATCCCAAGCACAACTGAGAAGAGGCAGTCGTAGGGCCGGTACCAAGCCTGTGCAGATTACTGCAGATTACCATGGCATCTGCTGTGTGCTCAGTGTTGGCAAAGCCCACCTTCAGCCACCGCCTGCACACGTGGGCGCCCGGCAAGCCCTACTCCAAGGTGGCCAATTTTGGCTGCTGACAATCAGGCCCCGCATTCGGGCCTGATGTGTGCGGCGGCCAAGGCCACGCAGCCGCCATGGAGGGAAAGCTGTGCTGGTGGGACTGGAGGGAGGGGAAGGGCTCCATCAGTCACCTCCCACGGATGCTGCAGGGAGAGAAGAGGAACGCCCTGCCTTTCTTCCCAGGGTTTACAGGGTGGTGTGCAGCACAGAACCAATTTCCTAAAAAGCCCCTTAAAAGGAGACTGACACCTGACATTAAAATCTAATAACGTCAGAAAAGTGAGGGAAGAGGTAGTTTAACAGGGAGCCATTTCTGGTGGTTACCAGATAAGATTTAAAATAATTGTTTCATCCTGACTTGACCTAAATGGAGTGGAAAATTACCATGACTACATTTATCTGAAATCATAAAGTGTGTTCTGATTAGACCATGATAAAAAGGATGGTATAAATTGATCCAAAGATAAAGAAAGGGCAGGGAAAATGAGATGAGATTAAGAAAAGAAGCAGATGCTAAAAAGGAAGGATAATACAGCAAGTCTCTGAAGTTGTATTAAAAATAGCTGTAGGAACTGGAACGTCAATAGTTCAGTGCTTTACTTTCTGCTCATCGGGGTGAGGCTCAGCCGCAATACCGAGGAGTCCAAATGATCACCTCATTAATCCCAAGCCCACTGCTGAACAGAGAAGTAGGTCTAGACCAGGCGGTGCCCCTGCCCCAGGACTCAGCCTGGGCTGGCGAGTGCAGGATGGGGCTGAGCCACCCTCCCTTAATCCGGCAGCCGCAGTGTCTGCCGTGCTGACGTTGGGGTCCCTCCCGGCTGTGCTCCCCTCGGCAAGACCTCCTGCCTCCCCACCTCCCTGAAACCTGCAGTTGGTTAATGGGCTTCAGTCCCCAGCAAACTACATTGAAATTGGTTAAAAGAGTAGAAAACTAGTACACTGGATCTGGAAAAAGAACACACCAAAAAGAGCGACTGGCTGAACCTCACTTCCTAGAGATACAGCGCTTGCCTCTGGCTGAAACTTTGATGGTCATGGAAACAAATTTTTCTCTGATAAAAATTGTCTTTAAATTTCCTAGAAACAAATTAAAAAAAATGACATAAACAAATTTTTTTTTTTTGAACCCTCAATTGGGCTGCGCAACTGGCTGTCTGAGGGCTTGGTGTTTGCAGCAGCACTACGATACTGAACGGGGAGGAAAACCGCAGGCTGTGAGGTCACAGGAGCCTTGTGAGAACCGTGAGTAACAGCCTGTGCTGGCTGCCACAGCACACCCTGTACCGCGCCCCGCCACGGCAGACCCCGAGGGAGCCCCCTCCCACCATGGGGGGCTCCAGCCGCTGCCACAGCACCCAGGGGTCCCGCTGATGGGTGCACGCGTAAGCTTAAATCAGCAGTAACACATGGATGGCACACCCCACCGTTCCCTGAGGTGTCCGCTCTGTCTGAGGAATAAGGAACTGATGCTCACAGTAATTTGCTCTCAAGATCGTCTTTCTCAGAAAAGACGTTCTTGGTGATAGTGTGGAAACACCGCTGCTGTTCTACTTGTTAAACCTGATCAGAAATGGATAAAGGACTGACACAACCTTCCTTTCTTTTCAGCTGGTTTTTTTTTTTTCTCTTCAGGCCAAATACTGGAGTGCCCAGCCTCTCTCTAGAGCAGGAGAGCAGCCTGTTTATCCAATCCCTTAGGACTCGGATCTCAGTCGCTTCTGTCCGAGTGCAGCGCTGAGCCCCCAACGTCCTGTGAACCCGTGCCTGCACGGCACTCTCTCCCAGGCCTTTCCTGGATGGCCAAGAGTGGCTGGTTAATTCAGATAAGGCTCAGCAAACAGCCTGTTTGGAAAACTCTACTCTTTCCATTTAGCACAAACTTCCTTTTCCACTCTCTGTTTATGTTAACCTAGACATATGTAAATCCTTCCACCAGAGATTTCCTTCAAGGAGAACGTCAAGGCTTGGAGTGAGAGGAAGCCCCATTCCCTCCGCGCCATTGGGATGGTGTCGGCAAGGAGAGGCTCCCCGGTGCCCCCACCACGGCCAACAGCAGGGCTCTGGCGTCGTGGCCAGCCATTTCCCTGCAGGACTCCGCGAACGACGTGGGGTTCCCGTCTGTTTGAGGAAAAGCCCAATATTCACATCTGTCCCCGTGCCACCCTGGTTGGTGCCACAAGCCCACAGCAACATTTCAGGTCTCTCACTGGAGAACTTTCTGCAATGCCATTAGCCACTCAAAGGTAATTTAATTTCCTCAGATTTGGTATTGTTTTAATTAATGTCCCTCTGTGGCCAGGCTGGCCCAGCTCTCCATGGCCGGGGCTCCCCTGGGTTGGGGCTCCCCGAGGCCGGGGGCTCCCCAGGGCTGGCTGAGGCTGGGAGGAGTGGCATGGCACGGCCAACCCACAGAGGCCTGACCCACGGAAAGGGCCTCGGTTATCATCCCAGCTCATCCCCGCCCCACTGGCGGTCATCATCTGGGGACCGGGGCATTAAAACCTGACCCCGAAGCTGCCCCAAATGCCATGGGGCTGGGGTACAAAGCAAAAGAATGGTGCCGTTGCTCTGAAATGTGCTGCTAACGTGGGTCCGATTGTAAAAGATGAAACACAGAACAAACTTAGCCATGAGTACGAAAAGATACTTAATAAAATTAATAATATGTATGCAAAATTAACAGCAGCAGTGAGAAGAAAGGCTGAGCTCAGTGCTCCAGTAAATGCAGAAAGACAAAGGGCAGCTCTGACAGGCAGGCACGCAGGAGAAAAGGCTGCTCAGCTGCAAGTCAAAGTGACCTCAGAAAATAATATGTAAAAAGAATTCTTCAACCAGGGGTGTTATCACTGTAACTAAATTAAAAAACACTGTAATGCTGCAACTTTCTTCTGTTCTTCAGTGATGCCAGAGCCACCCAGGCACTCAGAGCTGTGTGCTTAGGCTGATCCCCTCAGTCAATGTTGGTGTAAAGTTGCTCTTGATTACACTCTTTAGATATAGAATTGACAGCAGGTTTTTGGAGTTGCAAAGGACGTTTCTCCTTTATTAAGTCTTTCTCTCCCATATTCACCAGCCAGAGAGGGCTATGTGGGCTGCAGGATGCTCCGATATAAAAAGTAAGCCAGATAGCGTGGTAGCATAGCAGCAAACTTTGTAAGTGATGCTTATATAGCCATGCCGTACAAATGTTTGATCCCCTCGTTATTCAGCATTGCTCTGAAGTTCCAGCCTTACATTAAGTAGCAGTTTTACTGAGGCACAGAAGGAAACGGAGAAGCTGAATTTAGGATCGTACAGTGTGAGGGTTCACCGTTTCTTACAGTCACTGGCTAAGTATTGCTGTGCGAATAAATCTGTCTTTGCTGATCAGCAGTAGGAGGAAACATGGGAAGATGACACTAAAGCTCAGTCTTCCGCAGCCAAGACACTGGTCTGGGGTCCTAAGCTCAGCTTGACGGAACAGAGCTTTGCTCCGTCCCCGGGAGGCGGAGGGTGCCCTGCTCCCTGCGGCTTCGCAGCCTGCCGATCAGCCCTCGCCGGAGGAGCTCGCTCTCTTGGGAGCTGGTGGATCCAAGACCAACAGAGACTGCAGAAACAACATCCAGCCACTCTCCAGTCTCGTCTTTGCTGAAGTCTATTTTCATTCATTTGAGTCTGCCATTGTTGCCATGGTGACCAACCTAGAAATTAATTATCCAAAGACATTAAAGACACACTTAAATAAGAAAGTTCAACCCACAGTTCTGGCAAAAAAGATTCAAGTATTCCTAGATCGCACCCCTCCTACTTTCCCCTCGAGTCTTTCAGACACCATGACTTAACTAATTTTTTTCCTGCAGTTACTTCTGTGCTGATGTTGACAAACAAAATTAGTCTTCTGTGTCTTTTTTTTTTTTCCTGACTCATATAAAGTAGATATTCTTTAAACAATTTTAGTTCTCACTACAGAAAAGCTGTCACTCTTTTCGGCAAATGGGCCGTGTTGCTGACAGACTGGGCAGGTTTTGCACAGTGCTGACCCAAACCATTCTGCCCTTCTTGGCCACATTCCCATTTTCCGTGCGCATCAGGCAGCGGAGGCAGCGGCTGCCCCATGGGCTGTGGCTTCCTGGGACCTTCCTTGAGGGTTTAGGCTGTTGGCTTCGGGAAAATGAAGCACCAAGACCAGTGCCGGGGAGAGCACAGGCACCCTGGGACACATCCTGGGCTCTTGCATTTTATTTGTTAGGTTTTTCCACGGGAGACATGCAAGCTTCAAAAGAAGCATCACTGTAACCAAAACTCTTGTGGCTGCGGCAGAGACAAGGGAAGTTTACAGACACCAGCTGGCTCTTCAATCTGACGGCCCATCCTCTTTTTCGAGAGGAAAGGTGGGTGGTTTAGGCAGGCTTGTTTTCCTGGTGCAACTGTTCTTAAGTGAAGGGGCTTTTCAGTCTCTCTGGAGTCAGCTCCACGCCTGCTGTGAGCGAGCTCTTCTGCTCGCTCGGCTCTCCCTCTCCCCAGGTATGCTTTTATCTGGGTCTCATTGCACTCTCTGACCTCGCTCGTCACGCGCTGCCTTTGATGTTGACGCTGTCACAAAGATTATTTTTGTGCTCTTTTCTGCGACTACTTTACCATTGACTCATGTTGTCTCTTTTTCCTGTGTGTTTTTTTTAACGCATAAACATATCCACCCGTACCTCAAGTCGTGTGTTCTTCCAGGTGGCAGCCCACTGATGGGGACAGGCAAGAGGAGATTTAACTGCACTGGAGTATCGGGGAATTGGGCTTTTCGGAATGTCCATGTCCAATGCAGTAAATGTAAACCAAAATTTACGTTGCAGTGAAAGCATGCCTCTTGGAAAGGGTGTGTGGAGGGAAGGACTCCCCCTGGGATGCAGCCCCGTGCTTTCCCACCGTACGAGTTCATTTGTTTTGGCACTGCTGCTCTGTAGCACTGGTTTACGTGCCTCCGCATCCAGCCGCTGCTGATCAGCTGTAGTATTTTCCTTCAAAGACCTACTGGGAATGAGTCCTAAAAAAACTTTGCAGAGATGCCTCCATTAGTTCTGAAAAGGATACTAAAAAAAAGTTGTGTGGCAGATGCCTCTCTCCAGAAGCAGCTACGGTACTGGTGGGACCACAGCCAACGTCTGGATGCTGCAGCTCTGTAGCCTTATTTCAGAGACAGACAAGAAGATAACAGAGGATGGTAGAGAACAGAAAAAAAACGCTGCTCAAATTAGCACTTGATCAGGATTATCCAGACAGACAGACCACTGGATTTCTAAAGATCAGTGCTCCACCCTCTTTCAGCTAGCAGCAAGCCAGCCATCACAGCAAGGGAGCCATCGCAGGAGGGGTGCTGTCATCTGCATCCCAAACCATGGTCCTGAAAATGGGGAACAGCAGTGTCAGGAGCTCACCATGAGAAAAGCATCACCTCTCTCTCTATGGACGGAGCAGAGCAGCTCGTGCGGCAGAAAGAAAATCTCCAGCAAGCCAGAGCAGGGTTACTGAAAATGCATTATGAAAGATAATAGGGAGGTAGATTTAGATTGGATATTAGGACAAATTTTTTACAATGTGAGTTGTAGGACACTGGCCCAGGGTGCCCAGAGAGGTGGTGGATGCCCCATCCCTGGAAACATTCCAGGCCAGGTTGGCCGGGGCTCTGAGCAACCTGATCTGGTTGGAGATGTCCCTGCTCCTGGCAGGGGGTTGGACTGGGTGGGCTTTGAAGGTCCCTTCCAACTCTAACCATTCTGTGATTCTATGATATCAGATAGCTGCTCAGCTTCGTGTTCAAAACAGGGCTGTGGGCAAATCCATTTTCCTTCAGACAGCCGGGCGCGCGGGCAGGTGTCGGGGAGGCTGGTGAGCGCATCGCCCACGGCTGCGCGGGCGGGAGTGGGACCGTGCCCTCCTGCGTCTATAGCATCCACGGCTGCTGCCTCTCTTGTGTTCAGATGGGGGCTAAAAATGAATCTTGAGCATCTCATCTGAAACCTTTTACAAATATGACGCCGACACACAAATAGGAGAATATGGCAAAACAATACGTGACACCCAGCTTGCTCCTCTTCTTCGAAAAACTCAGATGTTTTCTTGTCACAAAGCTTCTCATTCTTTCCTCGTAACATAAACATTGTAATGAAAATAAAATGGTTTTCTTTGACAAAATGCTATGTGTTGGTGTTTAAGCAAATGAATATTCTGCAAAGCAAACAAAAGAGAAAGGAAGCTTTTTGACAAGTTCTGTGAGCAAATAACTTGTTCTTTTATTTTCTGAACAAATTAATTTCACTTTTCTTGGATGTCGACCCAGATACAAAGCAGCATCGAGGAGAAATGAATAAGAAAGTGAGCAAGCGTCCACCCTTTGGGTGTGTGAGTCAAGAGAAGGGATTTTTTTGTGATGCTAGATCCCTGAGCTCCTCAAATCTTGTGCCTTCACACAGCTTCAGAAAAGGCACATAAACATCATATGCTTCCCTGCACAATTACACTGTATAAATCGTTAACCCCAAGTAAACTGCAGTAATCATTTGTGTTGCTGCTGAAGTCAAAAGCTTGACTGATGTCAGTGGGACTGTCTGGGTGGTCAAGGGCTGTCAGTGCCAATTTTAGCTTCAGTATAGGAACCGTGGATGTTAAAGTTAAAAGCAAATTATTGCCTGTGTCTCCAGCCAACTGATGTTCTGATTGATGGTATTTAATTTTTGAAACTTCAGACGTTACTGTTCTTTTTTAACCACAGGAAGTGACTACTGTAGGGCCTTAGCAGCAGTAAGGGATGTCCTGTTGAGATAAATGGGAATTACATTTTTTGACATCAGTTCCTAAGTTGCCCAATGAGTCCCACTGCTTTTTGCCGTGAAGACTCTTCTCCAGCACAAGCCCTCACTGTTACAGACTTGGAGTTGGGAATGTGCAGACCAAGGCATTATTTTGACTACAAGCTAAAGACCTTGTAGAAAAGTTGAAAAAATTCCAAGGTGCTGCCATTGGTTTTGCTGGGGACGAGATTAATGTTTACTGTATTTGCTGTATCCTTTTAGCTGCTGCTTTCCTTCTCCTTCCAGTGAATAAATCTGCCTATTAGTTAAACAAACTGACTCTGATAGAAACCAAACATAAGAAATATATTAACAATAATGCTCTGTTCTTAAAATAGAAAGGCAATAGTAAAGAGAGCCCTTGGGCTCTGGCTTTACGCTGGGCGCTGCTCACTCCAGTGCTATTGCTTTAAACTCCTATAGTGAAGAAATACTGGCTGCAGTGTAGAAAAAAACAAAACAAAACAAAACAAAGAAGTACCTGCACGTTGGTGTGGTTCAGCTAAATGTGCATTATTGCCCTGTACCACTGTTACAGCAGCAGGACGGTCTCACCTCCCGTAAAGCTCCTGGTCTGAATCGACCAGAGAGGCGGCAAACGCACGGCCTGCGGCTGCCTGGGCTCCCCTCTGCCTCCCCAAACCCACCTTCAGCTGCATCGGCACGCGATAACAGGCGTTTTGTGCTGATTTTTTACTGTGTGCTTCAGATTGTAGGACCTTGCCCCAAAACATCCTCAGCCTTGCTGCACGCCGGCGGCTGCTGCCAGGGCCACGGCATTCCCTGCACCCAGGGCTCTCCCTCCACGCAGGCTCCTTTTTGGGATGCAGCACGCTTTCTGCAATCAGTGACTTAACAGCCGCCATGTACCTTTTTTGACTGAGCGCTCCATTAATACGCAACAACAAGGAGAAAAAAAACCCTTAAACCCGCAAGGACCCTGGGACCCCTCCTTCCCCAGGACGTAAACTGGAGTTTGAAGTTTAAGGCCTGCCTTCCCTTCGCATCGCTAGAGAGCTCATTCCTCAGGCTGGAGGCTGCTCCCTGTCCCACGTCTGCCCGGCGTGCCCTGGCTGGGCGCGGGGAGCGGGGACCGATCTGCCCCAGAGACGGTTATCGCCTTTTTTGGAAGAGCCGGGACGGGCTCTGCGCGGCGCCGTGGGCCTCGCAGGGCGCTGCGAAGGCGAAGCAGGGCTCCTCCGTCCCACATTCCTTGCTAATTTTAACCAGCTCCCTCGAGCAGCTCAAGAGCAGAGGCCCAGAGAGGTACAGTCTTGATTTATTAGTCTTTCCTTTCTGAAAACTTTTGTTTAAATGTCTTGGGACACAAGTAAAACCAGAATGGGATTCTCAGCCTGGATCCTTAGAGATGTTTATCTACATCACAAAGTATTATGGGCTTTTTGCAGCATCAGCAGTTTTTTCCTGTTGCTCTCAGGACTGTGGGAGCAAATCACTGAGGAGGAGGCAGGGAACAGTCTATCCGCTGTAAGCAAGCAGAAGCAGCGATAGCGTGCTTATCTGGAAGCAAGGTTTGGTTTGGGAACAAGGAAACGCGTTAGTGGTCAGTTCAGCTGAGTGCTGGAACCGGCTTTCCGGGGTCTCTGTAGAGCCCATGGCGCCGGGCAGTCCCAAGCGCGAGTGCAACAAGCACGTGCCACGGAAACGGGCGGTGGTCCTGCTGGGGCTGGAAGAGCCCCTGGCCACACCCCACCTTTCCTGTATCACCGGCACTGAGCACCCCCACGGCAGCAGCCAGAGCCTGAGGGTTCCCACTGCCACGCGGGGTTATCCCAGCGCCGGCAGAGACGTGGCTCCCAAAGAGCAGAGAGCTCAACCATCTCGTGGGCTATCGTAGAACTTCTGTGGTACCTCAGCGTAAAAATCAGAGTTTAGCAACCTCAGAGCGCATCAGTAATCAAATCAGCATGAAATTCACTAAATGTGGTATTTGCTTAGAAAACATCCCAAAGAGAAACATTAAACATTTACTTCCAACTAATTTCTCTCACTTATTTCACATCTGTATTTTGTGTATGTATGGACTTTGCACCCATAGCCAAAATGGTACAGTGCTCTTGGAGAACAGAGATTAAAGCTCTCATTATGTTTTTCCTGTCTCGCCCTTGTAATTAACACAGTGGGAAAAGACGGCCGGTGCTTCTGCCCAGCCACCCTGGCTCGTGCCCAGTGAGGCGGGCAATGGCCCCGGACTCTCGGCGTGCGGCATCGGTGAGCGCAGAAGCCCAGGGCTGCGGACACAGCAAGAACCACCAAAAAACCCGAGCCCAACCTAGGACTGAGGCTTGGAAATGAGCAACTCTTGCCTCGCTACTCTTACAGAACTAATGACTTCTCTAAGGTGTTTTTGAGCTTAAGGCTGAGGAACTAAGCAATGCTTTATGGTTTGAGGGGGTTTTTGTTTGTTTGTTTTAGATCTTCCTATCCAGCTGCCAAATACTTTCTGGCTCAGACTTCAAAACAAATTAACTGTGCTATGACCAACCAATTTAAATAAATACTGGTTGAAGATCTGAGGTACGACCCAGCGAGGAAGTGGGACTGGCACCCTTCCAGCTGTCTGTTTGCTGCTGAGGAGGAGCAGAGAGTCCTGTCCGGAGCACAGCTGCGCTCCACGGCCGCCAGCAAGGAATGAGGAAGGGAGACGGGAGCTAACCGAACCCAGCGGCACTAAAAATAGCACATTGTTCACAGCAGCACTGCTCTCGTTTTCTTCCTGGCCAGTGACTTCATTTCTGTGGGGCGTTTCCAGCAGCACCGCCGTGAGAGCCTGGGCGCGCGCTGTGCTCCGCCGTGCGCTCCTCGGTGCCCGCTGGGAAATCCTCCTTGGCCCGAGGGCGTCCGCTGGGAAATCCTCCTTGGCCAAGGCCCTCTTCGCGCAACAGGGCACTGCTACCTACCGCCCACGGCACTGCTGGGGAGAGCTGGCGTGTCCCTTTGCCCACCTGAGCACCTCCAGACCCCTGTCATAACCCCCTGGTTTGCATTGCCACAAGCTGTAAATGAAGCATGGAAGTTGCAGTATAGAAATGAATAGAAACGGAAAATCCTAATTAGCCCGCACTGCTGTCGTTAGCACTACTGGTGTTGGCTAATCAGGAGCTTGAATTTTGAGGTACATAATTAAGAGTATGAGCAGGGCTCTATCAAGTGCCACAGCACGCCAATTTCTGGTCCTGACAAAGGCATCTATGCAGCCTCCCCGGATCCCGCAGGAAGGCAATTCTTCTGTCCTGTCGCTCTGTCTTCCCTCCCATCTTTTTCCACACCAAAGCAGAGCGCTGCTCTCTCCGCTGATGCCCTCCGTGCCTCCCACACCGCCCTCAGCGCTCGGACACCGGCAGGATACCGAACCCTGACTACTGCCGGCGGACAACTGCGGTCCCTGTCACCTGTTTATTTTGGGACCCAAGAAGGATGGCCGTGCTTTTTCCCGTGCTGCTCTTCCTACTCAGGACAATCCCTGGCAACCCTCTGCGGGAAGCCTCGTGCTTATTTCACTTAGGGCAGGACTCACCTCCCTTTTAAAAGAGGCTATTTGTTGTTTTTTCCACCAGGGCTTCTGTGAGCGAATGCCTTTATTCCATCTCCGTTTCCCAGGTCCCTCTATTGGGCTGCACGACTGGTTAATATCCGACTCCACCGAGTTTACAAGCCTTGTGGGCTCCCAGGCAACTCTCCATGCAGGAAACGAGCTGCTGTCACCACTCAGTGTAAAACATTATTTAATTCTTAAAGTACCCTCGAGTCCAGCTCGCGTGTGTGCGTTCTTCCCGCTGTATTTTAATACTTTCCTTAAGTAATTTCAGTTTTCTTAAGGAACATCAGGTATCTTTAAAGTGTTAAATAGGAATGATGTCTGTGGAAAGCGCTGGCAGCGATGTCCCCAGGACCTGACAGACCCGCAGCCGCTTACAGCTCCAGGATCCCTTGCTGGAACCCAGAACAACCCCAGCAGCTCGTAAACAGAAGTTATTCCACAAATCACCGTAGCGTATGTCTCTTTATATAATTTGCTTTTATCTCATGCTCTGAGCCTCCTAAAAACAGTAAAGCACGTTGTATCCGGGTAACAGTGGGAGATGAGGAATACGGATTTAAGGAAACAAGAAGTTTAGCCTGATGCTCTGCACATCAACCCGTTAAAGTGCTCTTACAGATCTCACAGCATTAGCCCTTGGTACGAGAAATGGAAATTCCTAATCTTTCCCGATTTGCCACAGCCTGCGTGCTTTTCTCTCCCCGATACCTCTCTCCTGATCCCATTGTTGCCTGATCAAAAGTAGTTCAAAACAATCAAAGAACCAAGGAAGAAGGAATAAGAATGTCCTAGCGAGAGGCAATTTCAGGAGATGAGATTACATTTATACAGACTTCACACGTTTTACTGAAGCAGCAGTCCCACAAGTTAGAGAAATGGAGAATGGATTTACTTTTCTCAGTATAAATTGATGCTGTTTCTCCACAACATGAGTCACCATTTTTCATCATTACGAAGATGGAACTGTGAAAAATAACTAATTTTTCACAACTGTGAAAAATAATAGGCTATATAACTAGATCTTCATGTTTATGACTTAAAATATTGTTGTCAATATAGCTAACTTAGCTCAAACAATTAAAATACCATTTAAAAAAAATAATAGCAAAACCACTTTTTTCCTTGATAGCTAGCATTTTAGGTCAGTTGGAGACCCCACAGTGAGTCCCCGTTGGAGAGCAGGCGGAGCGGCTGTTTTGGTGACCAGGGGCAGATGCGTGGATGGAGACGACACCGGAGTGGGGGCCGTGTGGGCCCTGCTGTGGCCGTGTGCCAGGGTGGGGCCGGGCAAGGGCGAGGTGCTGGCGGCTGCGGGCTCAGGTCCCCGGCTGGGACCACGGGCTCTGCCTCGACGCACGTGGCTCGGCCGCCAGCCCGGCCCCCCTGGCAGCAAGCCTAGTTTAGAAAGGCCTTCGAAGTGTACCTGCTGCAGCTTCTTGCGGGTGTCGCTCCCCGCAGATCAAGCGCTTCGCCACACAATAGATAGCAGGGGAAAGACGTCTCCACCCCAAAGAGCTCGCAGCGCAGGCGGGATGGGAAGGGGGACACCCGTGCTATTTTTCAGTTCAGCAGACTGTGTCATCGCTGCAGGCACCTGGGAAGATTCCTTTGTGCCTTCTCCCATTCTTCCCTTTCTCCCCACACTATTTCCTATATTTCACATTTGGGTATGCCTTGTGCAAGTCAAACTTTCCATCCTCACGTATGCAAAAGGACGCATGACGGCGGCACAGCACGGTGCCCGGCGCTCCCCGAGGGGCTGCGGCACCGCCCAGGGACCGGGCGAGAGCTGTGGCGCAGTTGCAATGCCAGTGGGACCCTTCCCCAGCCAAATGGGAGTTCAGCAGACGGGTGCCACAGCTCAGCCTGAACTCCCAACCACTCTTGGCTCTCTCAACTGCTCCTCTTGGCGGCTAAGGTTATCTTGCGATTTGTCTAATTATTTACAAGCATTATTGTTTGTTGTCTAAATCATCGCAGCCCTTTGGCCCACGATTACATCACTGTGTCCTCCAGAACTGGCAATCAAGCACCACGCGTCTCAGCGAGCACTTGTGTTCTCCTCTCCATGTAGAGAAATCAATTAGAGGTTCTCGTTGTGCAGTAAATGTCAATTGTGCTAACATTACAAAATCAGAAACATCTGTAACTATGGAAACTCTCAAGGCAAGGCACATTTCAAGAATAAATTATGACAAGAAGCTTTTTATGGCTGTTTTTAAATAATAAATATAAATTAAAACAGCTTAATTTCTTTAGATGCCAGTTATTTTTTTTAACCATTAGTACTACAGGTTCTCAAGACACATTTATCAATACTGACACAGAGGAAAATGGTATTTTATCAATATTTGCATCTGAAGAATCGGCATCATTATTTGTATCACTTAAAAACTTTCTGCTAAGGCAATCCCCGCTGTATTTCAGTGGGGAGCACTTTCCAGGTGACCAACGGGCCACCCCTATAGTGCATCATGGTGTGATTTACACTTTAACTCACCTCAAAATGAGTGCAAGAGCAATGCAACAGGTTTTTGGGGTTTGGTTTTTTTTGTTTTGGTTTTTTTTTTTTTTTTTTAATTGTAACTTCATCTTGTTATAAGTTCTAACCTGGGTCTGGTCTGAGTGCCAAACAAATTAGAGATCAGGCTCAGTACTGCACATGGTGGTGTGGCTGGATGTATTCCAGTTTCCATCAAATGAAAATCTGTTTCTGTATCTCTATCAAAGCCAGCAGATCTGTGTTAATTTCTGTGTTAATTTGTGCAATGGATTAGAGTGAAACAGAGTGCCCAGAGCTGGTGAAAACATCCCGGCCGTGAGGAGAGCTCGATCTCCGTGACTGTGAGATGGCTCTTGCTGACTTTGCCCGACCCAGCCGAGCACAGCCGTGACAAACGTCCGTGGCACACGTGAGCATCTCTCAGATGTTTCCCCGGGGTGCTGGGACACGACGCAGCTTCACACACACGCTGTCCCACTGTGTTGTGGCTGTGGGACGGGGGCGAATTCAGCGTGGGAGTAATTTCACCCCATCTCCACTCCACTCCACACACATCTCCAGCGCCTGGAAGGAATCAAGGGAAGTCCTCGCTGCAAAAGCTGAACTGATGTGACTGGCCATTTATTGCTAGTCCCTTCGTGGTAACACATAAGCCACAATTGACACAGCTTATCTCCAGCTATTCGTGTGCTTGCGTGTGCTCGTAACGCAACTCCCTGAAAACAGTATTTCAGAATCTCATTGAAAGAGATAAACGTTCACTTCTCAAAACTTGCTGCTGGCAGTTTAGCAGCATCTGTGCTTCATCGAAGAAAATCCTTGGAGATAAAACTTGGATGCAGCTCCCTTCAAAAAAGAAAAAGAGAAATTCTTAAGGAAATACTTATTCAGCATTTTTTTCCTATGGACATGAGAGGATGCACTCGGGAAGGAAAAGGTGGAGGGCCATGCTCTGTTTTCAAACACATCCTCAGCATCCTTCCATGGGCTCCATCCGCCACAGCTCCGTGACAGCTCGAGGGATGCTGCTCCCATTCCTTCTTCACTGAACAATTCCTGACATGCAGAATCAGACCTTTCTTCGGTTCGGGGAGATTCAGTGCCTGCCCACTTGCAACGGTGAATGAGCAGCACAAAAGCAGGCTAAAAAATCCAGTGACCGCTGGGGTTTTGGAGAGGGCAGCACCGGGGGAGCCGGGGTGCAGCCAGAGGGAAGGGGGCTGGAGGGCAGCCCAGGCCGGCACGGGCACATTGGACAGAGCTGGGGGGACCCCAGGCACAGGGGTGTGGCAGGAGACCACTGGGTATGGCGGCCGTACGTACACCTACCGTGCTATAACCACTGCACTGGGCACTGGAGCTGGCTGGAAGTGACACACAGTATGGTTTGTTTTTTTCTGTTTTTGTTTTTATAAACCTCTTCTACCTCCTACATAAGTCTTTGAAAATCGGGGCAAAACAATGAAGCAAATATCAGCTCAGTGGAGGCTGTGGCTATTCAAGTCTCAGACTCCCTCTGCCTGCAGAAAAGCAAATTCTCACTAAAAAGTTTGTTCTCCCCGCTCCACCTCCGGACCGTTTTCAGCAGCTCTGCAACCAGGGCTGTCTGATGGTACAGGACGGGAAAACGCTGTCCCCTTGCAGGCACCGTTACACGGGTTGGTGTGAAGTGTTTCAGAAAATATCTAGAAATCAAATCAACGTAGTCTTCCACAGCCTCTGCTTGCGTCAGACAAACGTTATCCTAAGCTCTGACCGTGTCCTCCAGCTGGTAAGATGTTAAAGACTTGGGACACTTCACACCACTTGCCATTAACAGTCTGATAAAGTTTTCTAAAGGCTTAAAAACAATGATGCAAACAGGGGATGCTGGTGATTCTGTCAGAAATACTCAGCATAATCACAGCAGGAGAAAAGATACTTTAACATGAGCAGTAAGCGTGCTTCCGCAGCAAAATGCCTCAGGTGCAGAGCACGAACACTGCAGGTGTGATGCAGTTCTCAGGTGTACCAGGTGTGTTAATACGTCTCCATAACTGGGACTCAGTTATACAAACAGGCAAAAAAGTACTAAATGCTTGCTTGAAATCATTGTAGAAGTGGGGTAAAGATGGCTAGATCAAACTACTTCAAACCACTTGTGTAGATACCTACACAAGCACCCTTCAGCCCACTTCCCACCCCGCTCCAACTTGACCGAATCCCCTCTGCACCAGCAGCAGGATGCTGAGCAGTCTTTGCAAAGCACTTCTGGCTTTGCACATGGGGTCTCTCTTCTCTGGCCCTGCATCTGCTTCCCACACCACAAACACCCCACAGCACTCATCTGCTCACTTTCTGAGGGATGTCTTCCAGTAGCCAAAGATTAGTAAATTCCTATTTTATTTAATAATGAAAAGTACCATTCTACAACATAGGCAAGACTTAAACCAGAGACAGAATCCCCCCAGATTGTGCCCCAGAATGGCGCCTGCCAGGGTGGAATCCAGCTCTCGGTGCTGAGTGAAGCCACGTGCACAGACCGACCTCGCCAGCATTTTTCTGTCTTTCCCTTCTCCGTTCTTGTACTCAGACCAGAGGGTTCGCCCCCGGTAGGGCATTGCCACTGTGGCTCGCTCCTTCCCCAGCCCTCCGAAACACTGCTCCCGACCCCCGCCCCCTGGGAGAGCCACCGAGGGACTGGTAATAACTAAGCTGACGAAGGGACAAGCAGGAGCCGAGGGATGACAACACAGCCCTTCGCTCTGCTGCTCATTTCCTGCAAGCGAACCGCCCGTGCCGGCGACAACCCCGGCACCCAGGTGACGTGATGGACACAGCACTCACAGCAACCGGTTGATGGTGCCAGGAGAAGTTACGGCTGCAAAAGGAAGCGTAACATTGGATTGAGAGCAGCCCTGAGGAAAAGGACTTGGGAGTGCTGGTAGACGAGAAGCTCACCATGAGCTGGCCAATGCACGCTTGCAGCCCAGAAGGCAACCGCATCCTGGGCTGCATCAAGAGGAGCGTGGGCAGCAGGGCGAGGGAGGGGATTTTGCCCCTCTGCTCCGCTCTGGTGAGACCCCACCTGGAGTACTGTGTCCCATTCTGGAGCCCCCAACATCAGAAGGACACGGACCAGTTGGAGAGGGTGAAGAGGAGGCCACGCAGATGCTGAGAGGGCTGGAGCAGCTCTGCTGTGAGGCCAGGCTGGGAGAGCTGGGGCTGTTCAGCCTGGAGAAGAGGAGGCTCCGGGGAGAGCTGAGAGCGGCTCCCAGTGCCCAAAGGGGGCTGCAGGAAAGGTAGGGAGAGACTCTTCAGCAGGGCCTGCTGTGGCAGGATGAGGGGTAATGGTTTTAAAATGGAGGGAGGTAGATTTAGATTGGATATTAGGAAAAAAAAATTTTTACAATGCGAGTTGTAGAACACTGTCCCAGGTTGCCCAGAGAGGTGGTGGATGCCCCATCCCTGGAAACGTTCAAGGCCAGGTTGGCCGGGGCTCTGAGCAACCTGATCTGGTTGGAGATGTCCCTGCTCCTGGCAGGGGGTTGGGCTGGATGACCTTTGAAGGTCCCTTCCAACTCTAACCATTCTATGATTTTATAAAGTAGAAAACCTAGAATTAGAGTCATATAGGTTGGAAAAGACCTTTAAGGCCATCGAGTCCAACTGTAAAATA
>WHYT01017268.1:55002-68072 GCA_009806455.1 Tetrax tetrax | reverse complement strand
TTGCCTGAAGTTATTCCAGGCTCATTCTTTTGATGAGAAAGGGATCAGATGATTACCAATAGTAATTACTAACAATACTGCTTTTGATTTCAAAGCAGTTTACAAGTCCTCCATCAAAAAAGCACAGTGTTTGGCTCTGCTCCTGTTCACAGATCCCACCAAGCTCTGCAGCCAGCTGCATGCGTTTGCAGGCTTCGACTACACCAAGTGTCTGAACCACCAAACATCATCAACATTCAGTCTCCCTTCTGTCCTGGTAAAATGCCTTAGCCCCCAATATTTGCACTGCCCTGGTGAGAGGTGTACAGGCAGGGTCTCCATTGTTTCAGCACCCCCCCGTGCCAGGCAGACGCAGGGTGCTGGCAGCAGCGTTCCCGAGCCGTGGCGTCCCACTGGAAGCGGTGCTGCTGCCAGGTGTACAAATCCATCAGTGGGACTGGGTCACACCAACAGCTCAGCCCTCTGCAAGGCACCCACGCACCCAAGTGTCTTTCCCTGGCTGTGTGGGAGGCGAAGCTGTGGGGCTGAGGTGGCCCCCTCCCACAAGAGCACCCCCCCCAACTTTACATTTTATATATATATATGAGATATATCACTGTATCCACAAACAGACACCTTTTTCAGCAGCTCACCCACCCACCCTGAAGCCCCAGCTGTGCTGCAGCACAAGGAGCCACTGCTGCATCTGCAGCCCCATGTGCAGGCACCAGGGACCCAGGGGTCACAGGGTGTGGGGACAGCCCCACACCAAACCCCAGCCCCCACTGGGTCAGCAGGGACCCAGCCACAGCGACCCAGCAAGCGGCAGGGGAAGTACAGCCCATCCCAGGAGTTTAAGCCAGGGCTGTGCTCCGAGGGGATGTTTGCACAGCCAACAAGCTCCCAGCAGCTACCCCTGCCCACAGGCACCCACACTGCCCACAAATCTGATCCTTCCCTTACTGCCCAGGGTCACACACAAGAGGAGCCGCAGGGCCAGTGGAGCTGGAGACCCTCCTGCGCCCAGGAGACACAGCAGCTTGGCTCTCATCTGGCAGAGGATGAGCTTAAACCCCACTCACCATGCAAACAAGCACCCTGATCACCAGTGCTCCCTTCACCAGCCATGTCAGAGAAAGAGAAGACTGTCCTACCTGAGTCCACAGAGGAGCAGGACCCTCCCACAGCCCTGAGCACAGCCCTCTGGGACAGGCTTTAAGGGTCCTGCGGAGGGTGTCCTTACGGGCTGAGGGTGGGCAGCTGTGCCTGGGGGCTGGATTCTGGGGGCCAGCTGGTGGAAGGGGCTGGGGTCTCTGTGCCCTGCGGAGGTGGCACAGGCACTGGGGACTGCCTTTCACATCCAGGACCTGGCACTGAAAAGCCAGATGCTGCTCTAAGGTGTGCCCATCCTTCATTAGGACTGTGCTTAAGTTTCTGCCAATTTTCCAAACCAAACTTTAACGCAGGACTCTGCTGCTTTTCCTGCGAGACACGGAGTCACAGGCATTGCATCCCTCCCCAACGCACTGCAGCTCCCCTGCACGGATAAACTCTGTGCCTTTGTTGTTTATCTGCTCAGAAACAGATCGCCACCTCCTAAAATAGGGCGAGCATTCCATTAGTCCTTAATTGGTTTTATTTTTTTCCTGCTGTTCAAACTAATTAGAGTTACCTGGTGACGTCTCACCTGCTGATTTTAATGAGGATTTTGATTTAGGCAGGCGGCAGCCAGCGTTAGGAGCCTGTCTACGTGCACCTCTGACGCACCCCGGGGGTCCCCCGGGGCTGAGGGCGTGGGCCCACCCCGAACCCTGGCCTCACTGCCCCACCACGCCACGGCCTCACATGCCCTGCGCTCCCCGACGTCGACCCCGCACAGCCCCGCGTCGCTTCTCCCTCCACCTGCGCCGGCACCCTGGGTCACTCCAGGGCAGCTGTACATCCCGGCACGGCAGCTGGCGGCTGGGACGGGCAGGAGGGGGCTGCCCGCTCTGCCCCCCTGTCTGCCTGCCGCCTCACCCCAGTGACCAGCCGGCTGCCGGGGGCACGCGTGCTGGGAGAGTGGCTGCCATGCCCCGGCTGCTGTTGCCCACCTACTCCTCATACGCGTCCCACGCCAAAACCAGCCGCCTTTAAAAACCCCAGGGGGGTCTTGCTTCTGACTCCCACCAGCACGTTAATCTCAGTAATTGAGCTGTTTGTCTGCATTTCCCTGTCTTATCCCACTGGGGAAAAAACTGATTATTCACACAGGGCAGTACTGATGATTGCGTTTGTTCTTCATCCAAAATCAGAAATCGACGGACATCCCTCAGCATTTCCAAGAGTAAAAACACGTTCTGCCCAGCGGCTCTGAGCCGTCTCTTCTGGCCGCAGCTCAGAGGGGCTCTGCTCGCCTTGCGCTCGCCTCCCGTTACCGCACTCTGAACCTGCCAGATGCCTCCGGCAGCCCCAGATCCAAACAAAGGAACAGAACGGGACAAAAAACGTGCTCAGAAACGCACCTTCCCTGGAGGAAGGGGGATGTGATGAGACAGAGACCCCAGCAGGTCTGGAGCTCGGGTCACCCGGGGCTGAAGTGGGGGCTCGGGGCCCAGCTGAGAGCTGCAGTGGGACCTGCTGCTCCTCGCAATGGAGCCGAGCAGCCTCACGGGAAAAATACGTGTCCAGGCTTGGTTTCGTTCTTCCCAACACCAGAACCTTAAATTGTACAGAAGTATTCAAAAATCACGTACGCGAAAGAAGGGGGAGGAAGGCTGCTCGCTGTAGCTGGCACAGGGGCCGAAGGGATGCAGGGACCACTTGCATCAACCTGCCAGAGAATTAGCGTTTGTAATTAGCTCCCAGGCATCCCGCTTACCTCCCCCGCCTGGTTCACTGACACCATAGTTATCAGATAGATCATTTTTATGGATTACGCCTCGCAAGGGCAATGTCTTAATGAATAGCAGAATTAAATGTTTGCCAGGATTTTTTAGAAATAAATGATCAATTACCGCTGGGCACATCCATCACATTTATTAGCCACCTTCCAGAAACATTTTTCATAACTTGCAAATTGAAACGAGGTGGAAGCTGAATTTTATTTCTTCTTCATTTGCCCATGGTAAATACAGCACTTACACACAGAACACCAAGATCAGTGGGGTTTTTGTGCAAGTCTTTTTATGACACTGGATAAAATTCTGTGTGTGCAGAATAACAAAGAATATTTTAAAAAAATTAGTAAAAATATGGATTTCATTTTCAAATATCCCTGGGGGATATTCTGACCCAGGAGAATATCGTACTCATTTTCAAGGTCATCATGAGACTACCTGGTGTGCATTTACTGTTAATAACGCCCAGTTACAGGGTTAGATGGAACGCTGAGTTTTGTCATTTCACACACACTGTTACTCTTTAGCTTTAGCAAAACAGTCAGAAAAACCATACAGTTCATTTCCTATTATCAGGAAATCAGCTTTGTATGATATTAGAAATTGTATGTGCTCGTGTACTCGCGGGTGCGTGCGGTGTCACAGCTGTAACATCAGGAGCTCCAGGAGCATGTGGAGACGTCCTTGTCACGTTGACACCCTGCACACCCCCGAAAGCTGCTGGTGGCTGGTGCAAAACCCCAGCCTGGACACCAGACGTGCCTGCCGGAGGCGATGCCAAAGCGGGAGGCGCTGGAGCAGGTGAGTCCGGCAGGGCCGCGGGAGGGGACCGCGCATGGTGACCGAGCGCCGTGGGTGCCACCTGCCCTGGGGTGGGGTGCTCTGCGGGGGTCGGTGCTGCTGGCCGAACGATGAATGGTCTAAGCCGTGAAGCTGAAAATGTGGGGTGACCGGTACACAGTAATTCGTTGCTTTTCCAGGAAACGGTCTTGAAATTTTTTACAACGTTTAAAGCAGGGTTGGGGTCTGAGTTCAACTTCTGGAAGTCTTCCTTTGACTTGTTGCAAGGTGAAGTTAAACAGCAAAAAGAAACCAGGCAAGAGACCCTGAAAAGTAACGATGACTGTTTGGCGGCACTTTGGCAGCAGGTACGACGCTGGCCACGATGGGACCTGCTGCCCAGCTCCAGGCAGCCCCTGCACGGCCCCCGGGCCACTGGCACGCAGGGCGCCGGGCTGCACCACCACTGCCGGCACGCCGAGGAGGACTTGCTCCGCTCTTGCTCGCTCTAGAGAGAAGGGAAGCTTACACCGCTGCGGCACCACGGCTGCTCGCGAAGGAGCCCGCCAGCACTTCAGGCACGGGCGTCAGCGGGTTTCCGAGGGGCTGACACCCATCCCTGGGGGTGGGGGTGAGGGGACGGGTACTGCAGACCCTGCCCTGTCCTCCCGGGACAAGGTAAGGAAGTGGCAGAAAATAATGACAGGAATCTCCTCTTTTACTTCCCCCCTCTTTAAAACATCTCCTCTTTTACTTTCCCCCCTTTAAAACATCAAGCCTGTCAGGTGGCACTGCCTGCGACGGGCGCGTCGGGCTCATCGCCAGCACTGCCTTTGAGGATGCTTCGGGGCTGCGAGAAGACGGATGAGCTGAGCCACCGTCTTGCATGAGTGCGTGAACATCCTTCAGGTGGCATTTGTTTCCTTTGTTTCCCAATGTTAAACTCCAAAATTACCCAAGAGGTTCACTTTCTCACTCACTTTCTTTTAAAAAGCCTTTTAAAATACTTTTAGTACATTCCAGTCTCCTTTCTATCCCCCAAAGAAAACGAAACCAAGCTGGAGATGTCTTTGCTCACAAGAATGAAATATCTCCCCCTGCTGCAGGTCCAGCGGGTTGAGGAGGGTGGCAGCCGCGGCGGCTGGAAGCCGGGAGCGGCCCGGCAGCACATCTGCAGCGCGGCTGAACGGAGAGGGTGGTTTTCACAGAGGATTTCTGTTTTGGGGAGAACTAAATAATACAGCCATAAAGAAAAGGAAAGTGTGCAACTGGGGACAAATTCCTGCTCTCAAGGATGCCAGAAACAAGTGTCTGCAGAAAAGGCTCTCATCACCAGTCTCTGAGCTATTTTGGGCTGGTTTGTGCAGAATACAGTAACTGCTTACTCATTTGGTCTTTTTTTTTTCTGCTGAAATCAGAGTACCAGTCCCACTTGCATACAGATTTTAGAAAACCACTATTAAGAAGAAAACAATTTTAAATTTTCACCATTTGGAGTTGCATCTCAAGGCAGAAACCTTTTCCAAAGTGTCGCTCATATCCTGAAAATGTCCTGCTCTGATACCGGCTGACCTGTGAACGTTGCTTGGTATGCACTGTATGAAATTGTACCTCTGTGTGTTTTAAACAACACTTTCTGCATAACTTCCTCACACTCCCGATCTTTTCCC
This sequence comes from Tetrax tetrax, assembly GCA_009806455.1. Classification (NCBI taxonomy): domain Eukaryota; kingdom Metazoa; phylum Chordata; class Aves; order Otidiformes; family Otididae; genus Tetrax; species Tetrax tetrax. Next base: position 62,764 of record WHYT01017268.1, on the reverse strand, counting down.
TGCCTGCATCGAAGCCTTTCCTGAGGAGCTTTGCTCTTAGTAGTGGAAAATTACAATCGAACAGCAGAGGCTATGACCTCAAATAGCACGCCATGGGATGTGTTGCAATGTTACTGGAAATTTTAAAGAAAAAAATGACTCCACTGTGAGTCAATGTAATGTGGCCATGGTGGGGCACTGACCCCGACCCGGTTCCTGCATGCGCCCGAGCTCAGGGCGCCGGCGCTGGCCCAGCGGCACGTGGCTGCTCCTCGCCCTTCCACCGCCCGAGCCCCGCATCTTTGGAGACAGGCGAAAGCTGGACTTCAGCGGGCAGCTGCTCCCTGAGGAAGGGGACTGCCTTTCTCCCATCACCCCCTGCCACGCGTTTCACCCCTTGTCTCTCCTCTGAGCCCAGGCACAGGACCTGTGGCCCCCGGGCTCCCAGCCGCAGTGGCCAGCAGCCCGTCCGACCCCAGACAGGTCTCCGTAACCGGTACACATGCTTCCCCAGGAAACAGCTCCATGCTCGCTCGGAGAACGTACTTTATGGGGTCTTACTTCACGGGAGTCACTTTTACAGCCTTCCTAACTGCCCTGCATGCTCCAGCGGCCAGAGAAACGGGTTTTATTAGCCCATGTCAATAAATCACAATGAACTCTTACAGCGCTCTGTATATAAAATTAAATATATATATATATATCTTGCACATCACAGCTGGGGAAGTAGCTACTTCACTCCCTGTTCAGCTTGTTCACAGGCTCTGGTGAGCCTGTTTTTCCCAGCTGGATTTCCAGCTATGTCAGTACATGGTGTAAAAACCTGCAGTGTGGTGCGGCAGCCCTGAGATGAGCACGCTCTATGTATGTGTGAGAAATCTGCTGTTCTGCCATCGTTCTGCATCTCCTCCAGAAACTGGTTTGGAGCAGGATCACGTTTCATAAAAAGAATCTGAGAAATGAAGATTCACATCTACTTTACCATGTGCTGCTGATAAACATCTGTGTTTTATAATAACACAGCTGAGAAATAACATGGGAAATAAACAGAGGAGATCACATCTACTGGAGACTGGAGGTGATTTTTCTTAGACAAATGTTTCCAAATTGATTGGTTGCGAAAGGAGATTAAAGGAAAAGTCAATGTAACAGCACAATAAATTATTTCTGAAATGGGGGGAGTCAACTGTGATGGTATAAAACACAGCTTAAAAGCACGTAGCTCCATCCCCAAATTGTTCCCTAACGTGCAAGCGATGACCGTGGCCACAAGAAAGCCACAGTTTGGTGAACGGGAGGGAGCGAGAGCCAGCGCTGGGCTGGGAGCTGCTCGACTCGCGGCCGAATACTGCGGCAGAGAGAAGGGGCCGGGGGACTGCCAAGGGCCGGGTTGCAGATGTATTTTGCTGAGTGTGAGCTGTGTCAGTGGGAAGCAAAAGTTTTGGTTTGGCAACATGTTACGACGCACGCAGCAAACGCAGCCCGGCCCCACGCTCACAGCCGAAACCCCTGCAACCCCGGGGCTGCTGGAGCCTGGAGCGCACGGCAGCCAGGGAAACCAGGGAAATTGTCGTCTCCCCAGCTCACATGTGAGAAACAGAGGTGATTAAATAAGTGTGTAATCTAAGATCACAGGGGAGGCCTTGGCAAAACAGTTTAGTCCAGGCGCTCTGAGTCCCAACCTAATATTTTAATACCAGATAATTTTGTCTCACGTGAGATGGAGCTGTTTCGACAAGGAAGGTTCTCACCACGCGTGGAGCCCTTTTAGCATTCGCAATTAACACGAGCAGTGACTGTTCTTTGGTAAATAGACGCCGGCTTCGGCAGCTCCTGCCCGCGTAGCACGCCGCTGTGGGCTGCTAGGCAGCACGACGAGGGATTATTCTGAGGAAGGGAGCAGGAACCAGAGGAAGGTGGTCTGCCCTGCTTTACAGGGAGGGGTTTTCCACCGCAGGAAGCACCCCAGCTCCTGAAGTATGGACAAATTGGCAGGGGAGCCAGCTCTGATTTCTGCTGCTTCCCTCTCCAATCTGCTGAAGCATTGCAAGGAGCCTCCCTGCATCATTCCATCCGTAGCCAGCCAGCCTCTGAATTTTTGCTCGCTGTATTGGCCTTTGATGGGCAGTGTTATTTTAATAAATTACATTTTTGTGCAAATAGGCCTTCCTGGAAGGCTGTTCCCTGATCAGCGTGGTGCAGCCTGCTCATACTATTGACCATTTACATCTTCTGTGTTGTTAATGTCGTTACAAGAATCCCACTGACACGAGCTGGGGCGTGCTCTCGGAGCTTGTAGCGTGCTGCCGCCAGTGAGGAAGACAAAGCTGCCCCGATTCAGACGCTGTGACTGCAGACCCGCTCACCCTCTCTGGGGTTGTTCCTGCAGTTCGAGTTGTTAGAACAGCTCCAGACCTCGCACCAGGCCGTCTCTCCAGCGTCACCTAACAGCAGCCTGCAAAGGCGGCACCTGCAGACATCTGCGATAAGGCTGTGGGACCACTGCAGGGGTGGCAATGGTATCGTAACTCCGTGTGGTAAACACGAGTTCTATCTGCCAAACGCTGCGTCCTGAGCAGCCAGGAGGGCCGGGGACCCCCGGCGCGCGGGGGTCTCTCCTACCACTGGGAAGCTACCGGTGTGCTCCTTGAAACCAGCCTAACTGCGCCAGAACGAAACGCCATCAGCACAGCTAAAAGAGGCCTTCGCTAGCTTCCAAACTCTGCGTGTAAGCATGCAGCTGCATTTGTTGCTCTCATTTGAAATACAACATGGAATTTCGCTAAAGCTCTCTAGTCCTGCATGGTAGAGAAACATAAAATGAAGCACATGCTTTTAAAATCAAAAGCGCGGTGATGAGAAAGTGAGGGATCCTGTGCCGTGCCCCTCATGGACAAACGCGCCCATGCCATAGGGGAGCCTCCTCCCGGAAGGATCCTTGCAGCAGAAACCACTATGGATTTAAACCTCACCCCTCCTGCTCCCCAGTGCTTTGAAGTTTATTTTTGTTCCTCTGCCTCTCCCGAAATAGGACACACCTATTACAGCTGTGGGATGCGGGCAGGGAGGGGGTCCCCACAGCACACAGCCGCTGTCCTGAGCTGCACGGCGTAACTGGGCTTCAGGCTGCGTGGGGAGAGTTGGGTGGGGATACATAATTAGCAGGTTTCCAGTCTCTCATGCTTCTGCAGAAGCTAATTTTTAATTATCTGCTCTGCGCTGTGGCTGCTAGGCTCATGCCTGAAGAAGGGAAAAGGGGGCTCTCCCGTGGGAGACGTTCCTGCTCCAGCTGCCTAGACCAGAGCAAACAAAACAATGGCGATGAAGACACTCCTGTAAAATCCAGTTACCTCTAGGCCAGACTAGGTACTCCGGACTAGACGCTGCCTCCAGAAGCATTGCTGAATTTTTGCATGGAGTTGGTAAACGCAGCCGTACGCACCGCTTTCAGCCTCAGTGTTTTTCAAACGTTGGTAACCATCTTACAGTGCTGAGCAAAACAGCTTCAGGCAGAGCCGCGGCAAATCCCAGCCCCCAGTGCATCCGTGCCTCGCTCTCCCCTTCCCGTGGGACGGTGAGTGGGGTGAGTGCCAGAGCCATGGGCACCAGCCCCACGCGCTCCCAGCACTCCAGCATCTCTCCCTGCATCTCAGCATCCCTCTCCTGTGCGTGGCGAGCTCATCCAGCCCCCGAGCCCTGCTGAAGCTGAGCCAGACCCCTCTCCTTCCTGGGCAGAGCCCTGTGTCGCACCCGTGGGCAGGGGCTGTTTACTGGCAAGTTTACGCTGTCTCTCTACGGAAGGTTTGTTAACTCCAGTCATCAGCAGAATGTAATTACGGCTATGGAGACCTGCTGAGTGATGAGCAGATTCCTGCTGCTGGCTGACTCCCCGGGAGCCCCAGGTGACCCCCACTCTGTGCACGTGGAGCATCTCCACGCCTTGAGTGGAGCCCACCCGCCGTGGGGAGCAGCCCGTGGGTGCGACAGGTACCAGGGTGCCACTGCGGGGTCCCCCTCTGGGCCAAGCGCTCCTCTTCCCTTCCGCCCAGTGCTCACAGCTGCTCGTTATTCGAGCAGGAGCGTGTTTGCTGCCTGCGGCATCGCTAAATTTAGTCTGCTGGAGACAGACGCAGCATTTTGCTGCTCTGACTTCAGAAGCATCTTGCTCCATGGCGTGCTCTCCAGAGACCACCAAAAACAGCCCGCAAGGAACTACGCTCTGATGCAACAAACCATCTCTTGTCCGGCCAGTCGCCCTCAGCTGCTGCGGAATGCGTTACCAGCAAGCAAGAAATGAAAAAACACAGACAGATAGGAAAAAGATGCTGGGGGCTCTGCTCTTCCAAGTGGTGTAGGCATTGCTCTGCGCAGGGGAGTGCACTGGTGCATGGTTCACAAACCGGCCCGTGGGGAGAACCGAGGCAAGCGCAGGGTTCCCTCAGCGCATGGGGCTGCAGCCGTGCGCTGCGCCGACAGAAGGCGGCAGTGCCAGCAGAGAGGTGCAGGAAGGAGCTGGGACAAGATCTGGGCAGGGATGGCGGGGTGCAGCGGGCAGGGGCACCCACTGGGAGCAGGAGCCGGGACCGCAGCCCGCTCGCCTGCTGGGAAGGGGTTTCACTCTTGGCACCACAAGTTCCCAGGTGGGCAGCTTATGGCCAATGGTAACGACCAGAGACCCGCTGCTCCACCTGCCAACAGCAAGGGATGAAGCCATCCTCCTCGCTTTGCCCGCTCACCTCCCGCTGTCTCCTCCGGGATGCTCCTGGCTCTCTTTTGTCAGCTTTTGCAGCATTTACACTAGCAAAACACCATCGTTAGCTGTTAAAAAAAACCAAAACAAAACAATTTCCTACCCAAATTTTGCAGCTGTCCTGCAGCTCACACATAACGAAATCAGAAGGACAAACCTTTTCGCTGTCCCCACCTTCTTCCAGCCCACAGCCTTGACAGCAGATTTCGGCCGTCCGACACCAAAGCCAAGGAGGCCAATTTGAGAGAAAAAAATAAAAGCTTTTCCTTCCTGGCCTTGGCTCGGACCCTGCTGCTCGTGAGACTGGGCCCAGTCTGCGCGGTGGCTGCCTGGCGCTGGGAGCTTACGCAGGGCCACCCCTGACGCACATTTTCTGTGTCCTCAGCAGTAAAATCCCTCAGAGTGAAAAACGTCACTGTGTGGCTTTTAAATTCCCACTCGTGAGAGCTGTCTTACAGAAAATGGACCCCTCTGTGTTACACATCTGCTGGTGCTTTTCCTGTTGTTAAAACTTCTCCTGAGCATCCCTGTAACTTTTTTCTCCATTTACGACGTCAGTCAGAAGCTGTGTCAGGCACCTCTGCCCATCCCCTCCTGGCGCGCAGCCCGGGACTAGTCACACGAGTGCCCCGAGGTTTGCTGTGGGTGCTGCTGGCCCTTTCCGAGAGCCCGGCGCCCACGTCTGCCCGCGTTTCCCTCTGCCAGCGGGACCCCCTGCCCGCCCCAGGCTTTGCCCGGCACCGGCGCTGCTGAAGGACTCAGGGCTGGGGCTGCAAGGCCAGCCTGGGCCCCGGGGTGTCGGGATGGCAGCTTTCCTGTGGCTTTCCCTTGGCTTTCCCTTCCTTACTGGAAAAAGGAGAAACATTCCTCTTGGGTGGCAAAACCCGCTGAGGGCTGGGTGCACTGCTCCCCGCTTCCCCACCACCGTCACAGCTTCTGCCAGGAGCGGGCCAGGGTCTGTGATTTGCAGGAGTCGATTCGCAGAAGAGCGGGCATTGGGAGTTGCACAGGCTTGCAGGTAACCGGAAAGGTTCCCGGGGAAGTCAAAGCCTGCTGATGGGATTCCCTTTGGCTCAGGCTGGGTACAGGGGGAACCTTCCACCCGCCGGTTGTGCTCTGGGAGACGAATCTGATGGTTTCAAACCGGTGGATGAGCCACAGTCTGGAACTTGTACTTTAAAGGTGGCAAATAACTCCATCCTAATTTCGGAAAAGCTGGTTGCCTGAAGTGAACGCTGTTGTAACTCTTCGTAAGAGACTACGGCACAAGTCAGTCACGTCTGTATTGGCTCTGTAAACCAGTTCATCACTGTGGGACTCGCCAGCACTCCCTCTGAGGGGTGAATGTTGGATTTACTCAGTTATTAAGAACTGAAGCAGCAACCGTGTTGTACCAGCCACGCTTGCCAATGAAATGACTCTGCTGGTACCAGTGACCCTGTGAGTAGCACCAGTGATTCACTTCCACCACAACTCTTCACGCATGCGTCCCCGTGCACAAGCAGCTGTGCGTGGCGGAGCACTGCCTACCCCAATAGTTGACGTGTGCTGTGGAGGTGAGGGGCCTGCCCGCAGGAGCCCCCCACGGTGCCCGTGGCAGAGGGCAGGCGCTTCTGGGCTGCCAGCTCGGGGGGCTCAGCACCGCCGGCGGAGCTGGCAAACCCACAAAAACTGGCTGCTTTCCCAGGGGCTCTAAAGGTCAAGGTGTGCTTATCTAAATAGCACAATTTCCCTCGGTGTACGCGTTCTTCTGGGCTTTTAAAAGTTCTGCAGCGCCGGTCCCGGGCGATGGAAATGTGACGCTGCACTGTATGGCTGCAGGGCCCGCGACTGTGTTTCAGCTGCAGGTGGGTTTATTGTAAGCAATCCCCCAAAACAGAAATCGTTGGGAAAGGCATCAGCTGAGCCTTTCAACTTAGAACAGGCCAGAACAAAATGTTTTTGTGGCTCCCAAGCTCTCCCTCAAAACCTTTTGAGCCAGGAGATGAAGCAAAACTGCCCTTTCCTCTCCGCAGACTTTCAGTTTGAAGCAGCTGACGTTTTCCCAAGAAATAAAATCCTCTGCAAATAAAACAAACAAACAAACAAAAAGTGGCGTCTGCTGCCTGCAGCTTTCTCGCCTGCTGGTGCGGGGTTTGGCCAGGAGATGGGGCCGCCAGCCCTCGGGGGCTCTCGGGGACCTCCCCGCCCCTCCCGCGACCCCCGGGCCGACTGCGGGGCGCGGGCAGCAGCTTCCCCTCCGCTGCCTGAGGCAGACCCGCATCTCCCGCAGCCCCGGGGTTCGCCTGAGCACACGGACCGTGCGCAGCTGCCCCGGCACTCCCGCACCCCGGGAAGTGTCTTCCTAGGGTTTTTAAACAAGCTCCCGCAGGTTTCTGCCGCTGCCGAGTCCCCCTCGTTTCAGCAGCTGCTGGGAACCGTCCAGGGTTGGCGGGACGCTCCCGTGCATCGGTAACCGGTCCCTGCCCTCGGCACCGCACGCGTGCACGCTGCGGCTGCAGGGCATTCTGCATGGCACTGCATCGCTGCACGCGCACCACAGCGTTCTGCATGGCACCGCATCGCTGCACGCGCACCACAGCGTTCTGCATGGCACCGCATCGCCGTATGGCACCGCATCACTGCACGCACCTGGGGCTCTCCGCAGCCCCCAACCCTGACTCACCATTCACCCACAGATGCAAATCTGGGTTAACACCACAGCTGCAACACAGCCAGGACTGAAAATGCTTCTCTTTGCATAAATATTTACATTTTACAAGTGAAACACAAACCTGAAACAGCCAGCACAGGTTGTGCTCCATATACGGAGCAGCCATTTGGGGGAAAATATTACCCTGCTTGAAATTTTCAGCCTGCAGCTGCAATTTAATTGCTTAATACCCACAGCAAGCCATTCTCTTGTAAATTAATAGCATGAAATATATTAGGAAATTAAAATAGCTTCTTTGGCACTTATGTTTTTGTGGCTCCTTACCTTCCTGGTATATTTTTAGAATGAGAGATGTTATTGCTAAGAATCTCATAAAAAAA
>WHYT01017268.1:31849-47156 GCA_009806455.1 Tetrax tetrax | reverse complement strand
ACCGTGTTGTACCAGCCACGCTTGCCAATGAAATGACTCTGCTGGTACCAGTGACCCTGTGAGTAGCACCAGTGATTCACTTCCACCACAACTCTTCACGCATGCGTCCCCGTGCACAAGCAGCTGCGCGTGGCGGAGCACTGCCTACCCCAATAGTTGACGTGTGCTGTGGAGGTGAGGGGCCTGCCCGCAGGAGCCCCCCACGGTGCCCGTGGCAGAGGGCAGGCGCTTCTGGGCTGCCAGCTCGGGGGGCTCAGCACCACCGGCAGAGCTGGCAAACCCACAAAAACTGGCTGCTTTCCCAGGGGCTCGAAAGGTCAAGGTGTGCTTATCTAAATAGCACAATTTCCCTCGGTGTACGCGTTCTTCTGGGCTTTTAAAAGTTCTGCAGCGCCGGTCCCGGGTGATGGAAATGTGACGCTGCAGGGCCCGCGCCTGTGTTTCAGCTGCAGGTGGGTTTATTGTAAGCAATCCCCCAAAACAGAAATCGTTGGGAAAGGCATCAGCTGAGCCTTTCAACTTAGAACAGGCCAGAACAAAATGTTTTCATGGCTCCCAAGCTCTCCCTCAAAACCTTTTGAGCCAGGAGATGAAGCAAAACTGCCCTTTCCTCTCCGCAGACTTTCAGTTTGGAGCAGCTGACGTTTTCCCAAGAAATAAAATCCTCTACCAATAAAACAAACAAACAAACAAAAAGTGGCGTCCGCTGCCTGCAGCTTTCTCGCCTGCTGGTGCGGGGTTTGGCCAGGAGATGGGGCCGCCAGCCCTCGGGGGCTCTCGGGGACCTCCCCGCCCCTCCCGCGACCCCCGGGCCGACTGCGGGGCGCGGGCAGCAGCTTCCCCTCCGCTGCCTGAGGCAGACCCGCATCTCCCGCAGCCCCGGGGTTCGCCTGAGCACACGGACCGTGCGCAGCTGCCCCGGCACTCCCGCACCCCGGGAAGTGTCTTCCTAGGGTTTTTAAACAAGCTCCCGCAGGTTTCTGCCGCTGCCGAGTCCCCCTCGTTTCAGCAGCTGCTGGGAACGGTCCAGGGTTGGCGGGACGCTCCCGTGCATCGGTAACCGGTCCCTGCCCTCGGCACCGCACGCGTGCACGCTGCGGCTGCAGGGCATTCTGCATGGCACTGCATCGCTGCACGCACACCACAGCGTTCTGCATGGCACCACATCGCTGCACGCGCACCACAGCGTTCTGCATGGCACCACATCGCTGCACGCGCACCACAGCGTTCTGCATGGCACCGCATCGCTGCACGCGCACCACAGCGTTCTGCATGGCACCGCATCGCCGTATGGCACAGCATCACCCTATGGCACCGCTTTGCTGCACGCGCACCACAGCGTTCTGCATGGCACCACATCGCCGTATGGCACTGCATCACCCTATGGTACCGCTTTGCTGCACGCGCACCACAGGCTTCTGTATGGCACCGCATCGCTGCACGCGCACCACAGCGTTCTGCATGGCACTGCATCGCTGCACGCGCACCACAGGCTTCTGTATGGCACCGCATCGCTGCACGCGCACCACAGCGTTCTGCATGGCACCGCATCGCTGCACGCGCACCACAGCGTTCTGCATGGCACCGCATCGCTGCACGCGCACCACAGCGTTCTGCATGGCACCGCATCGCCGTATGGCACCGCATCACTGCACGCACCTGGGGCTCCCCGCAGCCCCCAACCCCGACTCACCATTCACCCACAGATGCAAATCTGGGTTAACACCACAGCTGCAACACAGCCAGGACTGAAAATGCTTCTCTTTGCATAAACATTTACATTTTACAAGTGAAACACAAACCTGAAACAGCCAGCACAGGTTGTGCTCCATATACGGAGCAGCCATTTGGGGGAAAATATTACCCTGCTTGAAATTTTCAGCCTGCAGCTGCAATTTAATTGCTTAATACCCACAGCAAGCCATTCTCTTGTAAATTAATAGCATGAAATATATTAGGAAATTAAAATAGCTTCTTTGGCACTTATGTTTTTGTGGCTCCTTACCTTCCTGGTATATTTTTAGAATGAGAGATGTTATTGCTAAGAATCTCATAAAAAAAGATTTATAGTAGTTAATAATTAGTGTATTAATGCACCAGATTGCAGCAAAATTAATACAGGCTTTGTCTGCCTGGGCTTGATTCATGGCCACGCACCGAGGCAGCAACAAAACCAGGCCCGAGAGCAGTGATTGATGTCCCCGGAAAAATGACCTCGCGGGGAGACGCCGGGGCTGACGCAGCCAGGAAATGCTACACAGTTCAGAAAACACTGAACAACGACCAGGTTAAGCAAAAACTCTCTGGATAACTTAATTCTCCCAGAGCACGGGAGAGCCCAGCTCCAGTGGTGCAGCGAGGACGGGGGAAGGGGACGCAGCGGCGGTGGAGCATCACCAGTGACCGTCCCCGCAGGGACACCCAGCCTCCCGCCTGCGTGTCCGGGGGATGCTCTGAGCTGTGAGTCAGGACTGGTTCAGCTAGAAAAACAGCTGCGGTGAGCAACCGCCCTCCGCAGCCCTCCCTGGTGCTGAGGGCAGCAGGAAGGATGGTCCCAGCCGTCCCACCCCGTGCCCCCCGGCCACAGGGCTTCACCCTGACCCGGGAGCTCCTTGGACTCCTTACTTGCTTTTGAGCAAAGGCCAAGAAGCTGCCCCAGGGTCATGTCCCCAGAGAATTTCTGGTGTCTATTTTTAAATTATTAAATTTAGACCCCCGAGGGCAGCTCTCTGGCCCCTGGGCAGGGGCTGAGCCTTGCAGAGGCATCGCCATCCCTCCCTCCCGCTCCAGACACCAGCCGTCCTCCCCAACACACCACATCTCCTTCCTACACCCAGCCTGAGGCTCCGAAGTCAGCCTCAAAGCCTGGGACACTATCTCCAGCCTGGAGCTCTCTGCTGACCATCCAGTACTTGCCCCATGCCCACCCAGCCCCAGTGGGCCCCTGACCCGGAGCCGCAGGACCCACGCAGCCCCCATCCCGGGCGCAGGGTGGGTGGCACCACCAGCACCGAGTCCCTGTGACCGAGACCTTCCAGATGCAGTGGTTTCCTCCCAGCAGCTGGGGCTGCAGGACTGGTCCCAGGGCAGTCACTGTCCAGGCAAGCAGGTGCCGGTGCCCCTCGCAGACCCCCACTCCATCCTGGCATGTGTTGGGAGGGGGGGACCCATTTTGGGGTGAGAGCAGAGGATTTGTCCTACAGCTCGCTGACCCCAAAGCCATGCTGTCAGAGCCAGCTGTGTGGCTCCTTGTGCTGGGTGAAAGCTGGAGCATTTCTGGGGTTGGGGAGAGAAATCTGGGGTACAGTCTAGGCACTGCAATTTGCCTCTGTGCCTTGACCCTGCCAGGTTGTGCTCGGGACCACTGCTGTCTTGCTACAAGGTTATACTCGCCTTGTTCCAAAACACATCCCTGCCTGAGCACTTGTCCCAGAGTTCACAGCATGAGCAGAGCCCAGGACGTTTTAAGGATCCCCAGCTCACTGTCCTGCAGGATCATTTGTCCTGTCTGCGCTATTCCCCCATCCTCTTCCAGCTGCACTGGCACTGAAACCACTGCAACTGGAACAGAGCTTAAGCCAAAATAGTTGGCATCCACATCCACTGTTGGGAGTGCTTCAGAGTGTGGATTTGAGATGTTTTATAATCCCCTTGGGAGGAACTACAGCTCTCAATAGTACACCTTTTGAGCACAGTTAGCTTCCAAGGAGCTTTCCTAGCAGGAGAGCGTTTCACCAGCCCTTGCAACCTTTGGGACACAGTGTCAAACCGGGAGCTGATCAGCCTGCCCCTGGCTCTCACACCACGGAAGAGCCCCAGCAGCATAATCCCACCTTCTCACGCCCCGTCCGGCTCCCAGGCAGGCTGGAAACCCGCTCTGATCCAGCTGCAAGGAAAAGCAGGGTGTTTCCCTGCACCAGGAGCCTCTTACTGACCCACATCAGCTCTGGGAAACCCTGACAGTGATGCAGCGGCTGCCGGGACTGAGGGGTTTGTAATTATCTCACAACAAAGGGCCTGTTTATACATTTAGCATTTCCCTATGCCAGAGCACAGACTGAGCAGGTTTTGATCCAGGCTTTCATCCTGAGGGCTGGCCCTTCCTTCCCCTGACAGTGCAGGGAATTCAGCGAAACAACTCCTCCCTCTACAGATCTTTCTGCTATGATGAAAGCCCTCTAGCAATTAGCCTTGCTCCTTTGTCACAGGCACAGGATTTCAGATGTCTCCAAACAATGAATACCAGCAGAAAACATAAGTGAAGACAGTGTTCGTCACACTGCTGTAAAAATACAGCCTGGTATCGTTTCCGTATTCTCTGTACAGAGCCTAGCAGGTAAGAGTAGCGCTAATTTACCAACAGCTCCTACGTGCCCAAAGCACCCCTCTGTGCCTCAGAAAGGCGGCCCTGAAATAGGGAGATGTTTTATCCACCGGTGGTCCCTCAGTATTTCAGAGCAGAGCAAGGTGGTCCCCGTGCTAAGGAGAGTAGGTGTTTGCTGGTTGTGAGCTGGGGCCATCGGGGTCCCACGGGTCACGCAGGCACAGCCGCTTGCTGGGAAACTGGCCAGATCCAGCACTTTCCAGTTCATCAGCACACGTTGGTTTTCCCTCCGACAGGAAGGATGTGCAGACAGCAGCACTTCGGCCGAGGCGTCGCTGAGATACGAGCTGCAGGCTGGGCAGAGGGAGCAGCGCCAGCACGGCCAGCGCAGCTGCAGCACAGAGATGCTGGGGGTGCAGGGGGGCGCGCACCCCTCCTGCCCCACGCGCAGCAACAGAAACCAGGCACTGCTAACGGACAGGCTGCAGCAGCCTGCTTCCTCTGCTCGGGGCACCGCGCAGGCAGCTCCAGGTCGCTGCGGAGTGCGTATTCGGGTCTAAAGCCAGCCAGCATACGGCTTCAAGCCGTGCCTGAGGTTCTTTCCCCAGGTCAGCCCGACAGAGCAAAACGTGCCACCTCAGCTGGCTGGCCTGGCCCCCCCGGGGCAAATCTCGCCCACTGGGACTCCGCAGTTTGGACTGACTCAGTGGAGACCGGGGTGAGGGATACACCATGGCGCTGCGCTCATCTGCTCCAGGGGATGGTGGTGACCGTACGTCACCACTGACACGAGGGTGGCACGGTGCCCATGGGCGTTGTGGGTCACTAACCTCTTCTCCAGCAGCTTGTGTTTGGTAGATCAGCCCTGCAGCCCTGCTTCTGACTGCAGGGTGCTGCGCTGTGCCCGTGCTCCCATGCGGCACGGCTCCTTGGCTCCTTCCAGGGCTGCGAGCTCTGCGAGGCGGGGAAAGCCAGCACCACGAGGGCCAGGGCACAGAGGGATCCAGCTTGTCTGCGGAGGAGCAGACACTGAGCAGTGGCACTGAGAACCATTAAGAGTGCTTTGCTGGAACTCAAGAAAACACGAAATATTTGCTAGGCAAATCCTGTCTTCCAGGGAAAGCATAGACACAAACGTAACGAGCACGTCCGCACGCGCTGCGCAGCACCTACATCAAAGCCTCCTATGCAGGGCCCAGTGTCCTGCCTGTTTGCTCTTCTGTTTTTAGGAAATAGCTTCCATTTTGTCACGTAGTTTTGAGAAATCAGTATGGCCTTTCACATGAGGTTCAGTGTGTTAATAAGCCAGACAGAGGAAACCCAGGAACAAGCCTGCTCCGTGTCATAAATCCATCCACAGCAGAGCTCACAAGTTAAAGCATTTCATCCAAAGCACAGAACACACACACGCTTTGTGATTTAAGTCTGAGTCTTGTTTTAAGAGGTGGCCTCAGCGACTGGGCCTCTCCTGAGACGCATCATTGAAAGCCTTCACGATTCCTGGAACAGAAATGTGCTGCGTAAGGCCTCTCTTACAACCCCCAAGCCTGTACAAAAGGTACTCGATTCCATCATATCCTGAGAGCAAAAGGAGATTTTCCTTGTAAGGCTTCACAGAACTGTATATTTTCAGATTTGTTATTTTTATTATTGCTGTTACTCAATTAACTCAGTTATAGGAAGAGGAGGACCTGCTAGCAGTGTTGCCTTCTGAGTTCAGTGTTCTGAAAGCACTCAAAACCAGATTTCCAGAGCTACAGCGCGTGGCTTCAACACTGTTCCGAGTACCGCTGGTCCGGCGCGCTGATGGAGAGCAAGTAGGCGCTCTCCCAGCAGTGGCAGCCGCCTGTCTCTACGGTGTAACAGCAAGCACTGCAACGGCACGGGACAAACCAGCCTGGGGGTGCCTGGGTCCCCAGGTGGGAGCGGAGGACACTGACCACAAAACCTGCAGCTCAGCGCTGTGCTCCACTCACCCAGATGGAAACTGGAGGGACGCGGCTCCTTTTGCAGAAACCCCTCTGTGAGTGGGAGGGTGCTGAGCCAGATCAGTCATCTCCCGTGGGCACTGGGCACCACTGGAGCCCAGCACCCGGCAGCAGCCCTGGGCTGGGGTCCTGAGCATGGGTCCATCTGGGGCCGTTAGGGCTTGCTGGTGCCCTCAGCATCCTGAGGGAACAAGCACATCTCCCACGTCAGACTGCTGAAGTCAGTGCCACCGCGCGGGTGAGGCTGGGGCTGCCCGGGTCTCCCTGTGCCACTGCCTGCGCTTGCTTCGGTCACAGAGCAGCGAGGGGCTGGCGGGGAGCGCGGCAGGATGGGTGCCCTGTGCAGTCCCCGGTCCCGCATCCCCTCGCTCCGCGCTGCAGCACAGGAGCCTTCGGTCTTCTCTTGACCGGGTGGGCACGCTGGGCTGTCCCAGGTTTCACAGCGCTCTTCAAAGAATCACTCTGTCTGGAGGCTGAAAGGGCCGTTCTGCAAAACAAGAAGTCTGGGGAAGGGCACGCACCTGCACACCTTCACAGGCTGGAGCATCTTCTCCTGAGACAATAAACGATACAAACACGTGGTCCTGCAGAACACACAAAGATATCCCCATTGTATGTGGGGAATCTGAAATGTAATGCAGCGTGTTCAAAGAGCTGGATGAAATAGGATGTCTTCTGTTTTTAAATATTGGACATTTCCAAACAGTTTATACATTTGCTTCAGAAAATACAGTTCTACCCACGTACCAGTGATGCAGCTTTAGCTTCCTGGGCTTTATTTTCAGCAGATTTGTGTTTCTTTTGTGCAGCGTTCATTGTCCAGCCTGACAGCTGCTCCTCTGTCTCTGCACACTCCTTTTTATCAGTAATCTCTTCTTTGATTTCTGTTTGGGTTTGTTTTTTTCTAAATGTCAAAGCTTATTTCTCAAGTCCTGAGCATACACAAAACAACAAGCGATGTGATGAGGACACACGTCCAGCCGGGATTTTGAGAGCAGCCTCAGCATGGCCCGCACACCCGTACCTGCAGGAGAGCCGTGCGGACACCGCTGGCCCACGTGCCCCAGGTCCTGCAGAGGAGCAGAAGAGCCTCGCACGGTCCCAGCACAGTCCTGTGGCACAGGTGATGGCCATAGCAGGCACATGCAGCTCACCCACAGAAACACACCTCTGAACATCACTCACCCAACACTCTCTAAGCATTTGAAGTGGATGCCTGCTTGATGTAAGCGATCACAGCCTACGTTTTCTGGGACCACGTGTTGTGGTTCAGCCCCACTCAGCAGCTAAAATACCACGCAGTCACTCACTCCCCCCCTCACCATCCCCCAACCCCCCCAGCAGGACAGGGAGGAGAATCAGGAAAGAAAAGAAGGCAAAACTCATGGTTGGATTAAACACAGTTTAACAGAACAACAGAGAAAGAGAAAACAGATGGAGAACAAAACAGAACATACCACAGCCCACAATTTCCAGTACAGTACTCACAGTGGATCCTGATGCCCAGCTCCCTCCCCAGCAGCCAAACCTGCCCCCCAGCCCCGTCCCCACTTTATCCCCTGAGCAGGAGCCCCCTGGGGTGGGGCAGCCCTGGGGCTCATTGGGGTAACCTGTCCCAGCTGTGGGGTAACTGGTAACGATCCCAGCTGGGTCCCCAGCCACGGGGGCCAGGCTCCAGCCCCCCTCCCAGCTCTGGTGAGTTAACTCTGTCCTAGCCAGAACCAGGACAACAAAAGAAAATGCTTCTGAGTGTCACGGTATTTTGGACTTTTTGTGAGAACAGACTTTGTCACTTCTGACAGAGCCTTGATAGCCAGGACTAGAAAACAAAAGCATAAAAGACAGCAATCACCTTGTCAGGTCTCCACATTATGTTTTGACTTTAATATTGTGGGATGGACAGAGAATGGGAAGCGTGGGTTCAGTTCCTGTTTGGAATCAAAGAACCCATACAAGAGCTAAAAACACAGCAAGGCTGCAGTGAATGCTGTGCTGGTGTTTATTCTGGGGACATCCTCTTCACGGGGCAGCAGATGAAGCAGGCCTCCCCTGGAACAGGCAAATACAATGAATGCAGACACAGATGATTTTGCCACGGGTGGTTTCCACTCAGGAGCGCTCCTCTCCCGCTGCAGTGGCTGGCAGGGAGGCTGGGAGCGCAGTGCCGCCGGCAGCGACCGCCCGCGCTTCCCCAGAGCCCCTGCGCCGTGACGCAGCACATGAGTCGCATGCGGAGCGCAGCTGGGTATTATTAACGTGTGCACTAATCACCATTCTGACCACGCCACTCTCTGCTCTGCGCGTTTGGGGCTGAAGCTCCTTCCCGCGGAGCAGCAGCGGGGTGCTCAGATGCGCCCCAGTGTCACCGCCTGTCCCCTCCCAGGCAGGCAGAGAACCACGGCCATCATCACACCGTGCAGCATTTCCGCTGGCGGCGACGCAGTGACGGATGCCGTTACCGAAATTATCAGCTGTTATTCTTAGAAATGTGCCCTTCGTATATTGCAAGGTGCAGCCAACAACTACCGCAGTGATACCGGCACCGTTACCGGCGCTGCAGCGTCCTCCGGCAGTCACCGCGCTGCTGGCCGGCCTGCTCCCCACCTCGTGCATGCCTCGCAGCTACGCGCCCACCAACCGTCCTTCCCCGGGCTGCGAACCGGCGTCCTGCCCTGCTCATCCCAAGTTCTTCAGCTGTGCTGTGCCAGGCTTTGGGATCCCCGGTCTCAGCGCTGGTGAGCAGTTACCAGCCCCAGCCAGGCCGATGCGCAGCGGTCGCGGTGCCGCTGGTCACGCCTCCAGCTGCCGCACCCACAGGTCCCTTCTCCTCTGTGTGAAGCACTAAGGTGAGCTGGGCCCATTTAAAATCCATCATTATCTTCCATTTCCATTGCTAAGGTAAAGGAGTTTGCTGATACTCTAGGGAGAAGCTGCTCCTCACAGAGATGGCTCAGCAGCTCCGCGTTTGACCCGAGCTACTCGGGCTGCACATCGCAGGCCATGCGTGCTGCAAACGAGCTCCTTCCCCGGGCAGAGCCGTCCCGGAGGGCATTGTTCTGTATTTGGGAAGAGAGGCAGGGGGAGATTTTCACCTCCCCGCTGCCTTGGCTGACACTGTGCTGTGGGCAATGTGATCAGTTTGACATTTGATTTTATCCAAAATTAGGGTGAGAAGTGGAGATGCTGAGTAGTTCCGCGAGATTTCAGCTCAGGCAACAGCTAAAGGAGCTGTCCTAGCATTTCCAAATCTCAGCATGAAATCCTGATTTGAAACCTTTCATTTCAAAATCTCATTTTAGAAACACAATTTAGGGAAAGACATACCCTCCCACTGAAGCAATTCCAGGGAGAAATGTTTCAACTGACTTTAATACTGAATACGTAAGAGCTAAACAGGCGATAACGAACCTGCCTATGCACGACTGCTGTTCTGCTTCTGCAGAGCAGCTCTTTCTCATCTCTCTTCCATAAAGTTCTGTACAGAAAAAGTAAATTGCAGGGAAATGTGGATGGATGCTATCAGAGGAACCCAATCTGAAATTCAAATGAAAGCTCACAAACACCAACTGTGTCCTTTTTAATCAGCTCCTCTTGCAAGCTTAATTTGTATTGATCACGAGCATCTAAAGCTGGAGATTAACATCAGCCAGTGACCGCAAACGGCGCTGCTCTTGTTTGCAAACAGCCACTTTTCACATACAAATGGGTGGATTTTCCTGTCCTCAAGGGTAAAAAAAATACGCAGGAATAAAGTATTTGCTGGATGGGACATTCCAGAATATTCTGGAATGAAGTACCACCGCAAAGGGGCGGCAGCCTGGGCTGGCAGGATGGGGCAGGGAGAGTGGGACGGGTGGTGGGCAGGAGGGGGCTGCCTGCCCAGGGGGTTTGGGTGCCTTGTGTGGAGGGGACGGCACGCCTGAGGTGGCTGGCGAAGGGCTGGGGCGCACGTACCCTTTTAATAAGCTATTTATTGCAAGTGGCCTCCCCCTTGCCCACTACTCCTGCATCCCTCTGGGCTTGGTTTCTTAGAGAGAGCCAAAACTGGCAGCTTCTGGCATTTACTAGTGCTTTAAACCACTATTTTTCTAAAGCTAATACAGCAGAGAAGCCAATAAGCCCCTCACACAAGCTTTTCTGCCATTTAATAAAACCCCTGGTGACAAAGCCCTGTCCTAGGCCCCTCGCCAGGCGATGCCCAGCGGGTAACAACCCCTGAAGATGGGGTGTGGAAAAGGTCCCGAGCGCAGCGGGGCGGGCAGGCTGCCGGCCACGGGTCTGGGGCGATGCCGATGGCAGGGTGCGGGGACACGGGGACACGGGGCGCGGGCTGGCCCCTGCTGCGGCGGGGGCTGCTGTCCCCAAGAGCACCCACGTCCCCAGCCACGCTGCTGCCGTGCACCCGGGCAAGCAGGGGCCTGGCTCTCCCCACCCGGCTGGTTGGCAGCCAGCACAGCACGTTGTTTAAAGTTTTCCTCCAAACGAGCTCGTCTGGCTTCCCTTGGGTACACAGCACTAAACGGGTTTGGTGTTTCTCTTCCCAGAGACTGGGACCGCAGCACCTTGAGTTAAAAAGGGCTCCATGCAGGGAGGGACAGGCAGCCACCCCTGCTAAATGGCATTTTATCACTGTGCACGGAGCGACACTGAAAATGTCGTGGAACGCAAGGAATTTCTGCCTAATACTCCGCTCTATCTTGCCATTTATTATGCTGGTACGCCAGTAAAAGACGGTGTTTCCCTGCAGCTTCTTTGTTCTTTGGGTCAGAAATTGTCTGTGCGGACTAGATGTGTACGGTGTGCCAGCCGGGGGTTTCTGCCCGGGGCTGGGGGAGCGGGGCTGCCTGCGGGCGAGCCAGGGCCACCACTGCAACGGGCAGGGATGCGATCACATCCCCAGAACAGGCAGAGGTTGCTGAAAGGCCACCAAATGACCCTCCCAAATGCACTTGCTCTGGGAAGGGATTTTTAAACGATTCATTAACGGCCATAAATTTAAAAAAACCTCTGAATTGGTAGCTATCCTTGTCTTGTTCAGCTCTTTCACTGCACTTTTCACCAAAAAAATTACTATTCTTTCAGTTTTGAACACAATCAATAGGAAATATCAGTCCATACACTCCAAGGTTCATTGCTGTCAGGCAGCCACTCATAAATATTCATTAGAGAATTAAAGAGCTGTTAACAAGGGTGACTGTTGAGGAGCATTCATTAACTGTCTTCCACGAGAATTGAAATTTGCATTTTTCAGTGTGGAGATCCCCTTTGTGAAATGGCATCTTGCACGACAATACAATCGGAGATAAAACCCGATGTGAAGGCAAGAAATGCCCATTTCTGACACACCGACGCTGCAGATTGCGCCGCCACGCCTGTTTGCGGAGCTGATAAAGAACACTTCCCGCAACCCTGACTCCGTCCGTCCTGCCCCGTGCGCGTCGCCTGGCCCCGGCACCCCGACCCACCTCTCCCTGCGCCGCGGCGGCACAGAAACTCATCTCCTTCTAGTAACCGTGATTCATCGCCATTTGCATATCATGGTCACTGCCTCCCCGTTTCCTCTAATTAATTCCCCAGCAAGGCGCTTCGCCCTGCTGTGCTGTATAATTACAAGTTGTGTTCACGTTTATTGCGGCGCGAGGCGAGCAGGCCCATCGGGACGGGGTGCCAGGGCGCGTCCCCGGCGGTAGCTGCCCCCGGGCAGTTCCCCTGCGCCGGCGCAGGCGGCGATGACGGGGATGGGGATTTTGCACACACAGACACGGCGTTGCAGGTAGGGGCTCTGCACGCGCCCTCCCCTTGCACACGGGGGCTTTCGTTGTCACCTCACACCCAGGCCCAGCGCAAGCCATACCCACCGGTCCCTTCAGCCAGCGGGGTAGGGGCATCATGCTCTTTATCTAAGAAAACCAGGCAAGCCAGGGTCCGGAGGGGAGCATGTTGGGGCCAGTGACAGCAGGGTAACACGGCACGCACTGCGGTTGAGGATTGCACGCCAGTCACTGCGGGAGGAGCTCCCCGCGTGTCGATTTAGGCATGCGGCGGCTGTCCGACACCGGCAAGACAAACGGCCCTGCTGTGAAGCTGGTAATTTTCCTACAACTGCAGCAAATGGCAGCGCAGAACGGAATCCCAGGGGAGGATCTGTTACGTAAAGCAGTTAATTTCTCAGCCTGAAAGGCGAGACAGGAATTGCATCCCCTAATGTCCCTCCTAAAGCATAACTCAATAATTAATATTTGCTCTTTAGCATTTGTAAAATAATGGCATCCAAAAATGGGGAACCCGGGCAGCCCGAGGTTCCCCTCAGCTGGGATTGTGCGCAATACGGCTTTACCCAACAGATGAGTGGCCACTGGATTTTGGCCTGGGACTCCCAGAGCCCTGCACATCCAAGGGGTCCACAAAACGTGGCTAAAAAAAGCAGGAGTCTTCTCAGTAAACTCTAATTCCCTTGACACTGATGGAGAACTTCTAGGGATCTGCACAAGGAAGGAAGTACAAGAAACCAACGCAAGAGGCGGTGCCTTTGCTTTGAGGGTTATTTGGCGCTGCAGACCACTGTCCTGGGAAGGGGAGAGACACGGGGTTGGTGCAGAAGCCCCCACCAGTGACCTGTTTCCCAGGTCTGAATCATGGCAGAGGGACATTGCTGGGGGAAGAAGAGATCCGCTGAGCAATGCCTGACTGCTGGGAGCCCTGCAGAAAACTGAACGCCCATTCTGCTGCCATCAGTTAGCCATAACTTATTTCCTCAAGTCTCTAAATAGTTGTATTTAAAAATTCAAACTAACCACGGGCAGAAGCTCTCATTATATGTCTCTGTAAAGCCACAGCAAGCTATCTATGTGTAAATACATATATATGCATACACACACAAACCTTTTTTTTAAATAACATCTGGTACTAATGTGCAGTGTGTGCTCTCTGCCAGGGTTTCACAAAACGTCCTTCATGCACAAGACGTGGACGGACGGAAAAGAGTCACGCGGGCCCGGCGCTCGCTGCGGGGAGCAGGCAGGGCACCCTGGATGAGCCCCGCCGGCACTGGGGCCCAGTCCCTGCCCTGCCTGCGATGGCTGCGCTGCCGGCAGCATCACGTCCTGCTTCGGGCATGGCCGCGCGTGTGAGCAACCGGCGGCGGGGGTGTTGCGTTCAGGTGCGATGGCATCCAGCGACCATCTGCTGCTCTGCACCGGCGCCGAACAAATGTGAACAGCCGAGCGCTGGGGCCCTGGGAAATAAGTAAATAAAGCTATTCCTCCTTCTCACAGGCAAATGACAGAGAAGCACCGACACACGTACGTTTTGGTCAAAATTATGTCTCTCTTTATTCAGTTTTTTCAAAGATAAGGTTTGAGCCTACATGCTTTCAGGGTGCAGCTCCCTAATGGATGAGTAAACCCAGGCCCCAGAACAAAGGCCGGCAGCAGACAGGATGCTGAGAGCTCATCTGAAGTCATGAAAGTTACGAAACATTCTCTGACTTTCAGGAATGATTCAGGATTTCTGCATTTTTGAGGCAGACGTTTTTAGTTAGTCATCGACACGGTTTCAGCCATAGATTGCACTCTCAGAGCCTTGGCTCTCATTTCTAAATCCAGGCTTCGAAACTTCATCCCTGAATTACACATATGACCTATGGAGCTCCTTTTTTTTTCTCTCCCTGAAGACAATGTTGATATCTACCTGGTTTTAGCTAGCAGAAAAACCTGAGAGCTGGGTGACGTTCTCATCTGTCCCAAGGCACTGTCGGTGGCCCTCGCTGGGACGCTCTGGCAGGGCAGAGTCGCGGCTCCCGCTGCCGGACGTTGCGCATTTCTTCCAGGCGTTGCGTTCGCCCAGCCTCTTACCGCATGTAAGATCACTGCAAAACACAAAATGTTGGGATTAAATTAAATCCAAGAAAAAGCAACATTCAGAGTTAGCTTGATTGAATAAAAAGTTTTAAAGAAACACACATCACAAATGTAGAAACTAAAGAGTATTTTGCAAATGTACATCCCTTCCAATCCCCTCCATCGGCCGCAGGGACATCAGGAATTGGGGACGACCCTGGTGCTCGCCAACCCCGCAGCACTTGAGCAAGCGGCCCTGGGCGGGGGGCGCCGCTCCTGATGCCCGCCAGCCCCAGGCAGCCACGTTCAAGGGCTTAATTTCAGATCACAACACTTCGTTAATAATACCCCTGGCATAAAAGCCTGGCGTCCGTTACTTCGCTGTGCGGAAATGCCATTCCAATTTGGCATGCTTTACGGAGAGTTGTGGCGTTCAGAGTGATTTAATCTGTTCTCTGGCTACACAGGGAGCAACGCCAAAGCTAATCCACGCTTTGGAGTGGAGGGTGTCTGAGAAAACCCAGTTCTCTGTGAGCAGAAATCTGGCAAATCTGAGGGTGTACATTCAATTATGAAAGAAAAACTGAGGGTGTCCCCAGCCAGTGTGAGTCAGGGATTCATTCGCCTCAGACCAGACACCGGGATCCAAATTAGAGTAATGAAATTAAAATATCGCCCTTGCAGGTGGAGGTGTCTGTGGGCTGTTACCATGTGGGCATGGTGCTAGCGTATGGGACCGAGTGTCCTTGCGGGTGAGTGCGAGAGGGCCCAAGGTACCGGCGGAGGGCAACCGCACCAAAGACATCTCCGGGGAGGAAACCCAGCCATGTTTCATGTGGCAAGGCTTGGTCTAATCCTGCACAGCATGCCGTGCAAGAGAAAGAATTTGAGGAGTATTTTATTCCTAACTGTTTAAACAGGAGAATCATAGAATCATAGAATGGTTAGAGTTGGAAGGGACCTTCAAAGGTCATCTAGTCCAACCCCCCTGCAAGAAGCAGGGACCTCCCTGACTAGATCAGGTTGCTCAGAGCCCCATCCAGCCTGGCCTTGAACGTTTCCAGGGATGGGGCATCCACCGCCTCTCTGGGCAACCTGTTCCAGTGCTCTACAACTCTCATTGTAAAAAATTTTTTTCTAATATCTAATCTAAACCT
>WHYT01017268.1:0-13382 GCA_009806455.1 Tetrax tetrax | reverse complement strand
AACTGCGAGGCCGGTGGCGTTGAAGCGGGAGGCTGGAGCCCGAGTGGAGCCGTGCCAAGGTGAAGCCCTGAGACTGGCAGAGCTGGAAGGAGACAAGTGACCTGGAGACTCCCCGAGAAGGAGTCACGGCCCCCGGGGAGCTGCAGCGACGCAGCCAGGGTGGCACGTGTGGGTGAGCTGGTTCAAGGCTCAAAAGTACCAACTGCCCGTTATTTTTGTATTATTCTTAGATTTGATGTGTATTTGTTTCTTGGCCCTCAGAGGCTCCCAGGCTGAGCAGGTACAACCACGCGTGTGCTGAACGCAGCGTGGGGGGAGGATCGCGTACACGTGTGGCACGTGGGACCAGGTGCCTTTCACGTCTGTTTGCACAGACTGCCATGGTACAAAATTAATCGTCAGGAAGGCAAACACTGGCCTCACATTCCCCGCACTGCTGAGTGGGATGGTTACTCTGGCTTTCATTGCTAGCAAAAGCTTTCTTTTGATGTCCTTTGAAAGGATGTCCTTTGAACTACAGCGTTCTCAGCAAGACTGCTGGTTGGATCACACTCCCAGCAGCTGAGAAACTTGAGATTTAATTCCGGGCTGCAAGGGAAACTCTCACTGCAAATCAATGTGCTTTAAGCACGATAGACCTGGAGACTATCTAGTAAAAGTCAAGATCTGCAATTTTCGCCCTAAGCTTTCAGTACTCTCAAGCCCCTCAGCAGATTTGCAGTACGCAGACACAGTTGTTGCTGCTCCTGCAAATAAAAACCACAGCGTCCTGGGCCATCACGTACACACGGCTAAATATATCACCTGGTGCAAAACGGCACCGAACAAGGTGGTTATGGCAGGGGATAAAACCAAGAGACAAATAAACCCCATCCATAAATAAATAAACAAGTAAATAAAAGGTAGCCACTTTCCTTTCCCAAGTTCCCACAGAGTATTTCGAAACGTGAGTGACGGCAGGATTTGCAGACAATAGAGCAGGTTTTGGGGCAG
The DNA here is from genome assembly GCA_009806455.1 of Tetrax tetrax. NCBI lineage: Eukaryota > Metazoa > Chordata > Aves > Otidiformes > Otididae > Tetrax > Tetrax tetrax. The sequence continues at coordinate 12,389 of WHYT01017268.1, read as the reverse complement.
CTCTTAGGCAGAGGTACAGGTAAGCCCCCCGAGCTTTCCAGCTGTGCTTTGCCATCACACGGCGCTGCTCTCACCTCCGCCTCCTCGGGTTTGCTGGCAGGGAAAGCAAAAGTGTAGGAAGGGGAGCGTAGGGCGGCTGTTTGGCCCCAATGCCGAGAGCTGTGCCCAGGCGCTCGGGGCCCCGGGGTCCCCATCTGCCCGTGGGCACTTGGGCCCCTCCACCCGCCCGCCTGGCTGCTTTCTCGTGCTTTGGGAAATAAAGCAGCGGGCGGAGGGCCCCGGGAGGGGAGACCCGGCCAGCGCCACGCGTGTGCCTGCAGCACCGAGCACGCGGTCGCTCGTGCACCGTGCTCCTCGGTGTCCTGCTCCGGGCAGGGTCTCCAGGATATGGCAGCAGGACATCGGCATTGGGGATCAATGGAGAGGAGCTATCCATTGGGAGCCTGCGGGAACAGGCGCCAGAGCCCTTGTCCCACACGCACGGCTCACCCCTGCACCAGCGCGGGGCAGGACCTGCCCAGCTGTGCCCTTGGCCGCTGCAGGGCAGCCCCACGCCTGGGCGGCTGGAGCAGAGCGAGGGCGGAGGGCTGGCTGTGCCGGGGCCGCGGGGTCCCGGCCGGGCATCTCCATCGCTCCCCATCGCCCAGAAGCAGAGGTCTTCCTGAGGGCTTAGGAGCTCAAAGTATCTTCCACTCTGCCAAAGCCCCCCAGCAGCAGCCAAGAACTTGACTGCTGCAGCCAACTGCAGTCAGATAACAGGATTTTGGGGTCAGGAGCGTAACTGCGTCCTGCTCAGCCGCAGGGACGTTGGGGCCAGCACCCCCCTCCACAGACCCCGGGGGAAGCTTTTCCTTCGGGACCTGGATCCTGAGCAGGAGTCTAAGTGAGAGTGAGCAGTAACAACTCCGTGTTGAGCAGCTGCCTGGAGAGCAAACCTTGGTTTGTCCTCATACAGAAAGACAAGGTAATTCATTCCTTCACTGTCGCAGAGGCACCGTTTGCTCATCCCAGTTACAGTGGGGGTGTTTTTCCCATGGCAGCCCTTGAACCTGGGCTGCAGTCAGCACCAGAAGCATTCCCAGTGCTGGGAGCAGTTGCCAGAGCTGACATTTATCCCTGCAGCCCTGCCTGCGCAGATGCCATTTCTAACCTCCATCTCCTGCTCCGGGGGAAACGCCTGCTAGCAACCAGCAGAGCAGCCTTCGGGGGTCTCCGAGCAATCATCAGCTATGTTCGTCCTCCCCAGTGATGCTCGTCCTCCCCAGCACGGGGCAGGAGCCAGGTTTGGGTAGGGAGCTGGCAGCCCTGCTCATGTCACCACTGGCCCCTCGGGTGTCCCGTGCCCAGCACCCACTGCCGTGGGGCACACAGAGCCCAGCTGCTGCCGCACATCCCGCTCGTCGGCGACAGGCTTTTTCTGTCTCGGTGGAGCCGATTTTAAGCTCACCTGTTGTGGGCAGTGTCCACAGCAAGCTCTAAGTGGGCATTTTTGAGTGCCTGTCTCCTCTGCAGCAGCAGGGGCGTGGAGCCCGGCACCCTCTCTCGCCTGGTGCCATCTCCATTTTGCAGGGGGCAGCTGAGGCACGGGGACGTTCAGAGACCATCGGCATCAGAAGCTAAAAGCTGTCGGTGCCACTTACAGAGAGTATCTGTCACCGAAGATCGCAGCACCCAGCCCCTGCCTGGAGCTCTGAGCCCCAGCCAGAAAAGCTACACCAACCCGCCAACCTTCTCTCGTTTCATTAGTGCTCGTTAGGGGGTTTGCACTGGCACGTGGGAAGCTCTGCCAGCTGGATGTGGTGTTTAAATAGCACAAGTATAGCGCGCGCACACGCACACACACACTAAATAACCACCAAATTTATCACAAACAAGCATCTGCCTCAGGGAGCTCACATCCATGGAAAAAGAAACCGGCCGTGCAGAGAATCACAGCCAAGCTTTGGGTGCCGAGTCCCCCCCGGTGCCCCCGTGGCCCACCCTCATTTCAGAAATACCCTCAGATGAGGGAAAAAGACACAGAAACAGCACCCGGCGTACGGTGAGGCACAAACTCGGGGGTCTCACAGCCCATGCCCTGCTCTATTTCTGTCACTGGGATGTTTTACCAAACCCAGCATCCCTGACAGCCTGTCCTCAACCCGCAGCTGGGTTCTCTGCCTCTGGGCTCGCTGCTGCTGCAGCCCCACAGGCAGCCCTGCGAGGCGTGCAGGCGTCCGCGTGCCTGGGCACACCCCTGCAGACACAGACACGCACACAGGCATGCACACGCCTGCGCACACACACACGCGTACAAACATGCATACGCACACGCATGCACACAGGCATGCAGACACGCAGCCGTTGCAGCTGATCTCAGCTGCCGCGGGGGCCCGGGGCTCGCCCCGTGCCGTCACCCCAGCAGAGGGGCAGGGGCTCGCTCCCCCCCGGCCCCCAGTTCCCCCACAGCCACCCCCCTCCGTACCCCAGTGCTCTGCTGATGGGGGCTGGCTCTGCACCCTGACTGACCCTCAGCCAGCAGCCGCTCTGCGAAATCCCGCGCGCTCCCTCACTGCCCAGAGCTGCTCCGGCAGGATTTTTCCTGCATTTCTCACAGTGGTGCCTGGTCCCTGAATGAGGCCATGGCAGCTCAGAAATGGAGAGGTTCGGTAAAGAGCTGCCTGTGTTCCCCACAGCTTATTTTAACTCCCTGCAGGACAAAGGCTTCTCGGACTGTCGTGCCCCTCGCCATGCCGTGCCTCAGCTAGCCTTGCTGCGGTGCCCGGCGGGTGCCCAGCCCTCAATTCCCCCGACGTTCCCAATGCCGCGCGGCAGCGAGGCCAGCATGGCACCAGCGTCGGCCTTTCCCGGGTGCTGTGAGTCACTGACCTGTCCTTCCCAACACGCAGGTGACAAATACTGTGGGAGAGGGGACTCCTAGGAGGGACAGCGGTGGGTTTGTCTCTAAAGACCGAGTTTTGAAAAGTCTGGCAGCAGGGAGGCTGTCTCACCTCCCTAGGAAACCAGGCACCGTGCACACAACACCCCAGCGCCCCTTCCACACGGCTCGGGGTGGGACCGGTGGTCACCACCATTCCTTCGGTGGCCGTCAGCTCTCCCCATGCCCAAGCACGGGGGGACCGGGGTCAGGCACAAGCAGCCCAAGATGCTCCAGCGGCCCTGGCCCATCCGTCAGCCGTGTCCTCCAGTGCCCGTCCTCCGCCCGCGACCCCACAGAGCCAGACACAGGGCACGCGTGGGGCCCGGGGGCGCGGTGTCGGGCAAAACGTTTTTAGGCCAGAGATCTGAGTTTGAACAATCTGTTTTTGAAAGAAAAATGTTGACCAGGGCTAATAATGATTTGTACAGGCATCAGCTGTTGAAAATTTATGTTGTAGCTCTCAAAATACAGGGAGCACAACTCCGTGCAGGACTCAGGCCGCTCCACTAGGATGATCTCGGGTCACACCTGGGAGGTGAAACGCCACACTACATGTGTGTCCGAGGAAAAGAACCAGCCCAAACCCTGCTTTTGCGTATTACACACACTCAGTTGCTGCATACGGGCACGGATGGGGGCTGGGTTTTGGCGGAAAGACAATTTCTAAGAAGGAATTGCTTTCCCTGTCCTAGCCTCTCTCCCCTGCGCAGGCTTGTGATGGGTGTTTGGAGGAAGAGAGGCGCGTGCCAGCCGCAGCGGCTGCTGTGTGTGCAGAGGAGCTGGCGCTTCCTGGGGAATGCTGCCACCGAGCAATGACCTCCTGCTGCCAAAGAGCGTCCTCCATCCCTGCCAGCCCCCCGGAGACCCGCTCCTCCTCCTCGTCCAGCCCCTCTGCACGCCTCCAGCCCTTCACAGCTTCTCCCTCTCAGTCCTCCCTGCGTTCAGGCCTCCGGAAAACCCTCCAGAGCCTTGGTCCCTGCCAGAAAAGCAGCTACGGGATTTGCCAGGTGCCTTACGAGAGCAAACTGTCCCACATACTCCCCGGGGCTGCGCTGGCAGGGGAGCTGGAGCGGGACCCCCAGCCAAAGCCCCAAAACAGAGGGGACGCAGCGTCCGCCTGCCCAGCGCCCTGGCCCGCTGTCACCGCTCCGGCACTCCCTGTGGGAAGGAAGCGGCTCAGACGTGGAAAATGCTTATTCATTGCCAAAGGGCAAAAATGAGATGGCAAAGCCTCCTTCTGCCCTCTGGTTTTTAGAATAAAGGCACTGGGAATGGCGGCCGGTCACCCCGCTTTCCCGAGAGCAGACGGAGCAAGCCTCGAACACGGGGTTGTTTTCTCTCTGGACTGCACTTTCAGGGCTGTCAAATCTTGCACGAAGTGCTCACTCCTCCCAAACGGTTTTAAGGCACTGCAGTACAATAGGTGCTAACAAAAAGCAAAGTGTTTAAACAATCCGGCCATAAATCTCTTCTGCTTTCAATTGCTCAGCTTTCATCCCCTGTCATAATTATTTATATTTTTCTACACTGAGTTCCTGGACAGATGAAACCTCAACATATAATGGAAAAAAACCAAGCAGCAGAAAAAAAAAAAACAGCAGAAAAAAAAAATCCTTGAATTCTCGAGATGCATGACCCCCAAGCGAAACAAGCCCACGCCCATTTCCATCACCCTGGTGTCGCCCTGCCCTGCCAGCAAACTGCTCGAGCCCAAGCAGGCTCTCCTCTCTGCCGCTCACGGAGGGGCTTCCACCTCCTGCCCGCCCCCTCTCCTTTAATTCTTTAATGCCTTTGTCCATTTAATGAGTCAGCCCAAAGCACACACAATGCCGTGAGACAGCCCCAAGATCAGAACACCGGGCAAACAAATAAAATCGGAGAAAGCCTTCCCGCTCCGACAGCCCACTTCCCTTGTCAGGGCGTAAATCCCGGGATGGGGACCCTGCCGGGGAGCAGCGGTGGGGCCTGGCTGGGGGACGCAGGCGACGCTGGCAGCTGCTCGAGGGCCGCAGACCCCCAGCGCTGCTTGCACGGGGGCAGTGGAGCTGTGCGGGAAGGGGAAAAATACTTCCCGCTGGAAGGAGACAAGCCACTGCTTGGATTCTTTCCAAGTAAATCTTTGGGGTGTTGATGCATAGAAACGTCTTCCCTTTTTTTAAGCCTAAGAAATGTGCATATCAGTGCCGAGAGGGAGGATAACAGACATTCAACGCATGAATTGCCAGGCATGCATCACCCAATCAGCTCCAGCAGAGCTCAATCCTTACACAGGGTCCTAAACTCTATTAAATTCTCCTTTATTGACTCAAAGAGGTAAAGAGAGTGTAACTACCCTCCTTGGAAACATCCCGGCAAAGATTTCCAGATTTCCAGGGTCAAGCCCAAAGCAGAAGCACAGCCCTTGGCGGACAACGCGTTCCTGACTGCTGCTGAAGGATCATTTAACGTCGCTGACTTATCAATGAATTGCACGTCAATGCAATGTTTTCAAATGTTAGCCATAAATAACAAGCATATTTTCAAACATGATTTCCTTTTCTGTATTAGATGTCTGTCTCTACTGAGGCATTAGCTCAAGCGCACTAGCTGACTGTTGACAAACAAGCCCCAGGTAACCGCCTGCCGTCTGGAGATGGCAATCTGGTTCTGATGGTTTAAGCGAGCGCTGCGAGCAGACTCAGACTGGGCTCCAGCTCTTTCACTGGAGTTGTACTGCAGAGGGAGGACACCGGTCAAGTCCTTATTAAAGTGCCAAGTGTTTGTGTAAGGAAACATCCCTCTCCCTCTCTTCATCTCAAGCCACAAACCACCTCAGCGACTTCAGCCGGGTAAGAAACTTCGGGCTGACGCAAGCCAGGCCTTGTGTGGGAAGGGGGCTGGCTCAGACGGTGTCCGTTTTCCTCTTTATCATCTAGTGCGAGCATAAACCATGACATAAAACGATTACGAGAAGCCAGCTGGAGAAGTTTATTTGGTCTGTCCAGAGTTTAAAATGCATTTTTTAAGCTCTGTGGTCAGAGCTGGGACCTTTTGCACATCTAGAAAGCTGTGCCACCTTTTATCTTTATCTTTTTTATTGTGCTAAGTGTGCTAAAATGTCCGAGTCACCTGTAACTGGTAAGCTAAATAGCACGTCCAAAGGAGCGGGGTTTTATTTAAAGAGCCTTCACTGGCAGAGAAAAGTCTGAGAGAAATTCCCGTGATTTAAAAGCTGCTGCAGAACTTTGTCCCGCACTCGGGAGATCGCTGCAACGGGCTGGGGCCAAGAAGCCCTACAACGCCAGGGCAGGCCGTGCCACCACGCTGGCTTCTGGACTGCTGCCCACTGCCGCCCAGTATCCGCGGGCTGCACAACACCTGCAGCAATCCAAAGCGGGCGGCCCAGGCTGGGCTCCGGGGCTGCCCCCCACGTACACCTCCCGCAGCCCCACGGCGTCCCACGCCGCCTGGCCCCCAGACCCACGGCCGAGAGGTCTCTGCCGCAGACCCCGGGATGCATCTTCCCACCCAGACTGGAGCAAGCGCCCCAGTCTGCTGTTCCCACGGGCACCGCTCAGCTTCCACGAGCCAGCCACCCCTTCCCCTTCCCAACGGGCGTTTACTTGGCCTCACTCAGATGAGGCTGACGAGACCCGTCTGCGCCTGCAACAGCTGAAGAGGTTAAAGCCGGAGGGAGAGGAACTCTGCTCCCTCTCGGGCGAGGTCTGATTGCTTTGGGAGGGTGAGGTCCCAGGCGGATCCCAGCGCTGCACCTTGGCGTGACTCAGCGGAGCCTCCCTGCATCGCTGCAAGGCAGCGTGGCCGCACGGGCTGAGCACGAGCGCGGGCGCTCCGTCCCCACGTGCAGCCCCACATGCCGCAGGGGTGTTTTAAAGTACACAGATGTCCTGGGGTGCCCACCCACTGTCACTCCCAAGGGCGACGGAGTATGCCCAAAGAGCCGGCTACCAGGGTGCCACACAGACACGCGATGGATGGGCAACTAGCCAGTCAGAAATAACACACTTGTTTTTTTAGCATTGGTGCTGACACCCAAGGCCAAGCATCGGAAGACCTGGCCCTCCTCCAGCCTCCTGCCCGGGGGGATGGGCCTGCAGCCCGCACGCCGCAGTGCCAGCGCCGCAAGCTGCGGCCAGCCGCTCGGAATGGCTCCGCTGTCACGCTGCCCATTTGTAAACCCAACTAATAGCTAATTTCTCAGCTACACTCAGCCCAGTAACTGTGTGCTCATTAAACACTGCTACCAGCGCTCATTAGGGAGCGTGCGTGCCCCTGGCTGCTGCAGAGAGCACGTGTGGCTGCAAGGTGATGCTAACCTGTCCCGGGACGGCTGCAGGGTGACACTAACCTGTCCTGGGATGTGCTGAGCGCCCCTGGACACCACATAAGGGACGTGGGGGCAGCCTGGGCATTCGCAGGGGAAAAACTACCCTCGTGGTCCCTGCCAGCTCTGCGCCCCGGCTCCCTGCGCCATGCCCGCTCCAGCCGAGAGCAGCCGGGTAACAGCATCCGTCACCAGCCCCAAGGGCAGCCCCTCACACTGTCTGTCAGTGCCAAAACAAGATGAAAACCACGAGAAAAACCCAAAAACCTAAAAGCACCTGCAGTGCAGCAGCGGTGTGCGCCAGCCCAGGGTGCAGGCCATGAGCACACCGAGCACACGCCTGTCACCAGCAGACCAGGACCCGCAGCCCGGCGCGGGGCAGGCGTGCGGAGGACCACACAGAAACCCCTGCAGAAACAACCTCGGGCAGCCGGGCAGCGCCGGCCCAGATCCAGTGGGAAGGGAGAGGGCACGCAGGCTCTGCTAGCGTGACCCGCGTAGCGCCGGACTGCATCCCTCCGCTGCTGGGGGATCGGCTGCAAATAAGCGCAAGGCTACGCTGGCTGGTGCAACAAGGGTCGATGGAGGAGCAATTTATCCCCAGCGTGAATAAATGAGGTCATTGCTTCGTAGGGAGCAGCAGACAATTTCCCCTTCCCTTTCTGTGATCTTGGCTGACTGACTCACAGCTAGCCATCAGCGGTCTGAGGGGCGAGGGCGTTTGATTAACTCAGCAGAAGAGACGAGGAGCTTAATTTGCCAGGTATCCCACAGGGACCGACGCCAGCCAAAGACACGGGCTCTCCCGCAACGGCAGCTCAATGGATGTCCCATTGAAATCCCAGCTCTGCAGCAGCTGGGGGGTCCGGAGCCCCGGGGCCCAGCCAGTCGGCCCCCGGCACTTGCAGGGTCTCCTCCTGCATCGCCTGGGCTGGGCTGGCCATTCAGCAGACACCTGCAGCGCCTGGAGCGAGGGGTCTGACACAGGGCACGGCGGCCTGGCCCGCTGGAGGGGTCTTGTCGGGGCACTCAGCCCCTCTGCACGTTTTAGGGTTTGCAGTAAATACAGGCATGGATGACTCCCCTTTGCAGATGGCGCAGAGGGCACGGGAGTGCCGACGCGGCATTGACGGGGCAGGCAGGCTGCGGAAGAGCTCGGCTAGCACTGGGCGAGGAGTCCTGGAGCGCGTGATGTCGGAACCCAGAGCACGGCTGCAGGGCTCGGGGTGCCAGGGGCTTGGGGCGCTTTCATCCGAGGCCTCGCTCCGCAGCAGCGCCTGCATCGCACACCAAAGTGGTGTGAAGGCGTGGATCCTCAGCCGTGGCTGGGTTTGGCCTCCATCTCCAACGGCTTTATGTTTGCTCAAAGCAGAAAAGCAAAGGCACCGTGCCTGCTCTGTGAGCAAGGCGGTCTCCACATGGCCAGCCTGGAGAGGGTGAATTTCCATCCCTGGAAATTAATGATGATGATGGATGAATGATGAGGACGAATCTCCATCCATCTCCTCCACCCGTGGAGAGCGTGAATTTCCATCAACTTCTGAAGGGCTCTTCTGAGAAGGTTGGGCCTGAGAATTGATTTATTTCGAAAGGTCTTCAGTATAACGCATCAATTTGCTGTTCTGCCTTCAAGTCTGCTGTCTTTATTACACAGGGAGCCTTGAACATATTACAAATAGCTGCCCAATAAATACAATTATCAGCAGCTAAGGAACGACAAACCAGCAGTAGGACCCTGGATCCTGGCCTGGGCTTGTACGTGGGACACAGCAAGGCGAAAGGTGCTGCACATCACACCCCTGTCACCCAGGCTCAGCAAAATGCCACAAAGATGCCTCCGGCCATCCCTGGGCTGCTGCATCCACATCGCGTCAGGCACAGAGAAAGCCGCAAGCTCCATGAAAAGACAAACTGGAGCTGCTCCCCTGGCCACACGCTGAATTTCAGTCCATGGGGTCAGGAGCTGAATCTCACCAGGAGAAGCACAAACCCAGCCTCTCGCCAGCCTCTCCCCAAGGCCACCACCGTGCTGCGTGCTGCCGGATCACCTGCGGAGACCCACAGCCTCCCTCAGCGCGCAAGCCAGGCTCTGCACTGGAAAAGCCCGAGGTGAGAACGGGAGCAGCGGGGTTGGCTTTCACCGTGCTCTTCCCCACAGAGGTGCCTGGGAACACGGGTCTGATCTGCTCCTCCATCAGCTCCCAAATCGCATCGCCATCAGACTTCTGCTGCTTCATCAGCGAACGATCGAAGCCAGAAAAGAGCGGCTCCACACAGCGAGACCAGATCCTGGTGTGTCGCTTGGGAAGGCTGGTGAGAACAGCGCACGCAGAAAAGCCCCAAGGAAAGTCACCGTGAGGCCGGCTTTGCTGTTGTGTTACAGGTGTCAAACGGGAAATGTCAGACTCCCCCGCGGCACGACGGTGCAGGGGCTTCCTCGGGGCCGCCAGCCCCGTCGGCAACGCTCTGCCCGAGGTAACTGCAAACAGTAGCGACAGAGCCATTGCTGCTTCTGGCAACTCAGTTAGCAAGAGCTAATAAATGCCATTCAAAAGCCAAACCAAAATGCATGGAATCTCAAATTTCTAGTAGATAAAGAATTAATTTATCTCCTTTAAGGAGGAGATCGGAATGACTGGAATATCAGGCTCCCTGTTTGGCTGGCTTTTAAGTTCTCCTGCAAAAAAAAATGTTTATTGACATAAGTGGCACTTTCTTCTTCTTCAAGCATTTCTGCAGCAGGGCATTAGTGATTTGATTACACAGTGCTGTATTTTACATCAATTGAGTGAGATGACTGGTAAGTTGCTACAGTAGGCATTAATATAACTTTTGCAAGACTGCAGAATTGCTCTCGGATCTCGCAGGGATAAGTAATTTACCAAGAGAGCCTTACAAAGTCTGGCAGTGCTTTGCCGTAGGTGTGAGCGCAGCGCGGCCCCACCGAAGCTGTGTGGACTCTCCGGCAGCAGGAGCAGAGGCGCAGAGCAGAGCCCCCCAGCGCTCCCAGTGAGCGCCGTGCCGAGCGCCGCACCAGCACCGGCACGGCTGGGACCTTCACTGGCACCGGAGACAAGGCTCCTTCCAGCCCAAATAGCGGATGTGAGCGTTAAGAACATATTTTCTAGACAGGAAAACAACACAATTGGACGGGAATGTTTCTCGCTTTGTTCCTGCTGCATGACCTCACCACTATTTTCGGTTTCTCCAGACCCCTCTGCACCTCTACCACAGGCCAACAGCCGTCCCCTTTCTGGTACGGCCGGCTGCTTCACTTTCCAGCCCGCACTTTGTCCTACGAAGCTGCGTCCCTTCCTTGCTGGGATGCTCCACCCAATCCATCACGGCTGCGGTTTTCCCGTAACACGGAGAGCGGGTGGCGGGGCTGGAGAGGTTTCGCTGAGCTGGGGAAGGGTGCTGGTCCCTCGCCCTGGCGAGCCCTGCCCAGGAGCACTTCCCAGAGGCGCCTTCCAGCTCCAACTTCCACTGCGTCGTCAGGAGCGGAAGCCTGGGTGACCTATCTCGGGGTGGATTTTTCTTCTGCAGCAGATGCAAAATACTTCTGCAATGAATGATTGCTGTAGCCATAAATTCCCAAAGGATGGAAGTCCCAACTTTGGGCACTGCCACTCGCTCCCTCAGGCAGGGATCACAGGTCCCGTGTCGCAGCGACAGAGGATGTGTACGGGCAGCACTGATGAACAACAATTTTGTTTGCAAAGGGAAAAACCCAAAGCCCTGCACAAAAAAGTGCTTTTCTAAACAGAATGCTTTTCCACGCTTCCCAGAGAGCCCTGGCTCACAGAGAAAGGAAACACTAACGATGCCACCCGAAAAAGAGCACGCCACAGCCATCACCGTTGTGCAAGCAGCCGACCATAATTGGCTGATCGTAACTAATCCCCAGTATCTGCAATGGGAGGGGGGAAACCCATTAACTACAGCTGCTAATTAACATCTGTGATGGGAAGAACAGTTTAACCTTGAAAGAAGGATTAATTAAATTTAGGTGCAAAGAAAATCCTGTGCTGACTGCCTAGCACAGCCGTCCGACGCAGCGCCCGCCGCCGTTTGCAGCGGAGCAGAGGAGGGTCTGGGCCAGGCGCTCCCACCCGACACGCAGCCTTCCCTCCAGGGACCGTATTACATTGAACAAGCTTTCTTTGAATTTAAAAGATTTTTTCAAAAAGAGGTCATCAATAGAAAAGTGAAACAGATGTTTCCAAAGGCAATTCCTGTCCAGACCCCCACTCCTATTTCTTGAAATTGCTGCAATTACCATACCAAGAAGTGTTTCATATGTCAGGGACGAGGCTCCAGGGCTGAGCTGGGCAGCATTTATTGGGAGCTGACAGCATCCACCATCAGGATGAAAAAATTACCTGCCTGTTACAACAAACTTCATGAGCTCAAGCCACAGTAGAAACTGCCACTTGGGAAACTGCTGATAGAATTTTTGGTGCACCGGCAAGCCATAATAAAAAGAAAGATAAAAAGCATTAGACTAAGAGGAACACCTCTGCTCCCCCGGGAAATGCCTCCCACCGCCCAAAAGCTCCCGCAGGGACGAGACCCCGCGCAGCGGCTCAGCGCTGGCCGTCACTGGGACGGGGCCATCACCCTCCATGGCACGGCTGCGGCCGCTCTGGGCGCACGTGCAGGGAACCGGCAGGGCCCCAGGGGAGGGGGCTTGGGGGGAAACCCAGGAGGCCCCTCAATCACCAGCAAAGCCACGCACAGAGGAGAACCTGCCGATGCGTTTGTATGGCAACATCTCCTTACAAAGGCCCTCACGTGAGCCGACCGAGCAACTATGGCTGGGAACCGGCCGGGAGACAAGGCAGAATTAGAGTAATTGTCCAATTTAAATGCAGAAAAACTTAATAACGGAAGTGCAATACTTAAATAACTATTAATATCACAGAACCAGAGCATGGTTTGGGCTGGAAGGGACCTTAAAGCCCACCCAGTTCCACCCCTGCCCTGGGCAGGGACACCTCCCACCAGCCCAGGGCGCTCACAGCCCCGGCCAGCCCGGCCTTGGGCACTGCCAGGGACGGGGCACCCACAGCTCCTCCGGGCAGCCGGCCCCAGCGCCTCACCGCCCGCACAGGGAAGGATTTCTTCCTCACGTCTGACCTAAAC
>WHYT01017267.1:481070-512918 GCA_009806455.1 Tetrax tetrax | reverse complement strand
GGGGCTGCCGTGGGTGCCGGGCGGTGCCGCAGGGCAGGGTGGGTTCGCCGCCTTGGTGAAGGCCGTCGAGGGGGAGTTCGGTGGCTGCTGGGAAGGGTCAGGTGCCAGCGGGTACATGGCTGGGCCTGGCAGTTGGGAGGCTGCGGCCCCTGGCTTTTCGGGAGTGCGGTTCCCCCCCGGGTAGGTTATCACCAAGGCAGGTGGTGAGATGAAAATTCAGTTCAGTTAAATGTTGCTGCCAGCAGAAGGCCGTGTCCGGTACGTCTGATGGTGGCACTTCTGCTACATCCGATTCGGACATAGTGGAAGCAGAAACAAGAAGAATCAAAATTATTTAACGGAATAATAATAATACTTGCAAAGCAGTTTGTGGTGTACAGTGTAGTATTTCAGCCTGTCACTGAGGTGTACGCTCAGCCAGATAGCTTTCTTCTCAGAGATCCTGTTGAACACCCGTTGCCAGCCGAATCCCAGGATTCCTCCGGTGACTCACTGGGTGAAGGCAGTGGGATTTCCCCCCGGGGAAGGGCTGGGAGCTCACGGTTCTGCAGGGTAAAGAGCGATGTGCTGCTGACCCTGCGGTGGCTGTCACAGATGGGAGGTGTCCCGGTGGTGGTACGGACTGTGAGGGGAAGCGCTGTGGCCCCCACGCAAGAAGACGTGGAACGATGTGTCTGCCTTTTTGTGCCACATGGATTTAAGCATGTGTTTTAGGTGCTTCCCTGTATTCACTTCTCTAGATTAAGTGCTCTTTTATATCAAAACCTATCACGTTAGTAGTGTTGGGAAGGTCGGTCCTTAGTTAACATAATTGCCATTGTGTTCAAACATTTTATGGGTTTTCTTGAGAAAAGAAAAAAAACTTGTCTAGTTTCAGGGGCCCGTTACGTATATGAACATGAGCTTTTCAAGCTGTGGAGGGCTCGTGTCATAATCCAGTAGGAATGTCTGCAGGAAAGTAACTTGCTGTTGAAGCGGGCATCAATTCAGAAAAACGACTGCAGAAATGGCATTGTGGGGTCCATGTTTATCGTTTCTCAGCAACGCTGGTTGATGTCTCCTCGGCTGTGAAATTAAAGGACTTTTTTTCGACTTGCCAGCTCTGCAAGCGTAGCTGGGGCTCCCCACCATGCTGGGCTCCATCAGGCTCACGCATCATCAGGACTCAAGAATCAGTGCACGGAATTTAGTTAATAGCAAATAGTTGATGCATGAGACAGAAACCAGTCCAAGGCCTGAGCTTTGTTCGCTCAGCGGGGCACTGTAAGGTATTCAAAACTTATTTCAAAGGTTGAAGCAGGTCTAGCCCTGCTTGAATTCCATGGCCAGATCTATTGATGAGGTACCACTTCTACATGTAGTCACATTGCAGGGAATGGGCGGTAGTTACATGGGTGCCCAAGCTTTCCTTTGATTTCGCTGGGAGTTTTGGCATGCAAAGAATGTGGGAATGGATCCTGCATGATTTATTGGAAGATAGTTTACACAGGCTACTTCTTGGCCACATTACGTGCATTTCCTTTCTGCAAAGCCTGTCTTGGAGTAGTTTAAGCACCATCAGATTTATCTGCAGGAGCTTTTGAATGTAGTTTTGGGAGAGAATACCATCATGTTAACTTCCCCAGTTTTGAAAAAAATAATGTATGTCTAGGTTATTTTTGTGCGTGGTTATCCCTAGGGCTTTAAATGGCTATAAAATAAGGACTATAGCCATTTAAAAGAAGTTACTAGGAAAGGACCACAGTGACCTTGGCAATATCTAATTGCAGGCTAAACTTTCTGGGTGGGCATTCAGCACTGGATACAAAAAAAAGTAAAATCTTGGCAGGAGCTGCCAGGTCTCATTATTTTCGGTAGAGCTTGACATTTCCAGTGTTTAAAAAAAAAATAAAATAAAGTCAACAACTTCAAAGCAGTAGGGGCGTACAGAAAAAAATGTTTTAGCAAAACCAATTTAACAGTGACATAATTACAATCAGAGAAATAAGTGAAGCATTACAATCAGAGAAATAAGCGAAGCAGTGTTTGTTTTCAAGCTTGCTTATGGGTTTTCTTCTCTCTTCCCCATCTCTGTCCACCCCTGCAGGAATGGGAGCTGGTGGTGCTGGGGAAGTTGAAGTGGAACCTTGCAGCCGTTACCCCGCACGATTTCATTGAACACATCCTAAGGAAGCTGCCTCTACCTAAAGACAAGTTGCTTTTGATCCGGAAGCATGCACAAACGTTCATTGCCCTTTGTGCAACAGGTAAGGCCAAGGCGCTTTGTGTGCGCCTGCTGCTTGCCGTGTGGTTGCAAGGGCAGATTAATCACTGGTGGCACAGAGGCTTTTCATCCCCTCCATGCTTGCGTGATGAGGGAAGAGCAACTCAGGGCAGTGGGACTCTTTGCAAAGGGCATTGTGATTCAGGCTCTGAAACTGCGTGTAAACAGAATTCTTGCAATTGGGAGCTCTAGTACAGTTGCAGTCCTCTTCGTCCTAACACGTGTGGTGCTTTTGCGGTGAAGTCAGCAAGACTGGATTAGACCATATGATTTTCTTCTCTGCCTGTTCACTATTTTTTTAAAAGGGCCATAGATTGTTTGTAAGTACAGATGTGGGACAGCCAAAATACTGGAAGCTGTTATGGCACATGAGCCCAAAACGCATCAGGCTAATGCATTAAATTAATGTGCTTGTAAACTTTTCATTAACTGGATGCTGTCCAGATAATAGATAGAAATTGTATTTTAACATGTATGTGTTGCTACCACACTACTGAAGCATAGGGAGCGATGACTTTAAAAGTAATTACTTTTTTTTTCTAAACATTTGGATCCTTTCTCTAACTTCACTCCAAGAAACTAGTCTGTTTCGTAAGGAACCATTACACTCCCCTTTTGTTCTATGTTTGGCTGAATATGGTTTCTGAAGATTTAGATGAGAATAATAGCTTCTGTGGAAGAGAGGCTTTTAATTTGTACCTGTTTGCAAAACACTGTTTTTTGTTTGTTATTTTTTTTTCCCCGGCGACTTTTAGAAAATAAATGTACTCTAATTTGGCAGAGTGATGAACGGTTAGACCACTTTTTAGAAGTTAGACCTGGAACAGATAAACATCATGTAGTGTTTTCCAGGGTCATTATCAAGTAGTAGATGGCTCAATGTTTTTATTCACTACAGTTCAACATACCTTTGTGATAGGAACTGTTCTGCCTGTGTGTTTGTAGAGGGAAAAGGAAGATGGGGTGCAGCTCTTGAGTATGAAAGTCTACTGTGATGCCTGCTTCTTGATATTTTGGATGTAGTGACTGCTTTTACAATGTAGGCCAGTTTTTGCTACTTCAGTTGATCGATTTTAGAGGATCTTATATGCGTTGTGTTAGGGTAATTTACTTTTTGGTATTACCAAGATGCTCAAGTTTTTCCTTCTTTTCCCGCTGCTGTGTGATCCATTTCAAGCAAAAGACCACAGGACTCGATAGAAATATTGCTGAAAGTCTGCTGGATCACTCTTGGTAATTTCATCAGACTTTTCTGGACTAATTAGCTTTTTACTTGAGGTTTAACCTGTTCTGTCAGGTCTGCTCTCTTTCTTTGCCTTTTCCCCTCACTTGGGATTCATTCACACTGCCCTTTTTCTTCTGATAGAGATGGTCTTTCCCATGGATATTTCTCTGGATCCTCACAAAACTATTGGCCACTAACCTCCAGCATACCTGGATGTTATCTTTCAAACCAGACCATCTTTTGTTGCTTTCACCTCCTACAGTAATGTTTTGTTTTCTTTTCTCCAAGAGGGTTTTTTCTTGAGTGATGTAGATTTCATTATGATTTAACTTTTTGAATTCTGGTCTGTAGTCCTTTGCCCTTCAAGTTGTCCATATAACCAAACCATTGTGGGACTGTGGGCTACGAAGGACTTTCCAAAGTCCATGGCTTCTTTCCATGCTTTCTCGTTTAATTCTTTGACGGTTAGCCCTTTGCCCAATCATGCACTTCTCTCATGTGTTTCCTGTGTGTGATCTGCTTCTCAGGTCGTGTGTCTCAAATCCATGAACCAAAATCCTTTATGTAGAGTTTAAAGAGGCAACAAGTCACAACTTTTTTTCTTGCAAGTGAAGCTATATTTGGCTGGGTATAGAGCTTCCCGAATGACAGGGCACCATGTTGCTGGCTGTAGATTTTCTTTTCTTCTCACCCCATTTTCCACAGACCACTGGTGGTCTTTAGTTTTCAAGAGGACCCACAGCCTCTTGCAGTGTCAAAAACATAGATCTCACCCAAGCCTTCATTCCCAAGTTTCTACCTCATTCCCAGTTTACTAGCCAGGTACTACCCCCGTTGTCGTTGTAGAAGTGTCATGTTACTACTACTGTATTTCCTTTTCACTGCTACTCTTCTCAGAGTTATTCTTGCCCTCCTCAGTGAAGAAAAGCCCCTTCTCATCAGACTTTCTTCCTAATCCAGTTGTCGTTTCCTTTTCTTATCATATTTGTTGCAGAGGTCTCATTGGCCACTGTGTTTCTTCTTTCCCTTTCTCCCTCAAAGCTCCTGCTCTCTGCTAGCTTGGGTTAAGCCTGGTGTTTCATTTCCCCATTTGCCTTCTTTCAGCAGGATGACCTTCTTTGACATTTGTTTGCCTCTTCCCTTCCTCTCTCCATGTGTGTTTTTAGCCCGACTTTGACTCTACTGTTACCAGACCTGATCTCAGTGGCTGGCTAACCAACTCTGGTCTGGAGTACAGAAATGAATCTCTTTTCATTTCCATCTCAGTGTAGCTTTCTCCGCTCTCAAGTACCTTTTCTTCTTCTGCAGTTATATTGTAAAATCTGGCATATTTTGAACTTTTTTCCTCTAGCCTGAGTTCTTCACCAACTGCATCATTTTAATTTCCCAGCAAAAGTGTTATTCCAGAAATTCCCGTGTGTTCCCTGCCTTTACAGAGCCAGCTGTGATCTCAGTCCTACAATACTTTGGGTCAGCAAATGGAGAGGGAAGCAACCATTATGAGTTCTGGATGTTGTGCTGGATGTATAGGATCATTTTGATACTCATCTCTGTTCTTTTCATTTGAATGTTACATGAAAAGGAGATGATACGCAGTTCTTTTGTATATTTCTCTCAGTCATGTTTTATCATTTTGGCATTCTCTCTGTTTCTCTGTCTTTATTTTGAGCCTAGTTTCTGAAACAAGCTGCATGGATATAAATCTGCAGCCTCTCCCCAGTCCTTGTGGTGATTAATGATTCACATGAGCATGACTGAAACTGGAACAAATCCCTCGTTGCCCTTGGTCCCATCTGAACGTACGGCTGCTGAGCAAGACAGAAGCTTGTTCCCTAAATAAAAAAAATTATCTTTATCCTGCCTGCACTCGCAATGCTTTCAGGAGCCTCTTTCTTCACTAGAAGGGGCTGAAAGTGACGTCCACCTGCAGCCCAACCCTGGCTGTGCTTCCAGCGCTGTGGCCGTGCAAACAGGATACTGTTGTTAAGTGAGAGCTTGGTCTGTTGGCTGGGAGTTGCATGTGTCTAGGCCAGCTGTCTTCAAGCTGCCTCGCTTGCTGCACAGGAAGAGCGTATAGGTTGACACACACTGGCATAGCCTAGTCTGTCATGATGTTGTTTGTTTTCTCATCCCAATGGTGGCTCTCCGTCCAAGCTAGCATCTTCTTCAGGAGTCTTCTGAATTCTAGGAGGCTGCATCTGGAGCCCTTGTCCTTACAATATAGCTTGGCAAAATTGATGCTTACCACTTTTTTCAGCGTGGGAGGATCCTATTTATCTGTGCGCCCAGTGGAGATTGTCCTTCTGCTCTCTGGGATTGTGTAGCTTTGCTGCTCTGCCCCCACCTCTGTCTGTTCATTGCTTTGCAGCCTTTGTTCCTTCTCTGTCTCTTTGCGGAGTGCTCCACAGTTTGGGATTGTTTTCTCTGGGGCTGCCTGTTCACTTGTATATGCCGTGCTCCAAGTCAGGGAACCGTTCCTGGAGCAGTGGGAAAGGGCACCGATTACAGAGCTACATGCAGAGCAGCGGAGGACCATTCCTTATGTCCTTGACTTCAGCGTGTCCTTCATTTCTTCTTCTTCCAGGCTGTTTGGAGTCACAGATGCTCAGCTGCTTCCTTGTGTTACGCTCCCTCATTGGAGGCTATATGTGCTGCTGTTTTGGCGCGGGATACCCTTTTTTATCTCAGTGCCTGTAAGGGAATGGGTTTTGGGGGAGGACAGGCTGTGTAAGTCAGGCTTTCGGGAAGAGGAGCTGTACATCTCTGAAGGCAGGCTGTACTGGAGAGGCTAATCTCAGTGAGGAGGTGTTCAGTGTTTTATTTAAGTGGCATGCAAAGCTTGGAAGCAAAAGGCTTTGCAGGCTTGCAGAGACAGAAGGCAACTTGTGTAGATCTCTGGAGTCAGCTCTTTGCATGGTCTCTTCTGTGCTTCAGCCGAGTTCTATGGCAGGTGAGATGTTCCCATGATGGGTACAATGCAGCATCTCATAGACCAGTGGCTTTCAAAGCCTATGTCTGCAAAGAGGCTAAGAAAGAGGAGGAAAATTTCAGCTTTAAGTAAGTTTTGTACTTTGTGCCAAACCTCTGCCCACTGTCTCTGGGACATTAATCATCTACAGTTGAAAGCTGAGAAGGCTTTTTTTTTTTACTTCTGGGCCAAATCCTGGGTCCTCACTCAGACAGAAGTTCTGTAGAAGTCAATGGGAGTGTTGTCTGAGCAAAACTGCAAGATGAGGCCCACAACCCTACTGGTGATTTGGAGGGTAACCACACAGAATGCTTTGTAACACCAAGAGGCATGTTTGGTCCTTAAGACTCCTGCTGGGCAAGTCTACTATGCATTCTTCCCCTCTCAGCCAATGTAAGAGTTATTGGACTCTCTCCCTACAGAGGGTAAAAGAGTGATACGAGTTTCGTTTGGGACCTGTTCTTTGCAGAGGGAAAAGAAGTCCACAGAGGCTTAGTTGTGTAGATTAATCTCTTAGAAATAAAATACATGTTGCAAAGTGGCAGTGGTTACACGAATACTTCTTGCATGACAGAAGAAAGAGTAATCCACATGAATTTCTTGCTGTACAAAATAAGGCTCTTGCTTGTTTCTGGGAGAGGCAGCTCATATCAGTATATTGAGCTTCCCAGCAAAATGAAGCCACAAGAACCACGGTAGCTCCATCAACAAGTAAGCAGGGCCTGGGGAGTGTTTCATATGAGCAGACTCACTCCTTAAGTTTTAGAACCCATCAAATCTGGGAAGATGAGGTGGAAAGAAATGAGGGAGGAGAAACTTTGCTGTTACAAGCTGGTGTAATTCCTGTGCTGCTAGATAAGTTGTCCTTCTTCCTACCAGCTGCAGATCTGACCTCTTGATGGTTCAAGTGCAGACATAATCTTCATCCTTGGTTCAGCTTCCTTACTGAAGGTGTAGAGCAAATGAAGTTAAAAAATCAGTGCAAACAGTTGTTCAGAAGTAGGGTTTATGATCACCCAATAAGCAGGTTGTACTGAGTACTCATATACTTTATGTAGGCTGTTGAACCTGTTTCCCTGTCTTTACCTCACTTGGATGGTTGTGATGTAGCATTAGCATTTAGTATGTTTTAGACCCATTTGTATGAAGGCCAAATACTTTTTGTCTTACTGTAGCCCAGGACTAGAATTAGGCATCTGCCCTCCTGCCTACTCAAAGAATAGAAGCAGGTCTGCGTCCTGTTTCACTTGACATTTTTTGTTTGATTGTGCTTGGCACTGCCATGCCCAGTTTTGAAGGGCTGACGAGTCATCTGGTTTTGCCTTTAAAAGCAGAGATAGTTAACATGGGGAAAAAATATTGTATCTTGCAGAAGTAAGAAAGCAAGAGAAAAAAATGGCCAATGCACTTAAACTCAACTGCTTTTGAAAAAAAAGTAGCTCACTGATGCTGGAATTGCATTTAGATACAGGCAAGGATTAAATTCACTGCTTATATTATTTTCCTTAGACCTTTCTTTTAAGCTTGCCTGGCAAAATATAGATCCATGCTTGTCTTCATCGTAAAATCATTGGCTGGGTGAAGTTTGGGACTAGGTGAAATTTGGCTATTATCTATATGATTTTATAAACCGATATTGATGACTGTCAGGATTCTGTTCTCTTGATGGAGGTAACATTCCTTTTTTTTCTTCCCCTTCCCCCTCGCCCCATGAGAGCATTGTCTTCCTCAAGACAGGGGTTTCTAATTCTCCGTTTGCAACTCTGAAAAGTAATCTCTATCAAATTATAGAGATGAAAACTGGCTGTTAAAAAAAAACAACCAGTGGCCAAAGCAGTAACAAGGGTCATTGTAAGAAGGTAGAGTTCCCACCTGGCTTTGGCACACCAAGCACGTTCAGCCTGGATATTTGTCAGTGCTCTTTTCCTTCCAGCATTTTTCACTTATTGGCTGCGAGTTAGGGCTTCCCCTTGCAGGACCTCTCTGGGTTTCTGCCTCCAGTTCCCTCCTGCTTTAGACTGACTGTCAACCTTGCGTTTTCCTGCCTCGGAGGTAGTGAAGTCCACTGGATCAGGAGACAGACAGCAAAACAGATTGGCTGCGGTGCGCAGAGTCCTAGAACCTGGCCATTGTTCACATGTGCCAGGTCACTAGAAAAATGTCCCCAGCACGTGCATGCGTTCATGCCCTGGCTGCATCAGCTCCAGTCTGAAAGCAGGGTGCGAATTCAGAGTACCCTGAATTTGCTTGATGACTTCGACTGCCTGGTCCAGAGATGGCTGTGTTTCAAAGGGCACCGTTTCTCACATTGGCTTTTTTTTATTTCGAACACTGAAGTCAGTGGGGTTGTGCAAGATTGGTCCCTTGTTTTTGAGGTCCTTTAGGAAAAATGTGATACGGAAATGGGAATGGGACAATTTCCAGTGCTCGTACACATTGTTGCACTACTCCTCTGTCTTTTAATGAGACTCTTTCGTATTTTGCCATGGAATTTCCTAAATCACAACAAAGTTAGAGTCAGAGCCAGTCTTCACTGCAGGCTCTGGATGGCCATTAACCAAGGTTGTACATAGATCTGAAAGAAGGATTTAGCCGATAGCCCTGCTTCATGTGTCCAGAAAGAAGTGCTTTTTGTAAGATTCCCTCTGTAATTAAGGGTTCATGTCCAACAAGAATTTGAAGTAAAAGTGTATGTTTCAGAGAAAAATGTTTAAGTCCTCTCTCTCCCTCTTTTATTTTGTTTTTGTTTTTACATCTCTTAATTCTGGGGGCAGTTTTACCTGGGAGAAAACTGAGTGAGGATGGTGGGACTTTGTTTGTTATCACAGGGGAAGTGGGGACAGAGGTTTATGGTTGAAAATAACATGCAAAAAGCTTGTTTTGAGTTTCTCGAAGGAATGTTGGGGACTCGGAGGGGGGTTCTGCGTCCCCTCAGATACAGTGCTTAATATTTATGCTTTCATTGCACCTTGACAAACATTTCACGTAGTTATTGCTTTGCTTGAATATGGAAATATGTTAATTACAGCCTTTATTCTGCTGCCTGCTCTTTTCCTCAGCCTTTTCTATTCAACCCTCTAGGTGGCCCAGCACAATGTGGCTTCTTTTCTTTCAATGAGCTCTTTCCACACTAATAGGGTCCAGGGTGATGTGGAGAACCATGTGCACAAAATTGGTGCACCACCCCCCATCCCTTTGTGGGCATGTCAGGTTAAATTCATATCAGCAGGAGGGTCACTGCCATGATTTTCAATAGCGCGAGATGAGGTGATGACTTCAGACAATGGCGCCACACTCTCCAGTTGGAGACACTTGCCTCACCAGTTGCAGTAGTTAATTAATATGCTAAAAATAGAAGCCAGTGATACAAATCGCTGCCTGTTGTACAACAAAGACTGGGCATGTGTAGCTTTGATAGCCAAGTTTATGGTGCTTGTTATGGAGGGAAGTTAGTTTAGAGCTAGAGGCAATGTAAGACTTTCTGGATGCTGAGCTTTAGTCACTCTGGGCCTCTGGCCATTTGCTCGCTGTCTCATTTGCATTATGAATGACATTAAGGGAACTAACAAGGTTATTGGGCATAGAAATGTTCTCATGTGACCCCACGTGGAAGCAGACCTACAGCAGTGCTAGTTGGCAGGGGCACTGTGGCTCTTTATTCAGCTTCCTAGGAAGACGGTTTCTGGGAGTAGATATAAAATGAACCACGAGAAAACTGGCATTCAGATAATGTGAAGGTCCTGATGCAAGCTCTTATGAGGCAGGGCAGTTCAGAGGGCAGGCTGGAGCTGTGTCCTTCACTCAGCTCATTGTGCCTGGGTGATGCTGACCATTGGGTATGGGATGCAGAAGCTCCTTCTTGCTTGGGTCTCCTCGCCAGCTCTCAAGGCTGGGTGAAGCTGCTCCGTGTGTGGGTCCGTGTGGGCTTCTGAGCAGGTGAGGTTTTCCCTGCTGCTGCCTTACATGATGAGTGGGAGGGGGTGGGTTTTCATTCTCACTCACTCCATCACAGCTTAGATAGGGACTGTCCAAACATCAGCAGAGTTTGAGAGGTTTTGCATCATCTTTGTACTACATCTTCCCTGAAACGTGAGACAAGGAGGGGTAAATTATGGACAGTCCGTTGCCAGCACTTATTCCTGTGCATAAGTAGGAAACGGTTTGGTAAGTCTGAGGGTTTAAATATGGGAGTCACATCCCAACTTAGGGCTGCCTTGGCCAAGTGCAGCCTCATTCACACCAATCTCATTCACGCACGCAGGATTCACAAACCCAAGCAAATGTAGTGTGTACAAGAGGAGAAACAGACCCAAGAGATGTAGTCTTTTTCAGTTTATCTCTTTTCTGAAGAAATTAGTGCAATTGCTGATGAATTGCTCTGTGTAGATGACAGCAGATTTTTGGGGACGCTAGGACTGTTCCATAAATCTTTGAACATTCTTAAATTTTATAGGTGTTTGTCATTTCCTCCGCGGACCAGGAGGAGATTGGACAGTCACGTAAGTGCATAAACATTTACAGCCTTTATAAAAACCTCTCATTATTGGAGTCCTTTAACCATTCCTGGTTTTCATACTGGATTTTGTAAACTTGTTGCCTGTTTGGCTTGGTAACCTGATGGCCCAGCCATCACACTTCTGGTAGCTGCTAGCTACCAGATCAACCCACAGGAATGAGCTACTGCAACAGTCACCCAGAGCCAAGTCCCAGGCCCCCCTGTCAATAGCAGAGTAAGAGAGGCAGACTGGCATAAAACAAGGACTATTTCCAGGGCTTAAAATCCCACTGTATTTATGGCCTGCTCATGACGTCTGGCCCAACGATAAGTGCAATCACAGGCTGAGGCACTGGGGATAGGGCAGCCTCTGTGGGGAGCACATGTGCCATGTGTCAGGTAGCCTTACCTGTCTTCCCTGGTCGTCCACTTACAGGCTGGATGGGCCTAGCCCTTGCATGTGAGTGTGCAAATCCACGCGAGGTAAATATGAAAGTGATTCTGAGCATGGAAGTGCAATTCCTGTTACCTCGACATGTGCTGAGATCAGCATCCTCATGCCTGTGTCCCACGCTGATAAGTGGGAGTCAAGGCTCTCCTGTCACCTGGGGGGGCAATATAACTTAATTTCCAAGATCATCCATTTTCCTATGTACAGTGGGTTCTTATTATTACAGTAGTACATAATTATTATTTTTATAACAACAGTCCATATTCGTTGCTTCAGTTGGTGGGAGTTTGCTCCTTTGGAAGTGGTTGTCAGAGTGTGATGTCTGCTGAGCTCCCCTGGTAGGAAGGACAGTGGGCTTCAGCAGTGTTCAATGGTGGGCTTGCAGGTGGTCATCTCCTGGTGGCTTTGTGAGGCAGATAAATCCATGTCAGGGTTTCGCCTCCTTATTTTCTCTGCCCACTTAAAACATCTCCCCTCCAGTCCATCTGGGTGAACGTTATGACCAGAGTCCTGTTCTTACCTGACTGCTTCGTGCCTCGTGGGTCCCAGGGACATACTGCAGCCTGGTGAAGAAGATGCTTCTCCACAGCAATTGCAGTGTCTGCCAGCTCAGAGTCTGGTAGGCCAAGAACAACCCTCCATATGTCTTAACACTTGAGTGGTTACATGGATATCAAGAGGGTTACAGAATTTATGCTAGTTGAAGAGAGAAGACATGGGGTCAGCCCTTGACAGAAGGGCAGTTTTCTGTAACAATCTGTTTCTGTCAATAGACCGAATATATTGGTAGTGGCTTGTTTCATATTAAATATTATTTGGGTTGCCTCTTCCTGCCCTTCTAGTCCCCATAACTGAAAATTGTTAACGAAGGGTTTGTTAATGAGTTATTGTTGAACCAAACAACTTGCAAACCAAGTTTCATTTTAGGAAGATATCAGTAACCAAGAAAATCTCCTGTAAATGTTTAGTAAGACATGCCAATAAGCCAGTGCCAATGGCAGTATCGTAAGTGGCCTTATAAAGGTCCCAAGAATATTTAGTTTTATTTTAATTTGTTTTAATTTCTTTCTTGATCTCCACAGATGTGTGAGAGGAAGTTTCGAAATGTATTTTCAACTTGCTTATTAAGAAATAGTAGTAACGACAAATGCAATCTTTGTTTTTTCTTTGATTACGTAGCTATGGGCTGTAAGTATTCTCACTTCTAATTGCGAAGGTGGTAAAGATGAATTGTTAATTAAAATCTCTTTCCTGAACAGGTCTTTAAATGCTCAAGTTAATTAAGTCTTTAAAAATTGACGTGACTAAAAATCTCAGTTTGGTCCTTTGTGATACCTTATTCCACTTAGTTTTCCAGTTATACAGAGAGCTCTAATGTGATCAAGACCCAAATTTCTGACATAAATTACAGAAAGCCTCCTTCTCTTTTCCTTTTCTTTAAAACTAAGGAAAGACTATTAAAAATTGTCCAGGTTTACTTTATGCATCAGTGAGAATAAAAGACCGAACTGCATTTACATTTTAATTTGCAGATCTGTTACCCCTCCTTTGACTGCTTGTGATGAGCAGTGTGACTAATGAGCTCCGTCGGACTAAAAAGAGTGGCACTTTTCCTTTTCTTTTACTTCCCCGTATTTTATTCTTGGGTGTGGTTTTTTTATGTTGCTTGCCTCTGATGTTTTGCAGCTTTTCTGGTCTGGGCTTGGACTAATTCCCAGATCTGTTCTTCCAGATTTTAACTTTGCCATGTACCCACCGTCAATGATAGCAACTGGAAGTGTGGGAGCAGCCATCTGTGGCCTTCAGCTCGATGACGGGGACAGCCTCACAGACCTCCTGGCCAAGATCACAAACACAGATGTGGTGAGTGTCCCGCATTCCTCTTCTCCTTTCACTTCTGAGGGTGTGGTGCAGAACTGGGCCACCAAACCCAGCCGGATCCTGAAAGCCCTGTGGAGTGAAGTGAGTTGCAGGCATGGAGCCAGCACCTTGCTTGCAGTGCTTTGGATGTCCAAAGCTCCTTGGCCTCCCCTGGGATCAATTTTCATTCACACTTTCTTCAGCATCTTGGTGGGGAAAGTCTGCTCTGCCTGCTATGGCTGATGGCTGGGCTTGGTATGGGGGGGAGCCACCCTGAGTACTGCCCCAAGCGAGGGGCGAGCAGTCAGACAGCATCCCCCCCGGGGCGTAAGGTAAATGAGGGTGTGTGCCGGTCTTGTGTTCGCAACCTTGAACCGGCTCTTCTGGCCCTCATTCAGGTATCATCTAAAAATCCATTACTTAAAGGAAGTGAGTAATGAGCTAATCCTCCAGCATTGGCACAATGTGAGGCAGATACAACCCGGGCTGTCTGGGTTTTTGTCTATAATTTCACTAAGCTCGCTCCATGAAGGGCATTTCTTGGCTTGTCAGAACATCCTGTCATCAGTAGGAGAGGTGAATATGATGGCAGTTCAGTGGTACTCAAACTCACTCAAAAGTGAGTTTCCTAGTCTGGGGTCAGCTTCTAGTGGGGACATCAGAGAACTCAAGCCTGAGAGCTCTGTAACGCAGTCTCAGCAGAAAGCTGGGAGGAATGAAAGGAGCACTCAGGGTGCCTTCTCTGGGGGTGGTGCCTCTCCTGCTGCACCTCCATGTCGGTGGGACACTGCAGGGAGAGCATATGCTTCTGCAAATCCAAACCGCTTGGTATGTGAATAAACAAAGAGTTTCATCTCTTGCAAAGCTGACACATTTTGCTGTGATGGAATTCACTCAAATGGAAAGCGAATGAGTGAAGCTTTCTGAAATGCAGGTCACAAATAAGATAATGCTTTTATTACCATAGAAGTATCAGTTTCTAATGCGACGTCCTTAACATGTGCTAATTATAAAACTTTTTATTGCTTTTACTTCACACAATAAATACACTATGCAATTATTAGATGTGTGATAACATGGTCAAGAGAAGGTTTGTTTCTTCCAAGAAATATTCTCTGGTTTAGTTAAAAAGGAATACTCTAGTTTAACCCAAAGGGAAGAATATTGCTAGTTCTTTTTTTCTTTCAATCAGATTGGTCCTAATTTTCAAGCACACTTCTGGGGCTTCCCATTTCTTTGGATTGGAATGGGATTTTGCACAGAAAAAGGAACATTTCCAGTTCTGAATGCTTATAATGTAAATCAAGTAGCTGAAATTTAACATACATTTATTTCAGTGTAAATGAAAATTTTACACAGGTAATTGCTAAGAATCATAGAATCTTAAGGTTGGAAGAGACTTCCAAGATCATCAAGTCCAACTATCAAGCTAACACCCCCATGCCTACTAAACCATGTCCCGGAGTGCCACATCTACACGTTCTTTGAACACCTCCAGGGATGGTGACTCCACCATTTCCTTGAGCAGCCTGTTCCAGTGCCTGATCACTCTTCTAGTAAAGAAACGTTTCCTAATATCCAGTCTAAACCTCCCTTGCCGCAACTTGAGGCCATTTCCTCTTGTCCTATCACAAGTTATCTGGGAGAAGAGACCTTTCAGGTAGTTGTAGAGAGCAGTGAGTTCTCACCTCGGCCTCCTCTTCTCCAGACTAAACAATCCCAGTTCCCTCAGCTGCTCCTTGTAAGACTTTCTCCAGACCCCTCACTTGCTTGGTTGCTCTTCTCTGATGTGTTGCAGCAACTCAATGTCTTTCTTGGACTGAGGGGCCCAAAACTGAACACAGTATTTGAGGTGTGGCCTCACAAGTGCCAAGTACAGGGGCACGATCACTTCCTTGCTCCTGCTGCCTGCACTGTTCCTGATGCAAGCCAGGATGCTGTTTGCCTTCTGGGCCACATGGGCACCCTGCTGGCTCATGTTCAGCTGGCTGCCTACCAGCACCCTCAGGTCCCTTTCCGCTCTTTTGTGTCTGTTTTATAAGTATGGAGAAATGGATTTGTGTGATGCTTTACAGTAAGCAGCAGGAGTGTGCAAGAAGAATCCTATATAACAATTCAGGCTGCATGGCCAGGTGTGAGTATTGCACAAACCTTATTTGTACAGTTGTTGCATTTAGATTGGGTAAACCCATTAAGTTTCCTTCATTTATGTGGATAACAATAATTATTTGTTGGTACTGATACTGGCAGTTATTGGCTGAAAGACATTTTCTCCTTGGATGTTCATCTGACTGGATGTAACAGGATGAGTTTTAGATGCTGCATCCAGCACATGTCTGGGAGGACTCTTAAGACAAGTGGGCAGATGTGAGAGGGACATGAGAAAACAGGGAAGAGAAAGACAAGGATTTAGGGAGAGACTTCACATCTTGTTAGCAAAGGTGCTGTCTTCAGCCAAGGTTGTGAAATATCCACAGAATAGGAAAGCAGTTGTGCTAGCAAATAAAAGTTTCTTATATAACTCCATGTCTTAACTCCATGGAGTGTCTCAAAGGTTGATGCCCCACTGCTATAATTTTCCTTGTTATACAATGATTAAATTGTGCCTGCTCAGCTGCTGCTTACTTTCATGCTTGTTTTGCTGATACTTAGCTGTGCCTCAGTTCCTTGGTCACACGGAAGAGATTTTGAGCATCCCTTCCTGGTGCAACCCTTGCTGCTGTAATCTGTTCCATAGTCACCTTTCAGTTGGGTTATTGCAGTTTGTGCTACATGGGGTCATGTTCAGGAGGTCCTGCAGGGCTAGATACAGCTGCTCACTTGCCTAGCTGCTCTTCACAGTAGGGATTACACCCATGGATTTTCCTATTGCTTCTCTCCGTGTGTTCCTTTCTGGTTGCTGGCTAATGCCTTGCTGCTTCAACTGTGAGGCCCTGCTTGAATTGGGATCCCAGCTGACTCTTCCCATGCTCAGTCTGCATACTGGGCATGTTTTTGAAAGTGTGTAGGGACAGGAGGAAAGTCACAGTAGGGGTTTTTTCTGGAGGAATTTTCTTTCTCCTTGGTACAGTAGAGCCCATGTTAATTGGCTTTCCAAGCGTGTTGTGAGCGTATTACACACAATGACATTTGAGGAGGGAATACATGGCTTTTTTGATGTCTTGGGCATTTTTCTGCATTCTTTTCTTTTGATATTTATTGATATACATTTAAAGCTCATGTTCTTTATTATAGGAGATGCCGATGCTTTCTAAGGCATTCCAGCGCTTCTTAATATAAGGTTCTTTTGCAGCATCTTGCAGATTGGACAAACTTTATCTCTCATGCTGAATTTTTTATCCTGGTTGTTTCAGTCTGAAAGTAAATACCTGCCAAAACAGCTTAGTAGTTCTTAAGTGGTTAGAAGAAAATAAGATGTTGTTTCTTGCATTGAAAATTTCTTCATGCTTTTGCTTTGAAATTTAACAGATGGATTTTTGTCAGAAATGTGCTTTTTGCCATCCTGGTGAAAATCTTCACAGATCTGGCTGAGCTTATATGCCTTTGGGGAAAAAAAATCACTCTTCCCAAATAACAAAGAACTCTTAACATTTTACTGGTCACATCTCCTCTCCAAGAGTCTGTCGGCACTGGGTGGAGACAAGCTTTCTTCCCTTTGCTCCGGGTCTCAGCACAGACCGCTGAGGATAGTCTTGCTTGGCCCCCAAGTGAGAGCCCACTCAGGACAAAAGGAGCTTCTGGGTAATTTAGTCACTGAAAAATGTAAGTCTTTGCAGAAGTTAGAGGTGCTGTCATTTTCCAAGGTGTTTCCATTGTTGTGGCAGAGGTGGCCCTAACTCAAAGGCTGTCTCCTGCAAGCTTTGAAGTCGCAGCCCAACCAAAGGTGGCTAGAATTTTTAAATTTGGCAAAATAGTGTATTTTTCATTAGCCAGCTATTTGGAAATGGGATAAATATTTTGGTAGATACTTTCTCCATGACTTTTGGGTTGTAGTCAGGGCCGAGGACTGGAAAATGTTATCTCATATGTTAAAGCTTGAAAGAGATAAAAAAATGAAAACAGGGTCTCAGAGAAGTATCGGGTAGTCTTAGCAATGGGTAGTCTTAGCAATAGGTAGTCATACCAGCCTCATCTGTAAAATGTATTGTTGGAAAAAATGTACTGGCTGGATTGTGTAAGAGTTAGCCCAAGGCTGTGTTAATGAAGGGTAAAGCCTATTGTAATATATTTTATGCTTAAATTTAATTAAAGTTGAATGAACAGCTTCAGTTCTCTCACTTCCTAATTTCTGATGCCTGAGAGCTCTTCCTGCAGCGACGCAATTAATTCATCATCGCTATGTGAATGATTTTGTTTTCAAAGGGGAGGTTAGGGAAGAGGAAGAGACTGAGCGCTCCTAGGCTTCAGGAGCATCATGCGGTGGAAAAGTGAGGGAACTTGCAGAAATTACAGTTCTGCAGAAGGGAAACTTTTTGACCCCCTCGTGCCTCCTGGTAGCCCACAGGAAATGGCAGAGAGCTGGTGGGAGAGTCCTTCCCAGCTGGAGGGTCCCAGGGGCTTCTTTTTCTTTTGTTGTGTGTTATTGCTTAGCATGGAAACAGATGATGGGCCTTTCTAATTGGCTTTCCTAAAAATGTCACCGTCCAAGGTGAAGCATAAAAAATTTCAGCTTCAAAGTTGCAAGCATATGAAAATAGAGAATCCTGATGCAACTCAACTGCAATGAGCTTTTCTGAATTTTTACTGTGTTATAATGATAATTTGAGGGTGTTATCTGTTTGCTAGGAAATAGCAGGATAAACCAAGAGGCTGAAGTCAATGGAGTTATTTTAGATTTATACTGGTGTAACTGAGACTGGAGTTTGGCATTTAGTGCTATAATGTTTTTAATGGATGTTTCATTAAGAGTTAAACCAAAAATGTTATTAATTAATAGCATTTAATTTAGAACTCAGCTGTTGAGTAAGCAAACAACCAACACACGAATGTTTCTTTCAAAAATACATTGGTGTCGGCTATCCTTGTATGAATCTAAAGCAGCCCTCCAGACTTTAGACGAGACAGTACAAGGTGTCCTGCCAGTGTCATTCTAGGGATAACAGTTACTTCTGATAAATAGCTGCCCTGAGCCATTTGGTGAAGGTTGAATCTCAGTCTAAAGAGACAGTGACAACGAGGCCATGCAAACCTCGGTTTCGTTATTCTTTCCATCTACCAAAATAAACAGCAGGGAGCTACTCTTGGAGAAACTGAGCTTAGCAGCCTTACGGGTAACAAAAGTAGCTCTGTGTGGTATATCTGACTTGCCTTTACAGAACAGTTATTGTCCCAAAGAGTCGATAAGATTTAGTCCCAGACAGCTCTTCACACAGTGAGGATCGCGTGTTCTGAGCTGTTTTGCTGCCAGAGGGTGGGAACATTTCCTTTGCTATTTATTGAAGAGGAGAGGGGAGGCTGGTGGGCAAGGAGTTAACAGAGCTGCTCACAGGAAGCGCTCCGAGCTCCCTGTGCATCTCTTGGTGGGTCATTGCAATGGAAAAATAAACAACTCAGGAAGTCAGGAATTTCCATAGCATCCCAGACCAGCACTCCAGTGCGCGCAGTATCCTGTCCCCAGTGGAGCCAGATGCTTCAGAGGAGGATACAAGCATCCCTGCTGCGTACAATTACGGGATGTGAGGAAGGATAGCTGAATGGGTAGGGTACTTTTTAAGACCTTGCAATTAACATCCTGCTTTGCCACAGGGCAAATCTATCTCCTCACCTCCTGGAAGAGCAGCCGTCAGTTCAGTGTGTCAGCTTACTAGCCATGGGTTTGGAAACCGCCTCTCTGGTCTTGCCTGTGAGCGTTCTCATAAATCATGTGTGGGGGCATGCATGCCTTGGCCTGGTTACTGCTTGCATCTCCCTTGAGTGTGTCCTGAGCCTTTCCATTCTCTGGTACCCTAGATCTCATCGTGGAGGAGAAATACTTAAACATTTCTGAGGAGCTCAAGAAACTATTGCAGGGGTAGGTAGACAAGGTCTTTACCTGTTACAAGGCACCTTAGACCAGAATTTTGTAGTCTAAAGTCAGCGAGAATTAGACACACAACTGAGTTTTAAAGATAACCCTACTCTGAGCAGGAGGTTGCATTGGGTGACCTGCAGAGGTCTCTTCCAGCCTCTTTCTAGGAGACCAAGTGCACTGAAATGTAGAAACTATTATCTCATATAAAAAATGTGTTCAAGCTGACATCATTGACAAAAGCTGACAAAGTTAGATCCCAAATTAAGCTCGTTCATAGCTGTTTGTGTAATAAACTCTGTAGCACCACAGCCGCCAGAAGGGCTGGCCAGATTCATTCTATGTGATAGTGAGGGTTGTATGTGCATGTAAGGAGCATCTTCTTCCTAGGGCACAGCTCTAAAGGTTATATCCAGATGACAAAAGGAGTTATCTCACCAGTATGAGCGGCAGGGGAAAGGTTTTCAGGCAGAGCCAATATGTAGGCTTGTACACGGGCATAGGTCCTTTTTAAAAGTCTGTTCCCAGATGGGAACTGGTGTGTATTGAGTGGTTTGGAAAATCCAAAGCATATTTAAGGGCATGAGATGGAAAGAAAAAAGGAACCAAACTATTCTTAAGTCTTGTCGAAAGAGCTGGCTGTCTGCCCTTGAAAATGTGGAGTCAGGCTGTTTTGAAGACTGGATCTATAATAAATGGCATTTAAAATATCTCCACTTAAATGTGCTACATCTGTGGGTGCTGGGATTTTTTTTTCCCCCAAGGTCTGATAAGTCCCTTCCTAAAGATCCCTGCAAATTTCTGCACAGAAAAGACGTTCAGAACCACCACACTCAAAAATTCCGTTTCTGTTGAGCTGTAGTATACAATCATGGAAATCTATCTTAAATGGATAGCATTTGAACATTGTCCCTACAGCACATACACCATTTATCCCCTCCTTTATAGTGTTTAGGGCCTGTGCTTTTGGAGCCAAGTAACAGAACTCGCTGTATCTTATCCTGCCTTATTTGTTGCAGACTGCATTTTGTATGCAAGGAAACAACAGACAAAATAGCCTCCAAAAGAAAGGAAGAATGAGATAGTTTCCTAAGTTGTCTTTGCCTGAGTTGGCAGCTGCTCTGCTTCATTCAGCTTTTTGTTCCCCAGTGAGTGCTGTGCGTGTGTAGCAACAATGGGGTGATGCAGTTACACCGCGGGCTCATGGCGGAGTTCCGTCAGATCCATTCATAAATACAGCCTCGGCCGGCACGCTAAGGAAGCCAACCCCCCTGAGGAACCGGCTCCGCAGCCCAAGCATCACCGCCGGAGGAGCTCACGGGCCAGCGATACATAGTCTGGTCAGGGACTTGTCCCCAGCCTTCGGCGAGGAATCCTTGCTCAGCTCACACAGCTTTGTATCATGCAGGCCAGTTGTCACAGCTTTTTAAAAATCCCCCTCTTCAATAAACGCTTGCGGCATATATTACAGGAGAATAAATTCGCAGCTTTTCACAGTTGCAAAGTATACCTGTTAGACAGAGGTTATCAGCTTGAAATCCCAAGACACATTAAGCAGGGAGTATGATTTCAGGCATGGCATCTGCCCCTGGATCACCCTGCCAGTGTTTTGGCTTTACTCTCACTTTTTCCAGTTCTGAAAACATTGTTCTTTCCTGTTGCTATGAGAAATACCCACACGAGCAACAGGAAACCAACAAACTGACTGTTGAAGCAAACAGTGGAACTGAATCTAGAAAGTAAGTACACTGTTGAAAGTGCTGAAAAGACCAAAAAATTGCAAAGAAAAATGTTGCATCTTTCAGATGTGTAATGTTAGTCATCATATATATTGCATTATTACAATAATGTGGCAATAGTAAGTGGAGAAGTTCTGGCATAGATGAGATTTTTTTTTTCTTTTTAAGGTGAGGTGTCCTCGTTAGTCTGCATGAAATGCTCTTTGGAACAGCAAATGACTTTTTTCTGTACTTGCAGATGGAAAAACAGAGACATAGACACTTATCTGTAATTGATGCTCTTTGTTACAGTAGCAAAAAATAGACACATTTAGGAGGGAAAGTATTTCTGTTTTTAAACTGCGTCCGTTAGATGTGAGATCACCAAGATAACAGTAAATGTAGTAAATAGGCATGATATTCCCACAGCAACTTTTCAGGCTCTTGTTTTGGAGAAACGTCGGCGAGCTAAAGGCCAGCGCTCAGCACACGAAGGCCCCACTTTGGGAAGGAATCCCTGTTTATGTCAACAATGAAGCATGTGCTTTGGAGAGGTTTGAATTGGGGCTTAAATGTGAACTAGTGGAGAAATCCAGCCGTCTTTTGTATTTAAGAGTACAGATGACACGTTCCACGTTGGAATTTATGTAAATCTCAACTCTTTAACGCATGTCTGATTGCTGCTTTTTTAGATTATCCAACCGATGCATACATGACCAGTGAACAGCATTGTCACTTCAAATACCTCCTTTCCACTTACCATACCAGGTCCTGCATCTAAAAAAAAGTCATTTTCTGTTTTCCCTTTGGTAATTAGTTTTAAGAAAGAGGAAGAGATCGGGGGTGTTAACAGTTATTTGTGAAGTAATTAATGTATATGTGGAAAACCAACTACCCTTTAATACAAAAATGCCAGAAGGCTTTTGCAGTTTTCCCAAGCTTGGGACTTTGAGCACTCAGCAAAGTACCCAGGGTTTGGATACAGGCTCCTAAGTCTGGTCAGGAAATGCAGGAGCGTCAAGAAGTACACGGTAGAGTTGTAGCTCAGTATTTTGTGTCGTTTGTATGCATATGTTATATATAACAACAGACCTACTGTTACTCTTCTGCTGCTGATTGTAGATGAGAGTAGGCTTGTGGTTTAACTTTTGAAAGCCCTTGAGAAATGACCCACTCAATCACTGAGTGGGATTGTCCTCAGCCTTGGCTTTGCAAAGGATTTCATGACTCTGCCTCACCCTTGGCCTGAGCTGAGCGCAGCTTGGGCTGTGGTAGCCATGGCAGGCATGCTGATTCCTGCCGACTTCTCTGGAGTTACCAAGCTGTGCTCTTGGCAACTGGACATCTGTACATCCCAGATGGGGCTCTGAGACAGGTTTCTCCAGTTGTTTCTCACTGGTCTAATCAAAGCTGGCTCACGCGTTGGCTGGTGCTGGCCTTATTTATTCTGTGGTTGCTGATGCACAACACCTCACCGTAAAGCTAAAATCTTGTCAAGGGTTAAGTGATATTTAAATTTAACAGAATTAAAATGGAACCTTTTTAAACAGTAGTTTTACAGTCTTTGTTTTTTTCCTTAAGTGCTGCCATAAGCATTTTCTCTGGACACTGGTATTTCCAAATGAGTGCCATCTTGGATGGGCAACAGCTGGGTGGCTGCAAGGCTCAGACCAGTTTCCATGTGTTCAGAAGTTTCCCTAAATTTAGTTTTTGATGAACAAACAAACAGTAGGAGGCATGTTGGGGTAAGCGTTCTTATTTCTTCTCCCAGGCAAGACCAAAACTGAGAATGCAAAAACAGAATGTAAAAATCACGATACAAAAAAAGTGTTGTGTCCTGAGGCACTGTGGAAAAGACCTGAGCTAAGTTCATCGCTTCTGCACAGCATGTCTCCCTGTCTGCCGGAGTCAGTGAGTGACAAAGCTGTGGTGGTTGCTGGCACAAGGAGCCGCATGGTCTAGCAGACCTGGGTTTTATGTGACCAGTATGAATCCCAGGGTGCACTATAATTTCTCATCCCTGCCTGGCTATGAAATGAATCTGCTGGTTTAGATCTGTTCTAGAGTGGTTGTCATTGTGGGAGTAGGTGCCATAAATACACAGCTGCAATCCGCTCACAGTCACAGAAGCTCTGGTTTGATTCAAAATGTGAAAAGAGAGAAAAGATGCGTGCCTGAAATAGTTTACCTTATTGTGTTAGCCCTCCACTATCAGCATTTGAGAGGAGTCATCTTTTTCTTTGCTGGGGAGGTGCTGTACTGCTGCTACTCAGTTGCTGCAGGACCTGATGCAGAGACCATTGTTACTCGAAGGGTACCCATCTATCAGGTTTGATTTGGATGGCGTGTCAAGGAAGACTTGAAAATGGCTAGATAAAGTCTATGGTAGAAACTCAAGCCGAGTTACTAAAACAGCTATAATTTTTTTTTTTTTTTAATTTATCAGTCCAGTCGTGATTTTGCAAGATGGAGAGGATGTCTTGTACATAAAGCAGGCTGCATGGATCACGATGAGGTAGTCCTGGAGCTTGGAGCAGTCAGGACTGAAAATCCTGGTAATTACTAGTACAGAGCCTGTTGGTTGAGTTGAGTGGGATGCCTCCCCTAATAGCTTGCCAATGCACTATAAACATCAGTTTAAAACTGGAAGCTGGGGGGCAGTGTAGGGCATATATATTGTAGAGGGGTTGAAAAGTTCAAGAAAATTAATTATGTATAATATTCCGCAGGATCTTTCCTAGTGCTTGTGCTTTCTTTCAAGATTGTCATGAATAGAAATTGGAATCCTCAATTATTTTTGACTTGAATAAGTAGATCCTGCCACAGTGCTGCTGATTCCTCCTTCCTGTAGTTTTCACTGCCAGCATTTTCATCACAGCCACGAGGGTACTCTTCATTGGACACACAAAAGCATTTATTTTCCTTCAAATGCATTTCAAGTGTGCTGGAAAAATCACCCAAGGACGAAAACGTTTCAGAAAAAAAAAAAAGAAGCCCAAAAGTTAATTGCCTTTTTAGTTCTGTGCATGCAAGTAAAAATAAAACTATGGAATGGAAAGTACCTGAGCTATTTTAATCATTAAAACTACTAGACCATATAGAAGAATGGGGAAGTTGATCCATGTGACACATACTTAAAAAACTTCTTTATAAAAAACAACAAAGGCAACCCTACAATATTCTGAAGGAATGACCCAGTCACTGTATTGCAAAATCTAGGGCCATTACTTCAGTGTATTATAGTGTTCTTTCAAGGAAGATTTGCTGAAAATACTGCTGTTCATTTTTTTTAAAGCTTTTATTTTTTTCTTGTCAGTGCTATCTAGAGCTTGCAAACTGAAAGTCCACCAGTAAAATATGTACACATGCAGCAAATCCACATGAAACTTGGAGGGATTAAAAGCACTGTGCCATGGGAAAGGCAGGCTGTTTGTCCTGATAGATATTTTTGATATTTTGTTTTGTGTCACTTAATTTTGGATTGACAGGAAGTTCTAGTGAGGCAAACAGAAGTGGCAGCCTCATCTGTAAAATAAGCCACTTGCTGCATCACACTATGACAATTGGATTGATAAGATACTCCTAATAAATTCTTATCTTTTTTTTCCTTTCACCTGTGAGATTACCATCCAGTGGGAGTACTTCATATGTCTTAAAGCTAGTTGCAGGCTGAGACAGTGGTTCAAGTGCACAGCAGGTGTGGTTTTAGGATTTTTCATATAAGAGTACGCTCACATGTCACATTGGCCAGGTGTAGACTTGTTCTGCCAATTCCAGTTTATTAAAAAAGCCACTGACAGGTTTAGTTGGCATCTCATCTGGCATAAAGCACATTGCTCCAATCTGTCTGCACCACTCTGACATTGTGCTGTGCCATCATCTGTTGTCCTGCAGCTACCGCAGTGAGTAAAAACCCGTTGTGTGACCCGACTACCTTGGCGGAAACGGTGGTTGTGGGCCTGTGCATCATCTTCAGCAAACCAGGACAGCTAGCTGATGGGGTAGTGCACAGAGCCCGGACTGACCATTGCACAGCCACAGCCTCAGCTGGATTAGTTTGTTGTATCTCCATCATCTGTACTGAAGAGTTTGGGCT
This sequence comes from Tetrax tetrax, assembly GCA_009806455.1. Taxonomy (NCBI): domain Eukaryota; kingdom Metazoa; phylum Chordata; class Aves; order Otidiformes; family Otididae; genus Tetrax; species Tetrax tetrax. Next base: position 487,835 of record WHYT01017267.1, on the reverse strand, counting down.
GCATCTTCTGGTGGGTTCCAGCTCGTTTTGCTGCACGACGGGCGTTACTCATGGGTCTGGCATTGGGGGTTTTTTCCTTGCTAAATTTTTGTTATAGAACTTGACAATCTGCAAAGTAAAAATTCTGCCATTTTTTGTTTGTGCTGGCCAGGCAATTTCAGCTTTATAGACAAGACTAATTACACAGAATGCATTACTCAGACTAATAAAAAACTGAGTTTTAGTATGCAAATAGCAACACTTGTGGGAAGCTATTTCATGCTGAATGCAACATGCTGTTCATTTTACCATAGTGTTCTTTATTTTAAAGAATTCAGTGGGACATTAAGTTCAAAACATAAGCATAGGCCAGAGCCCACATAGGACAGAAGAAAATAATCAGTGGCCTGTGGATCCCCATAAGGAATAAAATCCTTGCAAACTATGACAGTTCTGGTCTGGGCCCCTTCATTGGTTTTACATACAAAATGAAGACATCAGAAATGACTAATTTCTTAATAGGATTACCTAGAGATTTTAGCCTCTTCATACATTAAATGAAGCATCGTATTGACCATCAGAAGTTTGTATAATAACCGTGTAAATGATCATATATAAGGGTGCTTGGAAACAAAGTTGGCTCCAAATGCTCAAGCCGTATGTTCCGCGTGTCACCACCCTTCCTTCCCCAAGCCAGGCTGCAAGGAAATTGCCTCATTAAGCTCTCCAGTCTGAAGCTGCTTGTACAAAATCTGGCTTATTTTCAGAAGGACGTGCTATTTTGAAATTGTGCACCACTGTGCTTTAAAAGAAGAAGTTCTTATACCAAAAAAAAGTGCATTACGAATGTCGTCTGTTACAAGAGTCTCCCAGCTGGTGCCCCTGCTCTTTATTCCATTTGAAAATGCCTTCACCCTTGAAGTGACTTGTTGCCATTGCCCTCTTGAAAACAGGTGAATGCTTACAATGGACCTAAACCCGCCCAAGCTGATAATAGGGGATTTTCTTTATCTGAGTTTCTGATACCTTTTGCCAGATAGGTACTTCAGAAGAAAAGCCAAGGAATTTGTCCAGCTCCCATCATTACACAAGCCATTGCAGTGTTAGAAATCACTAAGCCCCCAGTAAGACAAGAGCAAGCCCTAGCTACAAAAAAAAAAAGTTTACCTGGTTAAACAAAACCTCTTATTTTTACCTTAAAAAATTAGCTTTGCCAGCAGCAGCAGAAAGTGGCAACAAAGAAGCCGTTCCCCTTACCTTTTGCTAAAAGGAAAGGAAGAACCCCATGAGGTGAGGCATGCTGAAATCTTGCTTATCTGTCCTGGATCTCATCACCAGAAAATCCACTGTGCTCACGTTTTATTGCATCTTCAAGGGCATTTGTCTCTGTCATGCTTCCAAGGCTTCCTGCTCTGCTCTGGGCAAGCTCAGACACTAACGCTTCCCTTCTCTCCAGGAGCAGGAGTCCAGCAGACGGCAGTCCCCAGCCGACTGGGAGTGCAAGCGAGGACGGGCTGCTGCCCAGTTGCTCTGCCTTCCAGGCAGTTCTGGGAGGCCTGGGTTTAGGCGTACCCTCCTCCATCAAACCCTGGCTGTAATGAAGCTGATGTGTGAACCATGTGTTGGGTAACTGCATGTGGTTTTGATTAACCTCCTGCTGGCACGGTTGCTACATGAGGAGCATTTGCAGTGTGGGGCACTGGGAGAGGGAGCGGGCGCTGGTGTGGGATGGAGACAGGGATGCAACCCTACTTGGGTCTACCCAGGGCTGCAGCCAAGGTGCTGGGACGAGCTGGTGTCTTGTCTCAGGGCAGCAAAGCAGTGACCAACCCCAGCGTTTTACAACACAGCCTTCCTGCTGTTTCTCTTGTGTGGTCATTTCTTTAGTACACCAATAATATCTGGATACCACTGAGCTGACTTGCGTTTCAGATGCTCCGAAGTTTGAGCTGCATGCTTCTTCACTGGCTGTGGTAATGCAGTGGTGGTGCCCATGAGATACCTCTGATCTTCCAGGAGCATCATTCCTGCACACAGTGTTGGGATGAATTAAGGAGCGAGGGAGGTCGGGGCACAACCCAGAGGCAGCTACAAAGACATAGAGTGATCTCTGCCATACATCTGATGCAGGAGTTGTTCCAGTGTACCGACAAGGACTGATGAGAACAAGAGAAGTTGCAGCACTCCCTTCCTGTATTGTGGGCTACACTTGGTGCCTGCTGGAGTTCAGGAGCAGCGTGTGGTGCGCTGTGAGACGAGGAGCCTTCAGTGTTCAGTGCTCCCCAGGCCATCTTAAATAAACCCTCTCTGTTCCAGCCTCCTTTAGCATTATGCTTCATTTGTATTCTGACTCTGCACACACATACCATTTTTCCTATAACCTAGTTTCCAGAGGAGGGAAACGTGGGTGCCTGGGCTGGCAGGGAACTCCCGTGCACCCCTGCAGGTACCCCTCCAGTGCTCAACTGGGCTTAGACGAAAACGGATGGCAGTTGCCTTCCTCAAAGCACAGACCTCCTCGATCATAAGGGCTCTGAATGAGTGCAGTATGCAGTTTTCTGAGCTGTGTATCTTTGCTAACCTTGGGCTACATTTATTGAGGATATCAAAAGGTATCTGACCCCCCGCTCCTTGTGCCATGCTGAATTCTAATTAATCTCAAAAAAACCCACAACAATTGGAAACTTTGGTTAATAGCTGGCTAATGTTAGTAAAATTACCTGCTTTCCTTAACCCTTTTCTTGGACATAGCAGCACTTTTCTTGTTGTGGTTTCTCCCCTTCGACAAAAAAGCCAGCCTGAGGCAGAGGGTAAAGCGTGGGAAAGTTTAGCTCCAGTGACTGAGACTTGGGAAAGCTGATAGCAGTGAGAAGCGTTGCTTATAGCAGAGCTGCGCTGGGGTAGGTACAGGATGGCTGCAAGCCAGTTAACTGGACCACAGCTCCTTTTTCAGGGGCAGTCCCGCATTCTGGGGGGGACAGTCCCACAGCTCTCGGGACAAAAGGTGAACATGGGGAAGGCTCGGTCTGCCTGCCACACACACAACGTTGCAGCTGACGTTTTTCATGTGACTGTGCCCCGTATGCTGTTTCACCATGGTGTTACTCACCATGCTGAGGGAACAAACTTCTGAGGCAGATTGCACACAGATTGCCCAGACACGCAGGAGATTCCTATGACATCTCACTCTTGCTTTAGCTGTTGTCATCCACACTGCTGTGAATATTTTTGTCACTAATACAGCCAGCATCCCATCCAGACCCTTTTCCTGGGTCAGTTTGAAAAGCCAACCCTCACAGCCTCCCTTTGGCAAATGCACCTTCAGAGAAAGGTTGTGATTCTTCATTATATTAGGCAGGACAGTTTCAGGACAAGGAGAGGACATAATTTTGCAGCTAGCAGCTGCTGGCTAGTAGCCAAGAAAAATGTGTGTTTGTGACCCACTGGAGCTAGTCGTGCTCATCACGAATGTAGGTGTCGTCAGTGCAACAGATACTCTGCATTTGACGTGTTTTCACAGTCTGGCTAGGATGACAAATTAAACCTCCATACATGAATATTTCAAACTCTCCTGAATAACCTGGTATTGCGTGGTGAAAGTGGGTGTTGTTGGTCAGAGCCCAGTGCCCCGGCATTGCTGTCACATCCCATACTCAGTGCTCGGGCTGACAAAAGCACCCGTGGGACTCCGTGGAGGTCAGTGCTCAGCTCTGTTCTTCAGCTCCCCTGCCTGAAAGTGGGAATGGTGATACGGAATCTCACTGCCCCTGCCAGATGCTGCCAGGGTTGTGGTTAAAATACTCTGCTGTGAAACTCCTGCTACCAAAACCCACATTACTCTACTGTCTGAAGTCTGCGGGAGAGACGCTGCTCTTACACAGACCAAGGCTTCAGTGAGTTTATGGTATTAGTACCTTTTCCAGTATTGTAGAATGACTCCACAGGGCTGCGTTTAGAAAAACCCATTTATCGTAGCACCACCTGCCCACCTACACAGTGTTGTACTGATACCCTGACAGTCCCAGCACACTGCACATAATTGATACTGTATTTATAAAGTCATGGATTGAGTTTAATTTTTGAATTTTTTGCTATAACCAAGTGTTTGTCAGTGTTTTCGTAGAATCACAGAATCATAGAATGGCTAGAGTTGGAAGGGACCTTCAAAGGTCCTCTAGTCCAACCACCCTGCAAGAAGCAGGGACATCCCTGACTAGATCAGGTTGCTCAGAGCCTCATTCAGCTTGGCCTTGAACGTTTCCAGGCATGGGAAAGTTTTGTCACACTTTTTTTTTTTTTTAATATCTATATTATTTGGTCTTCCAGAACCATCCTTTGGTATTTTAATAGTCCTCATCTTTGTCGCTGTGTCTGGTTTAAGTGTGGTGAATCCTTCGCATTTATTTTTTTATTTCTGCTTCATATTCGTTGTAGGACTCCTAATGTACAGGGCTCCCAAAGTTGTGTAGCTGTACTGTATCCTGCTCTTTCTCCGGGTGTTCTGTAGTATAATTTGTAATGTAGTGATCTCTGAGGCTTAGCTGTGCATTTTTCACTTGCTGTCCTTGCTTTAATGTCTTCTATGAATTATTGCCAATAACTATACATGGGGCTGTTACAATAGTCCTCCTCTCAGAGTGAAGGTGTGGGATCGTACCCTACACCTCCTCCTCCATCTCAACTGCTGAAATCGCTTTTCTTCTCTGGAATGCGCTCAGAGAATGATAACATGGCTGCATGTTTAGGGCTGCATTGTTTGTTCCCTTTGCGTGACTTTTCACAGATAAACAGACTTTTCTTTTGCCTTTGCCTTAGAGACCCAAATGCACAACTGATAAAAACTTGGTGACAGAACACTGCGCTTTTTCAGGGACCTCAGAACTTCTCCTTCACTTTGATTTACCATCAATTTGCTCCATGGTAAAACTGAAGTTCCTCTGTTTGTGTGACTTTGGTATAGCATATATGGGTTATTTCAGGAGAAAAAATGCAGCTTTTTTGTCATGAAAACCCACCCAAATCACTTAGCTCTGCATAGGAGAATGCAAGAATTCATGTACCCCACCCTTTATTTTTCACAACGCTTTGGGTTCCTGCTCAAGAAGACCACACAAATGAGCAAGAACAGGTAAGATATTAAGGTTCGGAGAGTCTGCTGAACATGTCATTAGCATTATTTAAGCCAGGGAGTTTGTACACAGTGAATCCAAGGTCATTTTCTGTCACAGCAGAGGCTCCTCGGGAATACCAGCCAGATTGATGCTGTTCCAACTTCTGCTAGCTTAGTAAGGAAAAAAAACCCTGTCTTTTTCCACTAACAGATCAATGTACTTTCTATCCTCTAGGACTGCCTTAAAGCTTGTCAGGAACAGATCGAGGCGGTGCTAGTAAACAGCCTTAGGCAAGTCCGGCAGCAGCAACAGCAAAGCAATCCTTCTAAGACGGTGGACGAACTGGACCAGGCCAGCACTCCCACAGACGTGAGAGATATCAACCTGTGAGGACATCGGCCCAGAAAGTCACGCTTGCTCCCCTCAGTCCTTTTATTTTTGTTATTATTTTTAGAGTGAAATCTTTTTTTTTTTTTTTTAAATCTGCTCCCACATAGAACATATTTCATATTTAAAACTCTTTTAGGTAAAAAAAAAATACAAAAACTGAATAATGAAAAAAAAAAGCATTTGGTGCCTGTGATGTTCTACAGAAGGGAATCCCACAATATATTTGGTAATTGCTATTTGATTATGTATCAGTGATATTAAATGCTTATAAAAGCATACAAAGTAGCTAGATAAATGTAAGCCTGCATTTGTGGGAACAAAGTAGAGTATACTTGTCTGTGTATTATGACCTAGTGCATACACCCCTTTTTTAGATTTAAGAAAGGAATCGTGTGTGCGATTTTATGGCTTGACTAGATTGCAAAGCAATAGAATAAGGGGTTTAGGGCAAAGTGGGAAAAGATCCCTGAAGCAATTGAACCATTTTGAATGCAGAAGAGATTTGCTGATCTGTCACCTCTGTTATTAGTCAGAAGTGTTTGTTGGATCTCTGTATGTTAGTTTTGTTTACTCTTGCTGTCTGTGGTAGCTGCTACCTAAGAAAGAAGATGCTTTATTTTGCCATCCGGAAGAGCAGGTGGTTTTTTGGGTTTTTTTTTTGTTTGTTTGTTTGTTTTGTTTTTGGTTTTTTTTTCCAAATTTCCCTCTCCCCTCTTGACTCTTTCTACTTTTCCTTCAGAAATAGTTCATTCTAAACACAGTAGCATCTTTGGCATAAGGGCAATCCCATTTACCCAACTGTGGGCCAAGCCAAAGTTAACAAGTGTTCATGTTAGATGGGAGAAATGCACCAGTGAATTCCGACCAGTCGGCTAATCAGACCGCCTTGGACCTTTGGATTGCAAGATGCGGTGGATCATCTGTGAAAAGCATTATATTCCTTTACAGCACTAATGCTTCACTTCAATATTAACTTTTGGCAGCTCCTTAGCTTGGCCATAAAGACATTTAAATGATGCTCTGTCCATCTTCCTTTTTAACGTATACTCACTGTGTTAAAGAAGGTGAGATTTGGTTTGATCCCTCTTTTACCTACCCATCTTCCCCACCGCCCTTCGCATACTTTTTCAGCATTTCATTAACTTTCTTGATTCACAGTGAGCGTTTTTGTAAACCATTTCATTAGAAAAGCACTTTGAAAATTGTTCCTAAGGGATTAAATGAGATGGTTTATGATGATTTTGCTGAGAAAAAAAAAAAAAAAAAAAAAAAAAAAAAAAAAAAA